>VZSF01004659.1:2153400-2280010 GCA_013398295.1 Chionis minor | reverse complement strand
GAGGGGAGAGAAGGGGAGGGGGGGAGTCACCAACTCCTCAGGCCGGGGGGGTGGTGGTGGTGGTGTCACTTGTGTCAAGCTGGAAGGACAAAGATGGCACCGCGGGAGGAAGGGTAAATGGCTCGCGACGTGAAATGGGCTGGAAACTTAAAAAAAAAAAATGGCAGTGGGGGAAAAGAGCTCTGGGGATTGCCCCGGATTCCTAAGTGGCTCGAGCTAGAATGAGGGGAATGAGAGTGCGGGGGGCGTTATTTGCCTTGTTTTCCAAACTGTACAACGTGCTTTGTGGAGTACAATGCTTTGAATTCCTGGTTTGTCAGTTTGAACGTCATTAGAGCCAAAAATAGATATCCGAACATTTGCTTGGCTTGGGACAGCGTTGAAATGAACTCTCCTACCTACGCTCAGCCCTCTTCGGAGTCTGTACAGACCACGCGTATTTTCCTTTCTGAAACAGCTGGTAGGTATGTAGACAGACACCACCCCCCACCCCACCCCCCGCTTCATCCCCGTCCACAGAAAAAAGACAGAAAAATAAATCTCCCTTTTCTCTGTGCTTTACATCCATTCCTTCTGCCAGAGAGAAAGACTTTTGTCTCTCCTAGTGCCACAGATACATGCATAAACAAAGACATTTCCTGTACTGGTACAAAGAAATAAACAATTTCCCTAACCCCTCCTGCCACGCAGAGAAAACAATCGTACCTTCTCCCGCCCACACCCACCTCATCTTTTCCCTTCACTGCAGCAGAAAGAAAGCTGGTGTCTTCCTCAGTGTCCCCCCAGATGGCCACAGGCAGTCCCAATGTGTGCTGCCAGGTGTAGAAATGCTGCGTTCTGGTTACTCTTGGTATTTTCCCATCATTTTCCCAGGCAGCGCATGCACATCAAAAGCATCTGAATAACAAACATTGTGACAATATTCTTTGTGAGATACCTTAAATATTTAAGGAATGGTCAAGAAAACATACTTTTCTAGTCAGTCTAGGGAGGGGAAGGGGGAAGAAGCTTGTTCACATTCAAGCTAGATAAGAAAAACTGAAGTTGATGTCAAGTATCTTTTCGTAGGGCTTGCGGGAGTTCTTAGTTCATCTTATATAATGTGTCCTCTGGCTGTCAAGTCACAGATGTCTTCATGCGTGTTCTGGGGTTAGTTAAACCTAAACACGGAGATAAGAGAAAGCCTGTTAAGCGTCCTGTTTCAACCCCTTTCCGGTCAGGTACACCATTCATGACACACCTTCCACAGTTTGTTCAGTCCTGGACAGTTAGTTAAACCTAAACACGGAGATAAGAGAAAGCCTGTTAAGCGTCCTGTTTCAACCCCTTTCCGGTCAGGTACACCATTCATGACACACCTTCCACAGTTTGTTCAGTCCTGGACCACTATGAAAAACTCTGTGAAAAATGGAGATAGTCTGTCACATCATAAAACAGTCTCTCAAGTCTGGAAAAACGTTGCATTGGTACCTGTCCAGCTATTCCCTTTCTAAAACTGTGTGCATTGCAAGCTTTCAGCACTAGTCTTTAAAACTGAGAGTGGCTTGGACCTGCCTCGATGCCTCTCTTCCTCTCTCTCCATCTCTTTCTCCGTCTCCAATCCATCCTGATGGCTGCTGTCAAGGACACTACCTGATGGAGTCTGAAGCGGAACTCAAGAATGAGGCCAAGCCCATCTTGATTCCTTCTGAACACAGCACAAGAAACTTCAATTTAAAAGCCTCTTTCATGCAGAATTTAGGTTGACAAAGAGGAGGAACATGCTAATGTAATTGTAAAAGACTTTGGCTCCAAATAGCAATGCCTTTAACAGCCTTCTTCAAAATCAGTCGCAGATCTACAAAGGGAAGAAGAAAGCAAAGCCTAAATACTCAAAGACAAAGCAAAGATTTTTTCATGCCAAGTGTTGCGCTCAGGAATCAGAACTATGTCCTGTCAAGTGGCCACAAAACTTTCTTCTTTCTGATACCGGCCAACGGACCATATCAGCGCTTTCCAGACCGGTACTACAGAAGATGAGATCAAGAGAGTTCAGTTCCTAGGACAGAAATGCCTGTTAGGCACCTGACAGGAGAAAGCATATGGTGCTCAGAAACTTAGAAAGGAAAGTGAATCGGGGTTTTCTTGATCCTTTTTCCTGCTCCCTCAGCTTTTATTACCCCAAAAGTGTGAACTAACCTCTAATGACAGAAGATTAGTCTTCGCTTTCTTGCGAACTACTACTGAGTGTTCATGAGCATCAGACTGCTTGCAAGGGGCTGGCAAGGTCGTGTCACCAAAGCACTTGATTTTGAGAGAAATAGCTGAAAACTGTCTTTCCAGATGGGTATCCAAACCTATCCTGCAGACTGGAAAGTGCCAGCTCGGTGGGACACAGGCAGTACTGGTTCTGCACCACAGCGGCCACCTAAGGAAGGGGATGACGAGGTCAGTGGTTGGAGGTGCAGGTGGGATCAGAAGGCTGCTTGGTGCAGCTGTCTTGAAGAGGCTTAGGCTGTGCCGTTACAGGTATTGTCGTCCTGTGATAAACAGTACAAAATGTTCTAGAACAAAAATTAGCAACTATTTGGTAAAAATAAAGTGGTTAAATCACAACCATTGAGTGAGGAAATTAAAATTCATTTAAAAAAACCAAAAAACCCCCCCAAAAACCCAGAACCAGAATAGTCTAGAATAAAACATGTTATCTGTAAAACCTTGTCTAAAAGTGTTCCTGCCCACATAGTACATTAAAATGCATTATTGAAGATAATACGCTAGTACAGTGAGGAGAGATACAGAGCACACTGTGTTTCTTGAGCCATTCGGTCAGGGCCCTTGTGACCAAGACTGATATTCATTCCGAGCAAACTGCGAGGGATTTCTGAGGTCTGTTTTGCCAGGGTGCCTTGGGACTCAGTTCATATCTAGTCATCCTGTTAGAGCTCTATACCGCCTTAGGATCGCTGTAAAAGCTCCTGTGCGAGTCGTCTTAACCTCTCCAAAGTGGATGCTGGTTCGGGGTTAATTATATGGGGCTTTGGTATGTAGGTGTAGGGCAAGAGAGGCTGGCTGGTCATCCCCACAGCCTCTCTGCCGCTGTGGTATTTAGCAAACGCTTATGTGGTCAGACACCAGGGATTCCTGAGACGCCATGCGTGTCCAAAGCTGCGGTGATGACTTTGGGGGCTCCCACAGTGATGGGTGCAGCGGGTGCTCAGCACCTTGCTATGCGCTGACTGTTCTCACCGGGCCCCGCAAATGATTTTGGCGGTAGATAAACGACCGCCAGGTAGAGCAAGGCTCCGGAAACGTATGATGGGGATGGTTGGACATTGCGCTTCGGGACGTGGTTTAGTGGTGGACCTGGTAGTGTTAGGTTAATGGTCAGTTTTGATGATCATAAGGGTCTTTTCTAAACTAAATGATTCTATGATTGTATGATTCTATGAAAAGGAGACGGAAGACAAGCCTAGAACAAAGAAAGTAAAAATGTGGTTTTCTGCTACTTTTTAATCATCTTCTCACACTAAGCAGAATTTGCATAAGAAGGAGAATCTATACTCACTCTCAACCTCTTTTAAAATGTTCTCGGACCTAAGCCACTTAAAGATACATGATTTTTCGCGTTGTTTTTGTGAAGCAGGCCTTAGATGCTGAGCTGGAGACATTAAAACACTTAGGATATGTCTCACCATCAATTAAACACAGGTCCAAGCCTGTTGTCTCAGCTGATAGTCTGTATTTTAAAAGTAAACCCTTAAGCCCAATAAGTGGTTGCCTCAGGAGGGTCTGAACACAGTCAGCACCAGGTTCTCATTAATGTGTTGTGGATAATTTAGGCATGAGCAGGAGTGTGTACATTACAATTTGGTCTTTCAGCAGATCGTGTGTACACTGAGCACAGTGCAGGCACTTCAGAATATAGCAACCTGCAAATGCTAGCATTGCAGATGGAAAGCAAACAGGTCAGGGCTCGACTACCTCTCAAACATGCACTTCATTGTGGTACACATGTAAGATTTGCAACTCCATCCTCTCTCTACCCTCCCCAGAAAAAAAGCACAAACAATTCCCAGCAAAGCATCACCTGTAACTTAGGATAAAATTGTATTTCAGTACAAATACAAAAAATGAGGTATGTATTCAGAGCAAGAGTGCAGAGAATCACTGCCGCGAATCAGTTTGCTGGTACATATTCATGCTGAGATGCGGGTATACAAAGCTCAACTGGCTTGCCAGATTCCGGTGTTTGTTGGCCGTTATTCCAGTGGGTGTTCCGTCGAGGCCAAACTTTATTCTGTGTTCAAGGGTTTACTCTTTTTGCTGCTTAAGAACACAGAAGTCACCACTTCTATTATAGTATTAAGACACAACAAAGGATGTTTTAGTAGTCAGTGAGTACACCCTGAAGAGATATTCTGAGATCCTATGAGTCTGCAGGCATACGAGTAATTTTTTATTCTTATGTTATTATAGCTGTTTTGCGGGAGATTATCTCACAATATATTTGTATTTTAGTGCTGGCAAATTGCAATTTAAGAAAAATGCTTTTCCTTTTCTCCAGACTATGCCAATGTTTCTAAGTTGTTGTATTATATATTTTTCTGTATCATTTCTGGATTCTTACAGCATTAATAATCATTAGAAAATTAGACTTACTCCTTTGTGTAAACTCCCAGCATGTGAATAAAACTAATCTCAGGGAAAAAGCCTAATGGTGGCTGATTCTTTTCAGCTGCTGGCACACCCTTCTTTATGTACGCGGAAAAAAGCGAACCTCTGGAACAAGAAAAGAAGGAAATGATGTATGTGTCATTGGCCCTTCTTCTGTGGACCCTTCCCACCTTGTCTGTGAAGCCCCTCCATTCCCCCAGCTACAAAAGCAAGGGAGTTGTGGTAATTGCAAAAACATAATTTAAAACTCCTGGCTCTCATGTCACTTGAATGTTAGTCTTTCCTAGGGAAGTCCCATAAAAGAACTGTTACTGCAAGTTTAGTATGCAGATGATAGGATTTCTACCAAACTGTTTCAGAGAGAAACCACAAACCTGTTAAACATTGTGTCACGCTCTGAATTCAGTTTCCTTTTCTAATCACCTTGAAAATCAATATAGAAACTCAGTGTAATCTTTCTTGTACTCCTTGTGTGGGCTACTCAGTTTCAATACCAGCTGTTCACACACAGGGATAGTCCCAGCTGTTGAAACCCTGGCAACCTTTGCCTGTCCAATTCCACATGTGAAACTGAGACTTAACTTTAAAGAGTTTATGGGAGTCGGTTACTCTCCACAGCAGCGTTTCACGGAACCTGGGATTTAATTCTGTCTGGTGCTGAGAGGTTTCATCTACCCTGAGTCAGGGAGCCCAGTGTCTCGGAAGGTGCACTGAAGTTGAGAAATTACGTATCTCACTGACTTGTGATAAAGCTCATTAAAATAATTAAAATCACTGCTCTACAAAAGTACAACAGTGAGACATAATTAAAAGATAATGGGTCAGAGGAACTCGGAATCTGGAAAGAACTCTGACCAAGTTCTTTTCCTCACGCAGACTTTCTCTAGGCAGAATTTATTAATAATAAAAGGAAAATTAATCATTAAGATTAAGTCCCAAGGTCTGAGTGTTATATTATTAACTAGTATAATCTACTGTCGGGATTTACATGGTGACTTTTGAGTTAAACCGTGAGCCACCTGCTTGAAAAGCAAATTTAAAGCTACATGCTGGGAAAGAACTTTCTCATTAAAATATAATCAAGGTTTGTTAGGGCAACAAGAAAAGAACCAACCTGATGTATTGAATTAAACTGAGCTCTGCTCAAAGTGGGAACTGAAGGTATCAGACAGCTGTGGAGAGTTCCCCCGCTCCCTGTTTCACAGGGTGTAAGCCCTCCATGGACTTCCTTTGGGAAATGGAGACTACATATGTTGAACGCACGTGATAAGAGGAGCTGCCAGCAGTGTTTCCTAAGGATGGTATGTGCAACATACCTTTTCTTCAGTAATGAGCCTCCTCTCCATTTGTCTCGGAAGTGTAAAAAGTATTTTAAGTGGGCATGGTTGGACTGATATTTGAGTAACAAGAAGGGATGTGCAGGCATATATTTATACTGGGGAGGGCAAGTTAAGAGTGATCTCTCCAATGCCCCCTTCAGTACTTTACTGCTGGTGTGGAAGTACCCTAAGCTGCCCGGTCTCTCATTTAGATTGCTGCGTGAATGTTTGGTGGATATGTGTATTCAGATGTGAAGAGGAGGAGAAGAAAAATAATAATTACATGATGTGAAAATGAAGCAGAGGCTTTAATTCGCCATCATGATTTGTAATCTCCTTCCAAAGGAATAAATGTGCACATTAACACACGAACAGTTCACAGTCAATTCAGAAAATTGCAACAGAAAATCATTGTATAATTTGGAAAATTAAGTAAACAAAGGAGAATTCCTGCATATGTTCTACAAACAGAGAAAAAGAAAAAGGAGGCCGAAGGGAACACTTCTGTATGTGTGCTACTTTATTAGTAAAATTAATCCCAGTGATTTCAAAAGGACCGCTCACAAATAGTTCTACCTGTGATTAGGATCCAGGCTTGAAGTCATAGAATAAATTATTTGCTTAGCTGTGATTTTAATTTTAACTTGTAGAAAGGCGGAGGTTGCTAACGACAGGTAACTCCCTATAAACGGATTTAGTTGTGTGTATGAAAAGGGTAACGTTAAACATTTGGGGCTAGGTCTAATAAGTGCCTAGCTCATAAAAGAAAATTGCATGTGGCAAAAAAGATAGGTGCCAATGCTTATTCCAGTGCTTGGAAAGGTGTTCTGCAAAGTGGTGTGAATGCAGATAGAGAGGAACCATGAGATTTCACCCCACACGAGCTGGCCAGCTCAAGAACATCTTCTGGAGACATTGTCTGCATATTCTTTTGCGACAAAGAGTTACCATCATCACAGAGTTCCCTTCTGTACAATAAACTAATGGCAAAAGCACTCATTTGGCAAAGTTCAGTACCTTCAACCGTCAGCCTCTGAAGGTTTGCAACAAACTACAAACTGCTGAATCTGGAAACAGGAATTCATGACTCACTGGGCCAGAGAGAACAGTTACAGAAGAGAAATTAGAATAAAGAAGAAAACTACTATTGCTGTGAGGTTAGATTTTGAAAGTGTTTTTTGAATGGTGCATACAGCAGAGTCATATCCTGTCTGTCCAGTTGTGCAATGTGCAGGTTTTGTCAGTATTTTGAATCAGAATGAGTATTTTCAAATAGAGCTTAACTTCAGTTTTTACAGGCTGATGATCTATTTCTGTAAACAGAAAGCACACTATAAAAACAGGCGGTAAATACCTAAGAGGCAGGAAAGGAAGACAATATAGGGTAGGAAAGATATCATGAAAAAGATTGTGGAAAGCCATATAGAAAGAGTAAAGAGGATGAAGCTAAAAAGCAAAACATAATCGTTTATTTTCTGGCATTCGCTTCCTGGTAGCATGACCTTTGTCTTTTCCTGTCCCTCCATTCAGTGCTGCTTCCACTTGTGCTTTCCCATTTCAAGTCAACTTTTTGTCTCCTACTTGCCTTTGTTTGCTCTCCTAGCATTGTCTTTCAGTCAATGGGGAGGCTGCAGATGGATGGCAGCCCTGCACTGCCACACTGTCCGTCTCCCAACAAATTGTGCCATCACAGGGCTGCTCCCTTCCAGGAATCAGAGTGAGTGAAGACTGGAGTCCTACTATCTGCAGGGTGTCAGCTAGGAGAAAGGAGACCTGAAAGAGTGTGAGGATGACTGGGCAGGATCAGCGGGCTTAAGAGGGCTGAGCAAAATTTCAGGGACTTCACCAAATGGAAATAGCTCCCTGTTCTCTCAGTTTCTTTCCTGAGGGCTCTGTGCTAGTCCTGCCCCTGCAGCTGCAGAATTTGTGTCTGGGGCACTTACCCATGAGAATAGCTGCAGCACAAGGAAGCACGGGGGAACAGGCCCTCAGCTAGTGACAGCATGTTGGTGAGGGCAATGGGGACTTGGTAGGTAAATAAAAAAAAATGGAATTTTCTAAGGACTGACTTCTCGAAATCTCATTACTTTCAGGTCAATCAATTTTTTGCTAAATCCATATTTTATTTTGTCTCATCTCATTTTCCACTTATTTCTAGGTCCTTTCTTCCCTCCCCCCCACCTCGATAGACTGATCCAGTCTGCAATTGCAGGGGTGAGTTCGTCCCATATGCTGAGGTTCTCCTTTTCCACTGCTATGCTTTTTATTGTCATGGAGAACTATAAAATGAATGGTACCCTGACAGCCAGGTGTTTGTGGTTGCAATAACATCTTCACAATTAGCTTTCTAGAAAAGATTCTCACCTTGCACTTAAATTGCTCAGTAAGGCACAACAAGGTTCTTGATGCTGTGAGATAACCTGTATAGCATGATGTAGCATGATGGTCTCCACATTCCCAGGAAACACTTCATTGCAAGTGGACAAAAATGCAGAGCTTCTGAACCTAGTAGCACCTCAGCACCTCAAAATGGCATGGTTGAAGGGATGAATTCCTTAACCCCTGGATACATAAAGATTCATTCAAGCAGCAAAAAGATGTCATGAAAAGAAATGTATGTCTTCTCCTTCTGGAATTTTTAATGGGGTGTCAGACTGCCGACTGTAGCTAAATTTCAGTTTCAAGAATATATACTAAATGGTCTATTTCTAAGAGGTAACACAAGCCTTGTGTGATGTGAGGTTACAGCACAGCTCTAAGACATCTTTGGTATCTGGGGAGTGCCACTGAACAGAGAGGTAATATATATATATTGCTGAAAAAAAAGTTAAAACATTTTATTCAAAGCAAATTCTCCTCTCTGGCTTTTTAATTAAGTAATTGTGTACAAATATCTGCCACTAATTTTTTTTTTTCTTTTTAATTTTAGAGATGAAAGTCTCCATTGTCAAAATGCCAGAACCACAGGAAACAAACCAGAGGACCCAGAGGCACAGGAGCTGATAAGAATGGAGAATACATCTTCCAAGGAAAGCTTTTTTCTTTTTTTTAAAAATAATTTTCCGCTTTTGACTTTTAGCCAAAGTTGAAGTTGCTGCTTCAAAAAATTGAAGTAGAAATTCCACATTGCTCCACAGCTTTTCCCAAATCCTGTAAGAATACAAAATCTTTTTGGTCAACTTCCTAGAGTTTTCCCATGGAATTCAGTACAAAAGAGCTCTCTCTTTTCAGGCTGAAAGTTGGAGTGCAAAGAAGTGTGCACAGAGGAAAATCATTGCTTCATGTATGTACATATTTGTTTTTTTAAAAGGAAAGATAAATGGTCAAAACATGTTGATCCTTTGAGAAGATAAGGCTTCTGAGTAAATATTCAACTATCATAGCATTAGGTGTGCTGTGACAACATCAGTTGAGTGTAACAGATCCCACATGCTCACTTCTAGGGAACTAATAGCAGCAGAGAGGAATTTGTTTGACAAGAAGGCCATTCATAGTGGCCATCAACATCTGGCATGACACCTGACTGTTTCATGCTCTTTACAGGGAGAGCCACAAATGTTTAAAAGATTGCTGTGCAGGTCAGTATGGAGAAATAAAGAAACTTCATTTATTTTGACCTATCTTCATAAAAATTTGAACACTGTCCTTGCTACTGTGAAGCAAAATCTCCTCAAAATCCACATGACAGGATAACTGGAATATCAACAGAATCTCTCAGCCATGAAACCTGACTTTGAACACACCTCCAGTTGAGAAGAAACATTTGCTTAAGAAACAAACCCAAAAGATAATCTTGAGCAATCAAATCTCCCACAAGGAGGGCTTTTCATTTCCCATCTTCCCCAAGCACAGTGATGTGAAGTCTTTGAAATGACAGTAGCTGCAAAAGACTGGGGCTGAGGCAGAGAACATGCCCTAGGGACACTGTAGGGGTTCCAGCAGCTGTGAGGAAGGCATCAACTTACAAAACAGCACCCAACGCAGCACCCCTGACATAGACATCACGTGGAGGAAGGCGAAGATAATTCCCCAAAAGCCAGCCATCTACAATCACTGCACTTGCCAGTAACTTGTGTAAGAATGTATATTGCTTGCATAAACACCGTTCCTACAACTCCCTGACTAAAACATAATTACTTTGCCCATTCGTCTAATAAGCATAAAGCATCCTGAAACCAGGTGCCTCACTGAACTCTGGACGTCATATATTTGTTCTTAAACGTTGCCCTTTCTTCTGAGTATTGTATATTTTAACCAGAAAATAACACTGAGGTCCAGTTTTCTTTTAGAGCAGATTTAGAATATGACAACTTCTACTTTTGAAAGTAGATTGCTTTAGACACCTCTGGGCTTTGCTCTAAATATAAATCACCCATGCAGTGTGCTTGTCAGCTTAGGCCAGACATGTCATACAAGGGTTCATTGGGTTTGTTGGTGGGTTTTTTTTTTACCTAGATATAAGCAAACCTTAATGCAGAAACTTGAAAAACAACCAGACTACTGTCATCTTCAGTTGAGAGAAAGAAACAGAGCACTATGCTTAAGCCTTCCTTTCCCATATGGCTCGTAAAATGTCAAGACTGCCATTTTCTTGTCCTGAAGTGATTTTGAGGTAATTTCCATTTTGATACAGATCCCAGAGAAGTAGATCGAACATCCTGGCGATGCTTTTTTTGTTGCAGAAGACGGACCTGGTATGAGACTGACTCATAAGTACCAGACATTATGGCAAACACGGAATTCATTGTGCCCCAAATGGGAATGCTCAGTACCAGCACAGTCCTGGTAGACCTTTAAACAAACGTGCTCTTCATCCAGCTCTAATTAGGAAAAACAACTTTGCTGTGCTGTTCCCAGTGATATTACACAAGATCAAGAAAATTACCTTTCTAAAATCTGCATCTTTAAAATGTTTCAAATCAGTGATTTGATAGCCACTTCTTAACCACTGGCTCATAGCGGATATAGCCTGTGCTTGCAAAAAAATTTAGCTTTCTGTCTTTAAGGGGTGCGTGTTTCCTTTGAGACTGATGCTAATTTCAGCAGGGCCGTGAGCAAGAATAATGAGTGCCGCAAACCTCCATGGGGCTCCCTCCTCAGCAGTGCTATGGAGAGAGCATATTTGCACATCCATGAAAAGCCGTAACCTTTCCTCCCACCCTCAGCTGCCTGTGACTTTGCCCCCCCAGGCTGTGGTTGCCCCATCTTTTCATTTTTGAGGCTTTGCAGGCTTTGATGCTGTTATACACAGTGCTGGAAGCCAGGAGCAGGAGAAGGATGTGTTGAGATTGAGAGGGAAACTAGGGAATTCCGTGTTTGCCATGGCCTGCCAGTTTCAAGTCAGTGCACAGTGTGGATGGGGAGGTGTGACTGAAGGGGTAGAATGACATACTTGTGGAGCAGAGGTCTGGGAAGAGGGGGCTCTTTGTGGGTAAATAGACTACAGTTAAAGTTTCTTATTCCATTTAGTGATAACAAGGAATCTTTGTCAGTTCCTGCAGACTTTTTCACAACATATGGGATACCCTTTTCATATGCTATATGAAAGAATCTGGCATGCATCTCCCAAAAGAAATGATGACCTTGACTGCAGAAGATCGGGTTGATGTTCTAAACACTACAAGCTGTGAGAATGAGCTGGTGAGACCCATTCTCACTTTTGACGTGATCAAAATGAACTATTTGGATCTCCAGGAATCTCCAGTCACACACAAGTGACACGCAAAGTTCACACCTCTATTTGGTAATTCAGATTTTCCTGTAGGTTTTGTCTTTCTAGCCCATCTGTCAAAAAGATACAAAACCCACACATCTAACAAGATGGTAAAGCATGTTACAGCTGTAGACAAGAATTAGTCAAGCCTGTGCTACCTGGTGAATCTGATCTCTCTGTTACCATTTCTTTCACCTTGCAAGCTTTCCTAATGAATGCTCTTTTACCAGTCTTGTCCTTGTTCTGTATGTGAAGATCAGCTGAGATATCCTTAGTGTAACCAATCTATCAGTCGGAGCTAGATTAACCATTCTATTTTCAGCCCACAGGCATTTTTCTTGTTAGACAGCTGAAGAGCAGCTTCTGAATCTAGACTGCCTCTTCAAAGTTCACCTTGCACAACAGCATCTCAGCTGCAGGCCAGAGAAAAGGATATGAGAAAATGCAGCTATTGTCAGAAATGGAAACAACTACAGAAGTGGGTCATGAGACTATTCTACAGCAGAAGCTCTAAACATAGGAAATGGGTCAAAATGTAAATTACCCCAGAACTCTCAGCATCTACCTGGGACAAGCACCCACCTGCACACTGATTTCAAAGCTGTTTCAGCATGCAGATTCATAGATTTTAGGTTCAGATGGCTCTACAGTGCTCACCTGGGCTGAAGTCCTGTGTGATACAGGTCTGAGGTCTCGCTAAAGAAAAATCCTTCATTAGACCCCACATCAGTACTTGAAATAGAGCATATATTTTTTTCAAAAAAAAAAAAATCAATCCAGTGATGGAGAATTCATCATAAGCCCTGTGTGTTGAACCTCAGTGACTATCCCCACTGTTACAAAACTTCAATTTTATTTCTGGTCTGAATTTGTCTAGCCTCAACTTCCAGCAACTAGTTCGTGATTGAAGCATTTTGTGTCTGATTTGAGTGCCCTCTAGTACCAGATTTCAGCTCCTCACCAAGATTATCAAAGGCTATCCCCACATTCACATTGCGTATCATTTGTGTGTGGTCAGTAGATGGAAAGTAAGATTTATGATGTATACATTCAATAAAAATCATAAATATTTCAAGATTAATTAATAAAGCATTGCAGAATATATGTATTTTTTTCACAATGGACATTAACAGTCATCACTCCTGGACCACACAGGTCAGATTTTGCTGCCTGCCTGCAATTTGTATTGTAGTTGTTACTGTGTAGAACAATCTGACATTCTTCCCCTCAGTTGCAAAAATCAGGTTGTTTTGATTCTTGAGGAAAATGACACATGCAAAAAAAGAGCAAAAAACACCAACTCAAAAAACCTTATTAAATTTGGCTGACTGCTAGATTATATTTCATCACCCATAGCAGAAAATAAATATGTAACTCAGAAAGTAATGAGACACAAATCTTGCCTACCAGAGCTATTAGGCATTTATTTCTGAGCATAACCTCGTTTATTTTTGTAACCCTTACCTCAGTTTCAAAAGAAATGTATGGTGTTGTAGCTAATTTCATCCTGATATCAAAGCTAAGTTATCTTGCCTTTACATGTCGCATCATGTAGCTGGAAATGACTATTTTATTTGGATAGAGCTATGATAAAAGTTCTCATAATATTCTGCATGTGTACAAGGTGTTTTCCCTGCAACTTAGAACCAAATGATTCCATTCTGTGCTTCACATTTTTCAGATCTGATCCTATTCCATTTTAATCTGTTGGGGATACTACGCTACTTTTTCTAATGACAGCAGCATTGTAGGTTTTAGGCACTACATTGAAATACTCCCAGCTGAGAAGAGAAGCACTTTGCAGCCTCTGTCAGAGACCAAAACAGCTACAGAAAATACAAGGCAAAACAAAACCAACCCCAGTAGGATTATTTGTGTAACTATGTGTTAATAGAATTGGATCTTCTGAAATGCCTCTGGATTCTTTTGGGTGAAGTGAGTCATACTCACATAAAAGTAAGTGACCAGTATGGAATTTCTAATTTTTTTTTTTTTTTCTGGATGATTCCAAAATACTTTTGACAGTGCAATGGTAAATTGAGAAGTGAGTGAATTCACCTGTTTGATGCTCAGGGCTGAACAGTGAAAACTACAGAAATTCTGTATTGCCCAGCCCGAGAGTTTAGATTTATTTTTCTTTAAATCAGTTTACCCCACCAGGGAAGTAAAATCCTTGTTTGTACAAAGTATCTGTTTAACGTCTATTTTATGTGATATTCAATATATCACAGTCACACTACAAAGCTGTTCAGAGTAAAGGTATACAGTATGTGATGCACATGATATAACTAAGGAATTGGATAATGTATGTTCAAAAAATTCCAGCCAATGAGAGGAAAGCAAATCTTTCTAAACAGCACAGGGCCTGCCACAACATAAATCAGAATGTAGATACTATGTTTTTGTGGTTTTTTCCATTGCTTTTGGAAAAATCTTTATATAACACTGAGGTAGTTTTAAATAAACAGAAGAACCAGGATACATGAAAAACATTTTATGTAGGTTTATACAAACTAAGAACAATCAAAAGGGGCAGCAGCAACAAAAATAATGAATATTTACTTTCCATGCTTCCAGAATTATTTTTTAATGCAGAAGAAAAGAAGTAGGAAATTCAAAACCAAGTGCTTGACAGATGAAAAATAGATTAACACACCAATATTGCTTGCCAGTTTTTGTGGACACAAATGGGGCCAGACAAGGTACGCTGCGGCCACGTCACTTGACTTCACACAACTGTGGCAGTAAGAAATAACTTCACAGAGGCAATAATTATTATTTATGACCTTATTGAGACCTCTCTTTACAGCTGGGAGAGAGTTTAATATCAGTGTGAGTTAGACTTGCAAGTATCCATGGATATACTAGGGAAACATGAATTGAAATAAAATACACGAAGAAGAGAAAGGAAAGTGCATATTACAAAAATTACAAATGCATTTCAGAGTAGGTAGTTAAAAATTAATAATATGATATTGACTATTCAGTTATTTACTGGGAAGTAAAGAAAAACAACACAGTGTCCTGATTGCTCAGGTTTTTTTCTCTTCTTGTCAATGGGCCAGTCATCAACAGACCCCCCAGATCCAGAAAGGTACCAGCATCTGTTTTGCTCCCCACCAGAGTTTGTCACACCTTGGGGCACGATGTATGCCAACACTCCAAGAGGGGTACTTGTCAAGTAAGAAGATCCAGAGGTCTCCTGAGGGAGTCTCACACTTGTTCCTAGAGGGTCTGAGCGTTTCTGGTTGAGCCTGGTCAAGTCTAACCAGGCTTGGCAGGGAAGTAGGGCATGGCCCTCCAGCCCTCAAGGGGGTCTGGCAGCCTTCTGGCAGATGGGCACAGAAAGTCTCTGGGGATATGCTCCTGAGGTAAGGACCAAAATACAGCTGGGAATTTCAGTCTTGAGGTGCAGAGCTTGAAAGGCCTTGTTTTATGACAATGCAAGTGCCAGACATTCTGATATAAGATGTCTCTGGGTAGGAACCTCAAACTGGGGGCACACCAAGGCAGACATCCTCGTAATTCAAAGGTATGCAGCAGTTGCTTGATTGCTGTTACTATCTTCTGTGGCATATAGTGGATTCCTCTCTAATGCACACAGTGATGAGATCTGATGATTGCTATTCAGCTAAGAATATGTTCTGTACTTCTGTCATTTTATCTGTGAGGGTTGGATAGAAAGACCAAAAGTTCTGCTTAGCATTGGGTTAGTCCCAGGGACTTTGGCCTGGCACACTTGCAAATCATTCATGGAACAAGTAGAATCATAGAATCACCTAGATTGGAAGATACATTTAAGATCATCGAGTCCAACCATAAACCTAATGTTGTCAAAACCACCACTAAACCATATCCCTCAGGACCCCATCAATGCCATACCTCCAGGGATGGCAATTCCACCACTTCCCTGGGAAGCCTGTTCCAATGCTTGATAACCCTTTTGGTGAAGAAATTTTTCCTAGTATCCAATTTGAACTTCCCCTGGTGCATCTTGAGGCTCTTTTCTCTCATCCTATTGCCTGTTACTTGGGAGAAGAGACTGACCCCCACCTGGCTACAACCTCCTCTCAGGTAGTTGTGGAAAGTGATAAGGTCTCCACTCATCCTCCTTTTCTCCAGACTAAAAAACCCCAGTTCCTTCAGCCACTTTTCATAAGACTTGTTCTCTAGGCCCCTTTAGCAGCTTCGTTGCCCTTCTCTGGACACGCTCCAGCATGTAAATGTCTTTCTTGTAGTGAGGGGCCCAAAACTGAACACAGCATTCGAGGTGGAGCCTCACCAGTGCTGAGTACAGGGGGACAATCAAGTAGGTACAGTGTGGCTCTAAAATTAGAGAAACGTAGGATAGACATCAGAATATTGCATTTCAAAATGGAGAGGATCTTGAGGGCACACTAATGATAGTAGTGACTACCAAGGAAACCACGTGCATTTTTTGTGTTATTACATTTTTCAGTAACTAGGAGCTAGCCATACAAAAATAAAATCTGCCTGATAAAGGTATTACAGGTACAAGTACAGCAATAATGCTTCAGCTTCAGGCTATGGCTATCAAATCTCAAGGCATTTTTGTCTGAAGTGTTAACTATGGGATTTCTTCTCCCAAGTAACCAGGCAGAAGACGAGAGGAAACGGCATCAACTTATGCCAGGGAGGTTTATGTTGGGTATTAGGAAAAGAATTTTCACTGAAAGGGTTGTCAAGCATTGGGACAGGCTTCCCAGGGAGGTGGTGGAATCACCATCCCTGAAGGTATTTAAAAGACGGGTAGACGTGGTGCTGAGGGACATGGTTTAGTGGCGGTTTTGGCAACGTTAGGTTTATGGTTGGACTCGATGATCTTAAAGGTCTCCTCCAGCCTGGGTGATTCTGTGATTCTTTCTTCTTGGATCTTCTGGTGCCAAATTCTGTCAAGGTCAATCAGCACAAACTGACGCGCCTCCAAGCACAGCGCAACTGACTGGAGCACGGTAGTAGTATGCCTGTCATTGGAAAGAGCTTGTTTGAATAATAATTGAAATTAGTTGTATAAAGCAAAAATGTTTGGCACTACTTAGTATAAAGAAGTTGGGTATACGCAAAATTCAGCCTTTTGACTTTATGCAGACACTTTCTAGGAATGTCACAGTTACAGGCTGTTGTGGACACTTATCTGCTGACAACCAGGTTCTCTCCAGATTGCTCTCCAGGAAATAATATTATTTTGATTGCTTCTGGGATTTTGCAGGGAATATATCCTATGTCTTCCTGATACAGAGCTGGGGGAGCTGGAGTTTCAGTCACCAGGAGCAGTAGCCTCTCTGCCAAGTTTGGTTACCAGTATAATTTAATCTTTTATTTTTCTTCCCTTGTCAAGGAAGAGACATAGGCACCCCTAGAGTGCCTCAGCAGTGCCTTTTTTTTTTTTTTTTCTCATTTAAGATATTTTTTTGTGGTTATATCTCCAGACATTCAATAGGATAAAAGCAAGTAACATCCGTTGTAGTGAGCAGACCATACTATATCCAGTTTGGCTCTGCAAGTATAATGAATCAGGAAATTTCAAACAAGAGTTTGAAGGGAAAAAGTTGGTTTATTTTTGTTTAGGACAGGGGTATCTTTCTTCTTGTGCTTCATGGGTTACATAAAATAGAGTCTGAAAATCAAAAAGGTTTCCAAATATAGCTCTGCTCTTGGCTTGGAGGTTGCTTGTGACAGTAGAAAATGGCACTGCTTCCAGCACTATAGGGATGACATAATGAAATGTCTTCCAGCTGAAAAGGTAGCAGTTCCTCACAGAATTAAATCTCCAAGATTAGAACAAATTTAGTATTCCTTTTTGTAGGATAAATCAGTTCTTAGCATACAGCCTTGATAAAATTGTACATTTTTTAAACTAATGAGGGGTTTTCAGTAGTCTAGCCTGGGAGTTTGGTATCACAACATTTATTTAGCTGGATGCATTTTCTTCAGTAAAGCTGCCAGTTTGTTCATTAGACCAGCGTTCATGAACCAGCAGTTGTTTGTTGAAACTTTATCTTTCTATTTTTGCACATGAAGTTTCTGCCAAAGTTTTTGAAGACTGTTTTATTTCTCCTCTGTGTTTTTCAGGATATGGCATTTTGCATCTAAAGTTTGAGGTAGGTTTTCTGGGACAAGTTATCTGCACCATTTCATTTCATTTAAACCTACTCTTCCAGTCTTACTATCCTTGTACAATACCGTGTAAATACTTAATAACAGTTCTATATGCATAAGCAAACCCCTCTCAGCCATTTCCCTGTTGTAATATCATTTTTGTAAAAGACTTATGATTCTCCAGGCTGTTTAGCCTGTGCTCAATATTTAAATGTGCTCCAATTGTGGACTGCTATACACATTCATCACTTCCATGCACTGCTTCCGCACATAGAGTTGTTACTGCTTCAGAGCAGCTGGTCATGCATGATTATAAGCAGATATAGCTTTACTTTCATCCTGTCTACAATCTTGATGTATCTGTCCTCTGCTGAAAATGAGTAACGCGGCTTCGTGACAATTCAAGTGTCATCACACTGTGTTAACAAGGCCTTTGTATCAGCATCAGGAGGAAACGTGTTGACACCTTGTTTACAACCGCTCTCTGTGGACGTGAAGAACTGACTCTCCTTTCACTCACATCTATTTTACATTGGTGAAATTCCACTGGGTTTACAGGTACTTTTCCTTGACAGCCATCTGAGAAGAGAATCAGATTTGGAATTCGCCAGTTCTGCTCATTCTGGAACTGAATGTTAGTTTAAGATCTCAGAGTTGCTGAATGTTTTGAATGACTTTGTGCATCATTGTTTTAAATGTAAATGTATAAACATAATAGTGTAGTTTTAAGTGTAAAGAAACTCATTTAAATGTATGAGTGTAAGCATAATAAAGCATAAGATTGATATTCATGTGAACCAATTTTTTTTTCATCCTTGAGTACTTACGGTTAGCAATTTGGTCTGGCCTTCAAATATGGGCTAGTGATTTCAATTTTAAGTCTCTGATATGTCATTTTTAAATTGAGACTTAAGAGAAATTCCTTTTTTTTCCCAGGTGTTTAAAATCTGTTCTACTTTTAAAGTATTATTGTATGGGTGAGGTGCATGTAGAAATAATCAGCAAAAATATAGATTCCTCTCTATCTCTGGTGTCACTGCTACCACAGTCTCAGGCTTCAGAAGATCCAGCGCTCATCGCAACATCCCCACTACCTGATAACCACCTGCTTATGGTCGTTTACTCCTCAGTTGGTCCCTGCCAGACTGGTGGTACTCACTTAACTCACTGTCACTCCAGCTTTTGGGGTTTCTGTCTTTCCTCTTTCAGACATTGTGTTTGCCAGTCACAGAAATCTATGACTTCACTGCTGCAGGTGTCCTCCTCTCTCTCTTATGTTGACTTTCCACATTCCCTCTGCTCTTCTCACACCTTCTTCACTCTTCTTCTTTCATCAGGTCTGTTCCTCTGTGCATTTTTTTTCCCCCTCCTCCTTTTTTACCACAGCCATCCATGTCATTGCTGCAGTATGGCTTTGGAGAGAAACTACAACACTCCCTGTTCCCTCGCTCTTCCCCACAGGATTCCCTTCATTCTTTTAATGAAAAGAAATCAGGGAGGAGGGAAAGATGGGCAGCTGAACTGTAATCTCCACTAACATGAGTTCATCGGCCTCATCTTTTCTGCACTGTAATACGTCTATTATTCTCATCTGACTCATATAAACCATGCCTGGTAATCATCTTCCTTCCACACCTTGCCAACCCCATCATCCCCTCAGTGCGATCCCTGATGTGGGTTTCCCCATCCTTCCATTCCACCACAGAAAAGCTCTTTGATTTTGTTGGCACCTCACTCTCGCGTGTGTTTCCACTTGCCCCTTCTCTCCTTGCTCTCCCCTAGTGGCGCAGCCGAGAGGAAATGAAGTCTGCCGGTTTCTACTTTGGGCAAAAAAAATGCTTTTCCACTTCTCCCTGCCCAGCCCGAAGTGCCGAATGAGGAATTTGCACAGTTCTTGCTGCAGCCTCCTACTCCTGTCCCCAGCAGCTGCTGCATCGCGCTCACCCCTTTGCCAGCTCCTCCTCCGGCAGCCGGCTTTGCCATGCAGGTCGGCTCCTCCTGCCTCTGAGACTCCCTGCTGCCCTCGGGCATCGCAACCAGCGATCCACTGGTGGCTCAGGGGACTGAAAATGTCTGCTTGCATATAAATATGTACATAGACACACGCTCACATGTATAAACATGTGTGT
Organism: Chionis minor; assembly: GCA_013398295.1. Lineage (NCBI taxonomy): Eukaryota > Metazoa > Chordata > Aves > Charadriiformes > Chionidae > Chionis > Chionis minor. The sequence goes on along the minus strand of VZSF01004659.1, from coordinate 2,260,073 downwards.
GTGTGTATATATATTTCCATGTGTTCATATGCATATCTATATGTATATGTATACGCTCTCGCATGGAAACAACTGATGCCCTGCTTCTCTCGTTCCCCTCTATAGGCCCTGTTAGCATGCTTGTTTGAAGTGCAGGCACAGCACACCAGTTTTATCTGCCTGTTTCAAATCTTTATTGGAGGAAAACTATGCTTTTGCACGTGAGTATGTATGTTTGCATCTTACAGACTCGGCTGTAGCTGATTTTTCTGAACCCTTTCCACGTCATGTATCTCTCTCACTCCTCATGTTCTTTGAGGCAGGGCTTGGCATTTCATGCCTGTGGGCAGCCCAGAGAGGCTCCAAACCCTACTGGTGCTGGCAAATTATGTTTTAAAAATAAAATATTCCTAAAAATATAACCTTCAAGAAGAATTAACGCAGAGAGCTTCTGGGGTCCCAGGCTTTTCCAAACACTCACTACTAGGTGGAAAAAAGCCCAGCTGAACATATTACAAGTGTGTTAAATGCAGCTTTAAAATTGTTGTGCTGTGGCCAACATGCTGTAATTTTTCACAGGCGTTGCTGTGCTGTGGGAAAGGAGGAGGAACACAGAAGAGCATTTCTTTCTGCAGGAGGCTGGGTGTTTCTCAGCAGCTCTGTCCTCTAGGCTGCTTGCAAGCTTGACTCCTTGCCTGAGGCTGGCAAGAGACAAGTCTCCTTCTCTTGTGTTTCTCGCTTTCGCTCTCCCTCATCTCTACAAATCCACGGAGGAGCTCCACCCCTACATTCTCACGCTTCTTACCGTGACTATAAACAGCACCTTATTCTCTGCCAAATCGAGTTATCTGCATAGGTCATTTCAACCTAACTTTTGTGGCAATCCCATTTTAATTCAGCCAGAATACTGGCAACAACCTTTTCCTTTCCTTGGACTGCAGGAATGCTGCCCAAAAAGTATCTACTACTTCAGAAACAAGAAATGACTTCATGTTAGAATCTCTGAAGGGATGACTGCACTGGGGAAACTGCTTGTGTTTTTCCCTTGGCTGCACAAGCGTGAGCCTTGTCTCCACTGGATCTTAATCCACCAGCATCAACGTTTCCATATAAAATCTCCTGTGTAGGAACAATTGAGATCACGATCAGTATCTCTTTTCATTGGCCAAAATCCCAGGACAGACTAGGACTTGCCCAAGACAACTTATTAGAAGCTTATACCAGGGCCCTTTAGCCACCAAAGCCAGAAGAAGAAGTAAACATCTATTTTAAAAAGACCAATTTAGGTCTCCTGGGTATAACCTAGAGCTTGCAGATATGACCCCATCATAACTGATGATTTCATTCATCTTCAAAAAGGCCCCAATGAATAAAATGACTCATTCCTTGTTACCTTCAAAGCAGCCCAGTCATCAGAAGAGACACTCCCTTTTGGCAATGAAAGCCTGTACGGTTGCAGTTTAGTAACTGGGATGCAGTTCTGCCCTCTTAAAACAGAGCAAGCAGGGGAGCCCAGGGTAATAGGCAACTCTGTACTTGACTTCCAAAGTAGCCTGTGCAGGGGGCAGAAAGTTGTGTGTTTGAACCCTTGCAATATGGGCTTATACTGAATTGTGCACCTTGGTTACACCATTGAGATGCTCCACAGTTCTGCTCCTCTCGCCTTACCCGCTCTTCTTCATCAGCACGTTTTTCCTTTTGCATCTGCCATCTCTATTTTAAATGGGCTGCCAGCCATGAGCGCCCTTTTGTCTGACTTTCCCTGCAAATGTCCCTGGGACCTTGTTACAGCCGTTGCTCCAAGAACCCAAACCAGATGGCTGCTAGCCTCTCTTTTTTGTATCCAATCCACTGTTGTAAATAATTAAAGGAAATCTTCTAATGAGAATAAGGGGTAGTTCAGGCGACTTTTATGCCAATGCTTTTAAGGTTTTCAAACAATTAGGAGCCACAACTTGTGCCTGTAGTTAACATGCAATCAATTCACCTTTGTCATTTCTCTACTGCTCCACGTTTGTCAGATGCTCCCCTTCTTCAAGCTCATTTAAAAGCCCTGAGGGAGGGAGAAAAATGATAGCTTCTCACAGGTGTTTTGAGCACCCAGACATAAGGAGGGGATCCCGGTTGTGAACAAGGTTTGTGCTCTTATAATGCAAGTAAGCCAGATAAAGCAGTACTGGTGGTACGCTGTATCAGAGTGAGACAGTGGTGATAGCTGGGTGGTGTTTTGGGTGCTTCTGCTTTCATGTATGAGTAATCTGAAGGTGTCAAACAATTGCAAGGTACTAACACAAGGTCACAAAGGGAAATTACAGTCAGAACTCTAAAAAAGCAACCTTTCCAGGAATCTTTATGGCCTGGAGAACTCAAGGGTCAAAGCCAACCCTGGACACACAGATATGACTTATGCTGTGGACAGGAAAACACTGTGTGTGCTCTGCAGGAAACCTTTGCCCTGGGGAAAGTCAGTAGAGGCAAGGCATGTAGGTTGCCAATGAAGAAGAAAAAGAATTAGCTATGATAGCTGTATATTTGGATTTTTTTCGGAGCTTAAATAAGGAAGACCTTAGATGGGCTTAATTGTTGCACTCTGACAGGCTGCTTGAGATGGAAGCTGCCAATATGACCTCCCCTGAACTTGCTGTCTAGCCATATTGCACTCTGGGAACTCTCGAAATGTGTTATAGGTGTGCGATAAGTCAAGGAACCTCAGATATTAAGTTTAGCTTCAGGATAGCTATCTGAGGCTGAGGTTCAAACGATTGATGCGTGGTTATATTTCAGGTCTCAGCAACAACCAACCAAGAACTTGGCTGCTGTTCAGATTAGAGGCCTGGGTGTTAGGCTGTTGGATTACACTGCTGATGTTTTGGCAGTATGCTGAAGGCAGCAAAATTTAAGTGAAAGTAAAAGAGATTTCTTGTTCAACTGACTGATACAATTAACACCGGGGGGAGGGGGGAGAATATAGAACAGCAACTCAAACTGGAATAGGAAAACAACAGGTTAGAAAGCAAGTGGATAAACCAGATGTGTTCAGATTGCCTTGCATCTGGTGAAACCCACCCCGTAATAGTGAAGGAGTCGGCTGAGACAGCCTTAAAGCAGCTTTCAATTGTTCTGAAAGAATTGTGGCGGAACAGTGAGCATCCACGAGACTGAAAGGGGGCAAGGCTAACACCTACTCAAAGGGGTAAGCAAGCCACTGAATTGTCAAGCTGGAAAAATTGAACAATCAGACTCTTTGTGAGCATCTCAAAGAACACAAAGTGGTGAGTAACAGCTGAGATGGACTGGAGCAAATCTGATCTAATCCAGTCCAAACAACCTAATTTCACATGATGAAAAGCAGCCAGATTACTGCCGCTTCTGAACCTGCTGTCAGCTGAGGCAAGCAACGTATGCTTGACCCATCCTGTTTGCAAAGCCAGCTTATGTCTACAAATAAATGTATTAATTGGTAGATTTTTCTTCACAATTTTCGGGTTCATAAAAAGGCACATATGGAACATCTGTTCAGAATTTTTTTATTTAGAGAACTGAAGATTTTCCCTCAGTTGCAGCAGAGAGAAAAGGAATAACTTGATCTCCACATGCACTATTAAAAAGAGAAGAATAGACAAGGAAACACTCTTAATCTGCAGCACAAAACCCCCGCACATTATACAGAACAAAACTGTTTGATCCTGAGGGTAATTTAGTGTTAGACTAGATTGCGCAATTGCCATCATCTGAACTCTTTAAGAACCGATGAGACAAACACCTGCTAGGAATCACATGGTTGTTCCTCATAATTCCAGCTTTATTTTATGTGGTTTTCTGTGATTTAGAAAGACTTGTGGTCTCTTCTAACACTGGTGAAAGAAACAAAACTTCCTCCGTCCAAGGAGTAAGGTGCCCTGCAGTCTGGGGGAACTCCAACTACTGAGACAGATACCCCAGGCAGTATTTCCCGGCCCTCTTTCCTAGGTCCAGCTCCCAGTTCCAGCCAGTTCAGCTTCTCAGGCCTTTTTTGCTTTCACTTCTGCAATGTCTAAATCTGTGGTAGCTGGCAGCCCCACACCATGGTTAGGGCCACTCTCTGGTGTTCGTCTTACAATTAATAAGTCAGAAAGAAGAGGGTTTCAACGTACCGTAACACCCGGGGGACGCAGCGCGCTACCAGATAAGCACCAAGCTCTCTGGATGCGCTGGTATCCTCCACGCACATTCAGCAAACCTCCCTTTACAAAGCTCTCCCTGCCAGGGAGCTCCTGTCGACCACCGAGCTCTGGGTGGAAGCTTGGTGCTCCTTCTGTGCACCTTCAGCATCAGCTGCTTTAGGTGTTTTGTTGGGCCAAGACAGCTACTGAACAACCGGTCTGGTAAAGAATTCAGCCAAAACACTTGTAGAGACTGAGTTGGCAATTTGTTTAGTCTGATACCCATTTCCCTCCCTGATTTTAAACTACTTCTTCCCCAAGGTTAGTGTATTTTTTTTTTTTAAATGGACCAACAGGCTCAGCTGGAGGCAGGAGCTCAGAGAGAGGGTGATACAAGCCTCTGGGGGACAAGCGCAACAGAGAAATGTGTGTGGCAAAAAGCTTGACCTTTTGCATCTATCCTCTGTTTTGCTGAGCAATCTGTGTAAAATCAAATCCACTCTACAGGATTAGCTAGAAATAGCCTCTAGAGCTGAAGTGGTTGAGTGTCCCACAGGAAATTCCAGCTGAGCGCCATGCAACTTCTTTCCTACTAATTTCAGCTGGAAATCAGATTGTAAAACAAGTAATCCATTTAAAATTAGTCTTTGCAGATTGGTCTTCCAGCAGAAAATAATAGAAGCACAAGTAATCCACAGAGACCAGCAAAGATTCCTGTGGAGCCTGGTGGAATTTCCATTAAAGAAATGACAACTGTCCTGAATTAGCAGCCGCTGTCTTTGGCAGGGAGAAGATAATTTTACCAGTACAGACCTATCAATTGCCAAACAAGATCGTTTAAAAAGAGGAGTTAGCGACTGGCGTTTAGGTGAGAAGTGGTGTTAAAGAAGCTGGATAGAAGGGCTTTACAGAAGGGAAATTGAAGACATGGAACAGGCTGTGCCAAGGGTAAAACCTGAAACAGGCAGTTCTGATCAGCAGTGGGCAGAAATAATGACTTGCAGAGAGGTGGGAGGTGCCAAGGAGGACATTAATTTTCCATTGCTTGAAGTGTACCTGCCAAAGGACAGCCTTAGTAACCCCTTCTGGCCCTTACTTGTTCCCAGGTAACAGTAATGTTTCCCCTCTGAACTCTCCCACTGTCTTAGAGATCACTCTCTTGTCCTCTCCTTCTATCTTTTAAATTGTTTTCGAAAAGGTTTCCCTGAAGGGTGCTCAATCTATCAGTGTCATTTATATTATCTACAAGGAAAACCGGAGTGCGAACAGCTGCTCCCACTCGTGATATGCTCCTCTCTTAAGGCCTTCTGCTGATGACCTCTACAGTACATGTGTTGAAATCTATAATATTTATACATTGGGGTGACACTGTTCTTCTAATTAGTGCAAATGATGTTCCATGTCTTTCATAGCGTCTCCTCCGAGACAGCATATGTGATCAGCTGTAGTAATAAATTTGTTCTCTCTCGCTCCTCCTGCCATGCTTAAAGCTGGTTTTATTCTTGGCTGAAACCCCTTTCATTTAGCACTGTCACATTTACTGAGTATCTCGGAGTAAATCTTGATCAGGTTCTCTCCCGGGAACCAAGTAAATGTCTTTATACTTAGAATACTGCTAAAGCACAAGGAATAGTACACAGTACGCTACCCTCATCCCTGTTAAAGTTGAAGCCATGCTATGGAGTTTATTTAGGATGCCACATCTCAAATGTTGTTCCTCCAAATCATCTGTGCGACGGTGAGCAGGACAGGTTGGAAGCAAAAGCAAAGTAAGCGATTGCGTAAGGGCTCATGCTCTGGAAGGAGCTCAAAGCTCTCCGCCGATTTGGCATTTCGTGAGCTGGAGCTTGATCTTTCTGGCTGTGACTCTGAACCTGGCTGAACCCCATTGCTCCTGGCAGCCCAGAGCTCTGCTCTACCTTGGGCCTCTGCAAACTCTGTGATTGACCCTGAATAAAATGAGAATTGGCTTAACCCTGCCGGGTGTCACAGGTAATATTAAATTGTCATGTAACTCTCCAGAAGGCCAAGAGAGAAAATAAGGAGATCTGAAGTGGATGCCATTCCAGCTGCCCACTGAAAAGCATTTCGTAACACTTTCCTCAACACTGTGTAAATATGAAATCCTTTTGCCAGTAATCCTTAGAGGGAGCTAAATATTCTTACCCCCAAACGGCTAAATCGAGGCACAGAGGAGTGAAATCTCTGGAGAGGCAGCTACGCTGGTGGATAACTCGGCAGCCTTCTTCCAGCCACCTGCCCATGTACATGGTCTGCCCCTGGGGGCCCTGTTGCAGCTCCGTGTGAGGGATGGGAACGTCAGGCGGGATTTAGAGCAGCTTGACCTCCTGGTCCCCGAGGCAGAGCTTAGAGCCGCTCTGTCGCTAATTCCTCTGCACGGCAGCAGCTTCCCACCGCTGTGGATGAGCAGTGCTGGTGCTCGGGGTCGGTGGCAATGGGCTGGCATTGCATGGCTGTGAGACAGCCGGGCTTTGCTGCTCCAGTTCAGTGTTATAACAGCACAGAAGGTGCTGCTTTCTGCTTCTAGACCTTTCGTTCTGCTGTGGCAGAAGCATATGGGCGATTTGGATGCTGATTTATAAGCCAGACGACTTCAGCAAAGTCCATTTTAAAGGCTGTAGTTGAATTGACTGATTTTAAATCAGCCAGAATTTTGCCTATGGCCTCATTTCAATACGATTTGCCCCAGTTGAAGATTTATCAGCAAATTCAGTCACCTTTTTTGGTCCTGTACTGATTGTGCCTTCATAAGTTAGAGAACGTGCTGCTTTACCAAGGTGTCAGGGTAACAAAGTACTTTTTCAGGACTAATGCTTGGGCAGTAATTAATGTGTCTGTTAGGCAGTATTAAAGTTTTCTTATGATCCTCCGCCTGCTGCATCTTTCCCATGGAGAGTTCTTCCGTCCCTTTATTCCATTTCCCACCCTCCCCCCAGCCTCTTCATGCATGTACCATCCATCATTTCAATTTGGCCAGGCTGAGATCCGGGATGGGGGCAGAGGGGGCGGTTGCTGCAGAGCCCCCCTCCGCCTGGCCGTGCCAGGATGCTCCGGAGGGCACTGGCCAGGGCAAGATGTCAGGGTCTGGCCGGGTCGGCGGGGCTGCTGCCGGGGTCCATCTGGCTGGCCCATCAGCCAGCCCCGCTGAGGCAGCTAATCCCCCTGGCTGGCAGGGCCAGCTGTCAGACCGTGCTGGCTTTTTGGTCACTGCCAGTCCAGTCCAGATATAAACGGGTGCCCTGTGGATGGCTTTGGATCTCATCGTTGCTCCTGCGAGTGATTTTCCCTTTGTTTTCCAAATGGGAGGTTGTTCTGCTGGGCAGGTGGTGCTAGCGTTGGCTGTAGCGAGGTCGCCGGAACCCAGAGCGCCGGGGATGCTGAGCTAACCAGCCCTACAGGTTTTTGACTGGGAGTCCAGCGTCTGCACCCATGCCTGCAAAATATAAACATGAGGGCGTGTTCAGCAGTCGCTCTAAACCGCATCCCTGACTGGAAAGGTCGGAAAGCATGCCAATGAAGGCTACTTCTAATTATTATCCCAGTTACAAAAAAAAACTCCCGCACGTGCTGCCATCCATGCAGAAGTGAAGGAAGGGAAATGCGTCTTATGTAAAGCAGCAGCTCTGGGGATTCGCTTTGTGTATGCGTATGTATGTGTAACATTTGGTGAAAAACGCGCTTTCTGTTGGAACTGATATTTATCATGAATACGGTACAAGTTTAGCTAGCTGCTCTTGACTGAAAAAAAAGGAAGGGACATTTCCAATAAGTCTAAACACCTTAGGCATCTTAAAAATTAAGAGTTTCAAATTCTCCTTTTAAAAGAAAAATTTCGCATGATTATCAATCTTATTTTAAAAAAAAAAAAAAAAGTTTAAGGGGGGAATAAGAAACTAAAGAAAAAAAAGAAGCAGCTGACCTAAAACCACATTTGCCAGATATTCTAAATTTGGCAATCTGACTGAATGAATCCATCTCTCACACAGCCTCTTCTCAGAGGAGTTGAAGTGCGATCTAGCTGTGCAGGGTGAGTCTTTCACTCAAAACCCGCCTGATGGAGAAGTCTCTGCATACCACAGGGATGAAAGTAGGCCAATCTTTGTCCTTTAGAGAGGCACCTGAAACTGTATCAATGAGGATTAAAATCTTCTGGGACTCTCGCCTCCAGGATGGACAGATGGCAACTCCACGTAACAATAAAAGCATCGTTGCAAAATAAATGAAAAACAATTAGTCGCCTCCTCCATGTTGGGAGACCCTAATCCAGACAGCAAGTGTTGGGGATTTTAGAGTGATCAAACAAGCTGCTCTTAAGCTATACTTTTTCTACAACATATGGAGGGTAGAATTTAGGGCTGTGCAAATAACAGATTTTTTTTCTTTTTGGTTCTGCAACTGAATGGCAAAATCAGAAATAAGAAATTACAACTTGGATTGAATTCTAGGTTTTCACCTGTTTTCTAATTCACTGAAACAAGACTAACAAAAATAGTTACAGATCCCATGTATTTCATTTCACTTTCAGCCATTTAAAAAGCCACACTAACACATGGTCCCATTAGGAAAACAATGTTAATACCCCTCTTTTACTGTAGTGTTAGTGATTACAGAGTTGGTTCGGGATGTGGGATACTGGCACTGAATTCTCTACTCCAATGAAGGGTGTTTCAGTGCACTTTGTCTGTACAGGTCTTTTACTGTGTGGGTGTCCTGGAGCTTGCTCTGCTGACATTATTCTCTTTATTTGTATTTCTAAGCAGATGCTGGAGTACAGACCGGGGCAGTGGGTAAGTCAGGGATGCCAGGGACAGTGCCAGAGCTTTGAGAGCAGGACGGAGCCTGCAGCCATGTGGCACTGCAGCCGATGACCTTCCAGCTCTGCTTGAGTTTTGAACTGAAGCCTTCCTAGGACATAAGTCTTCCTACGCAGTACTGTGTCCAGCTCTGGGACCACCAACATAGGAAGGACATGGACTTGTTGGAGCAGGTCCAGAGGAGGGCCAGGAAGATGATCAAAGGGCTGGAGCACCTCTGCTGTGAGGACAGCCTGCGAGAGTTGGGGTTGTTCAGCCTGGAGAAGAGAAGGCTCAAGGGAGACCTTACAACAGCATTCCAGTACTTAAAGGGGGCCTACAAGAAAGCCGGAGAGGGACTTTTTACAAGGGCATGTAGTGATAGGACAAAGGGTAATGGCTTCAAACTTGAAGAGGGTAGATTTAGATTAGATCTCAGGAAGAAATTTTTCACTATGAGGGTAGTAAGGCACAGGAACAAGTTGTCCAGGGAAGCTGTGGATGCCTCATCCCTGGAAGTGTCCAAGGCCAGGTTGGATGGGGCTTTGAGCAACCTGGTGTAGTGGGAGGTGTCCCTGCCCATGGCAGGGAGGTTGGAACTAGATGACCTTAAATGGTGCCTTCCAATCTAGGCCATTCTATGATTCTCTGTCTCTATGACAAGGAAATGCTGTCAGAAGTGCAGAGGTTTCTCCACCAGTGTGTGTGTTTGCTCTTCTTCTGGCTTTCAGAGCATTATCATGCTTGGTACCTGCCTGAAAACATAGCCTCTCATTCCACCAAGGGCCACTGTTTTGTTCCTCTGTGACATCCTCCCTTCGCCCTTCACCAGGTCAGCCCGAAGTGCTGCTACCAAAACTGCTTTTGTTTCATACTGCTCTGGCCACGTCATACCTGCTCGCTCCTTTAGGCTCCCAGAGGCATCTGCAGCAGGTTCATTGAGTCCTTCTGTTTTCTGTAAGCCTCACTGCATTTTTCACACCATTGTCCTACCTGGTCCTCACGGCTTTAGTTCAGCCCCAAAAACCCTTCCTCACCCTGCCGTTTGGGGTTTTTTTGCGCTGCTCGCCAGGCCCTGCTCATGCCACGGCTCCTGCTTGCCTCAGTCTCGTTCGGTTCCACAGTACGTTGCCACATTGCCTCCAGTGCAGTCTCTTGGCACAGCTAAAGAGGCTTCTTGCACCGCTCTTAACCCGGGAAGCCTTAAGGAGGTCACTTCCCAGAGGCCAGATCCTTCCTGGGACTTGCCAGGTGCAGGGCAGGGCTGGCAGAAAAATTTCAATATGTGTTTCTTTCAGACCTCTACCCCGTCTTACTTGCTCACCGGTGCAATGTTGCACTGATTTCCCCTGCAAAATTAACGAGTGAGCCACTTCTCTCTGCATTTCTTCCCTTCCCAGCTCCTGACTGTTCAGCCTACAAACTGGCTGGGACTGGGGTTGTCTCCCATCAGTTCTTAGTAAAGAGTCTGGTACAAAGGGACTCTGATTTCTGCAGATCTAAGCCCTGCCGTATCAATGGCTAATTAAAGTTTCTTCCATATTTAGGATCCTTGTCATCCTTTTACTGACAGTGCTGTTGAAATCGCGGTGACTGGAAATCAGACTCAGTGATATTAAAAAATAACCAACCAGACTGAACACATCAAACGTTTTCTGACCTGTTTCACTTTGTCTCCCTTATCTGAACCGCCTGGGTGGAATTTAGCTCCTCTATTTTTAAACCTTTAACTCAGGCGTTGACCTCTTTCCTGCCTTCACCCTAGGTTCCCTTTGCAGTGCGAGAAGAGAGAGGCACTTCTGGGGAGCAGTTTGCTTGGCCTACTTTTGGGGTCTACTTTAGGGCAAGATGAAAGGGACCCCAGAAATGCCTGTTTCTCTTCTCTGCCTGTAAAGAGAGTCTTGGTAGTCATGCCACATGCCTACGATGTCAAACAAAACCAAACCTAAGTGCTGTGAGATGCCTTTTGTACACCATTGTGCGCAGTTAACTCTGAATAAGTGGATTATTCATAGCATATATAGAATGTTATATGTTACACATGTTTTGTATTTATGTCTATACAACAGCAAGTCCGTGCATTCATGTATGACTTGGAAGCTAGTCAAACTGCTGTAGTTATCATTGCAACATTTTTCTTACAATTTCTTAGATGAGAACTCCACCTTCAAACCATTCAAACCAGTATTTATACCAGAATAGACTGTGCAAGGTATAGATTTGCTAGGACCTCATCCTTGGTGATTCTTTGCATTTCTGACAGTGTCACTGCAGCTCCAGAGTCAGAGCTGCAGTCCAGGGAATCTGGCTTGGGATATTTCTTTAGGTCTTATCAGGGCTGCAAGGAAGCTTGCTTGGGAGGATGGCTGGAACTGGAACTACTGGGTACTTGTAGCAACCACCGGAATTGATTCCTTACCTGGGCACAACTCCCATGGAAACTTTTGGGAGCGCGGACTTCATGTCTTATGTGAGAAGCCAGGCTGCCCCCACTCTTTTGCCCCAGCTGGCCAAAATGAATCTGAATCTACATTTGAATCTACGTGTGGGTCACTTGATGCCAGACACACAATATGCAAAATTAATAACCTACCAGTGCCACTGGATCTGCCTGATAGATGCTGTTAGCCGTGCGCTACACTGCAGCCATCCAAAACTGGACCTGCCTCTTAAAGGAAAGGATGGTTTTTAAAAAGTGCTGAAAATGGTACAGCCTCCGAACTAACCTCGCTGGTACATTTATTGCAGAAGATAAGAGAGTTTTTTTGGGGAGGCAGGCCACACATACCTTCTTGTATATGCCTAAAGAGCAGGTCTGAAGAAAGTTTTCATTTCCCGGTTCAAATCACTCTGGGAAGAAGAAATCATTTGACTCCTTATTTTCACTTCGGTATGTACTTGAGAAGAACTGGTATCAGGCACAGCAGGGAACACAGGATTGATTGCACAGATGAGGAAAGACATGCAGCGCACATATAAACTAAATACATGTCCTAGGAGCATGTTCTGACACCGCTAATTTGTTTAAGTTACCCACAAGATAATGTAAAAGAATGGAAGAGAATAAGCTGCGGCCATCACTTTTCAGCAACAGTAAGTCATTTGGTCTTGAGCACAAATATTGCAGTAAAGCCTCTTGATACAAATACCATTTTGCAATAGACAATTCCGTTTATTTCCTTGAATTGGAACACTAATTAAATCTGTCAGTGGTTCTCCTGCCAACGATCTGCTGCTACATCTGTGAGCAAAGCTGTATTTAAATACCCTTCAGAGCCAGTAGCATTTCATTGATCAGATTTATAAAGGCAACTTAACCAGGAAAAATATGTCCTGTTATCTTCTCACCTAGGAAAACACTCTGATAGGCAGATTCTTAAGTGGATCTGTCTTTTAGTAATGGGTCTAACTTTCTGTATGGCAAATGAAAGTATTATGAATAATATTTTAATCTTGCAGTGTATCACTTTCCAATGATAAATTGCTTTAAAAATGCACTGCAAAATATTTTCCCTTTCATCCTAAGAGGCATTGTAGCTGTTCCATTTTATGCTTGGTGGAGCCTGCAGAAGCAGTCCTGCTATCCTTTACATGTTGCAATCCTGGAAGTCTCGTGTACCTTTCAAAGAAAATTGGCCCCGCCGCGCTGCATTTCTTACGGAAAGCCCCAGAGATCAGTATTCTCTTGGAGCACTCGCTGGAAATGAACCCAAACCATCAATTGATATCCCACTGCATTTAGGAAGTGGGTTTCTCTGCAAGAACAGAACTTGGTGGACTTATTAGCATTTCCCCTCCCTATACATCTGGCTTTCTGCCTGGTCTCTGAAAGGTGAGTAGGTGGTACTTCTCCCTGAATCACGCCGAAATACCGAACGGCAGCAACGCCTGCGCTAAGACCAGTCCCAGGCAGGCTTGTGGCTGGCTGAGCACTGCCCACGGCTGCACTGTCAGGCGCAGAGTGACCCTGTCTGCAGAGCTAATAACAGAAGATTTGTCACTTCAGTGTCAGATAGATCCTTGGCCAAACATGCGGATTTTAGATCACAAAGGCCTCAGTGAAAAATGGCATGATAACCATCAGTGATGGGGAGAGCTTTATAAAGAGGGAAAAAAAGGAAGACCTGGGGAACTTGAGGTGGTCAGTCTCACCTCTGTGCCTGGCAAGGTCATGGAGCAGATTCTCCTGGAAACTCTGCTAAGGCATGATGTTGGAACTAGGTGATCTTTAAGGTCCCTTCGAACCTAAACCATTCTATGATTTGATGATTCTATGTGCTAAGAATTATGTTTGAAAAGAAGCAGGATGTGGATTAAACTGATTCAACTTCATGGAAGACAACAGAGGTCTTTCCATGGGGTCCAGGACTGTGGAGTAGGTCCCATCTTCTCCCTATGGCAACACACTGTGCCACGAAGCATCTTGTAGGGTGGCAAGGGACTGGGTAACTCCCCTCTGCCATGCTGGATGAGAAGAGTGGCACAGGGCACCTGCATGACGGCTCCCAGTCTGTGAACTGAACGGCTGCTGAGGCTTACAGCAAGACATTAATGAATGCAGATGTTGAACATCTCAGATGGTCTGGCCCCTGCTGGTGTTGTCAGAATCCAAACATGTTCAAGAAGGTGCTTAGTCTATAGTTGCTGCGCTAAGCAGGCATTTATGGGACTGAACTTGCATGTTCTCACTGAGCTATTTCTATGTGTGTGTTTACAGACAGGCTACTTCCATCTTTGGAGGTTATTTACTGGTATTGTAGGGGCTTTCTGGCTTGCCTGTATACTTTCTGGTTTACAACTGTACAAGCAAAATATGTGCAACTGGAAACCGAGGCTGGCCTCAGCTTCTGTCAGCTCCTGTATTTGGAATCTCTGGGAAAATCAATATACCCTGGCAGTCCCCAGCATGGCCCAAGTGCCTGGCACACTCTGGCTGCTCCTCAGACCCATCCTCCTTGCCAAGGCCCTCCTTTCCCTACAAGAGGGCAGTGGGGACCCCAGGGCCACTGTGGGTCTCCCTGTAGCATCCAGTGGGGGCTGTGGGTGGTGTGGGCAGAGGTCAGGGAAGGCACACAAGCAGAAGCAGCAAACCCAGCCATCCTGCACAGCGTTGTTTCGTACTTGGAAGCAATTAGTCGCTATTATAGCAGGCTGTGTGTTTGCATGTGAGCCCAGACAAGTGCTTTCCAGAGCAGCGGGGAGGAGCGAGGCAACAGTGGGAGCTGGCTAGTGCCAGCAGCCTTCCCTGAGAGACGGCTGATGCAGACACAAGCCCCTTGCTGCATCTTAAAAGGCTGTTGGTATATAAATAAAAAGGCCTCATCTTTTAGGAGAATGAAAGCATACTGTCAGGTCAAGCTATTTGGGACTCGCAAGGAGGCAAAGCAGCTCTACAGGGGCTGTAACTGATGCTCAGCTTCCTCAGCATGAAGCACGGGGATGCCCAGCTATATTAGGTACAATCCTTATGCTGATAACCTATAGCAGGTGCTCTGAGGGCAGCTCTGGGGATTTCACACTGCTCAGTGATCCCGGCGTCTTCCAGCATTAAGCCAGAATTGTGATCCCTTGAAGGCATCTAAAGCAACACGGGGTCCTCAGAGCAAAGGTCTGCCTCTGTGGCTGTTATTTTCCCAGTGTAGCAAGTGTGATTATTGTTCTTAGCTGGCCATCGGTGGGGCAGACAATAGGTCTGTGTGTCTGGCTAACAGCTGTTATCACGTATGGAATCAATATGTGCCTGCCATAGCTCAGTATTTTAAGAAGGACAAGACAGAGGCACAGAGGGTTGCACGTAATGTCTCCTCTCCTTATACTATTCTTGTTCGTAGGTTACTGGGTTATTCTAACATCTGACGTATCCAGGCTAATCCACTGGAAATCAATCAGATCAGCTGGGAATGGGCATCCAGTGATGACAGATCGAGTTAATGGTCTTTATCGCCGGTTCAGTGACAAGGGTTTAATCCTGGTATTTCTGCACTGACGTGCAGAACGGAGCACACATGGGAAAGAATACAGACAGTCAAGGTAAGCGCAAATGTGCTTTTAACCTCTCAAAGACCTGTACATATGAGTAGGCTGGCGCTGGAATAAATAACTTACCCTGTATTTCCAGTAGAAGGTCAAGACCAAGCGACTTATGTTTGTATCTTCCCCCACAGCTCACCGATAACGTTACTGACTTACATGTACTGATTTCCTCATCAAGATACATACATTTTAATTACAGTGATGTTCTAGCTTCAGTCTTGCTTCCAAATATATCAAGGCTTTTAATGTTGTCACAGTTACCTAAATACCAGTAACACCAGAGCTCAGTGCTGTCCTGCTCTGAGTTTTGTGTTATTTAACATTTTGTTAATTTAAATATCATTTATGCCTGATTTATGCTTTCTTCTTCAGCACTGCCCCCTTTCTGAAGGTGATGTGGTAGAGAACTATAGTCTGTATTTTTCCTCGTAGACTTCAAGGTCTGTTCCCCAAAGATCAAGAGGTAATTTTTTGAGTCATAATTGTAGATGTCTTGAATTTTGACCCTTTAAGGGAAGTAAGGAAAAAGCAGCCAAAACCAGACATTCAAAGTCACCAGTCATCTTTTAAAGACTTCACCATTTCCATGCTGCCTTACCTGTAATTTATCCTCACAGCTATTGTCCATCTAAAAAATAGGCCTTTGTACATGAATATGAGTATTGGTGAGACTGCTGATATGGGAAAGGCCAGCAGGATCAGACCTTAATATTTTACACCTAATCCTATGAATATTGTGTTTATTAGGTCCCATATGCTCTGCTAATTCCAGCTTTCTTTATAATACGTGGCTTATTTCTTAGGATTAGGTTTAGAACAGCAGTTGGTTGTTCAACAAACGGTGCACTGAAACAGCCCTGCCTTACAGCTAGAAGTGGCGACTTCTGCTTGGATTGTGAAAAATATTTATCCAGCTCAATATCGAATCAATTGAAACTCTCCATGGTGAAAGCTGTGCCTCCGAATGGGACACAGGTATGTATGAAGACATTTCCCAATCACTGGTGCTAACCGCTCCACAGCTGTGGAGAAATCTGGGATGGCGAAGACTGTCTGAAAGCGTTACCTAAACTGTCTGCTACACCTGCCAAAATACTTCTGCCTCCACCTCTGCAGGGCTGTTCGGCTGGAGTTTGCTGCGCTTTGCAAACCCCTCTCTGCCTTTCGCCACTGCCCCCTTCCGTGGCATCGTGCCATGGTGGGTGTGCAGCCTGCCAGCTCGGCTGGGAGCAGCCGGCGTTTGGAGCCGGAAGAGCGGGAGGCAGGTGCGTGGGGTTGGGGATGGTGCTGGAGGGTGCTCTGAGCACGGGCGCCAGAGGCCAAGGGCACCTGTGCACCCCGGCACAGCCTGTGCTACCTTCTGCTGGAGGCTGGGGCTGCACCCGGGTTGGCAGTGTCTTTGCTTCAGTGCCCAGGGCCAGACCCCCTCCGTGACCCCTCCAGGCTCCAAATCACATCCTCACCCACGTAGCCATCCAGCTTCTGGTTCCTTTTCTGACCACTCTTGTAAAAGCCCATCCTAAAAATAAGCTGCTTGGCTCATGGATGCAGTGAGAAAGAGCAAGAACATGGTTATTAAACAAATACAGGAGAGGCATGAGAGTGTACAAAGTATTGGCTCATTTACACATCATCCAATTAGTTCATTTTGTCCTCTGCTATTTGCATCACATGCCCAGGCAGCCGTTTAAATGCTGGAGTTTTTCTTTTATCTTTGTTGCTTCCGGGATAATTTTTCCTTCTGTTGCCTGGTTGGACTCACTGTCTCTCTTCCAAGGTCAGGATGAGTGTGAACCACCCACGGTCCCATCACTGACTTTCTGCCCTGCCTGGAAGGCCCTGTGGCCAGCTCAGAGGGCTCCCATCTGTGCCCCACACTGGCCTCGGACATGTCTTTCCCTAAAACAGCCATCACCCTAATGGACAAGGATGCAGAAAAAATCATGTCAGCCATGAAGTCATTGTTTCAAACAAACCCAAATAAAATTAGCTAATTAGGATGGCAAGCAACATCAATCTGCTAGTCTATAAATTCATAAGAAATTATTTGAGCTGATCAGAAGATTTCTTGCTCTCTGTGCTTTGGGAATTCACGACATCCTTCTGCTTTAGCACAGAAATCAGCATGAAAAGGCTCCCAGTCCAGCAGTACCCTCCCTGTATATACTTCCTCCTCCCATCCCTTTCCTTAGCTTCTGCTTCACCTGGTCTTTCTGTCTTCTGAGATTCCCTCTTTTTCCCTACTGTATCCTTTTCATTCTCTCTCTCCAGAAACCATTTTCTCTTCCAAAGCAGCTGTGTGCTTTAATCCCAAGTCCCGTGTTCCAGAGACTAAGGATCATACCAGGAACACCAACAGTTACGATAATAACTATAACCATAATAGTAATAACAAGAATTCTCACCTGCAGTGGAGGATATTGAGGGCAAATGCCCAGGACAGTTGACCAGCAGGGATACATGGAGGAATACCTGCGAGCACGGTGGCTGGCAGGCAGCCTGGCCCTGAGCCATGCCGTGGGCACAGGGGACACTGTGCGCATTTCCAGGGATGCAACGACAGAAGCACAGGAAGTAAATTGCTGTTTGTGTCCCACTGACTGGCTTCAGCCAACATTACTTTCTGGCAGCAAAGCTGTTGTTGTGGTTTAACTCCAGACAGCAACTAGGACCATGCAGCCGCTCACTCACTCCCCTGGTGACTTCGCAAGATTTTCTCCTTAATTCCCATTCTATTACTACCACTTTCTCCCTGGACAGAGATACCTTCTTGGATTCTCACCTTAATTTGCAAGTGCAGTTTGAAAGACACCCGGTTTCTGCATCAAATCTGTGATGAGCCTGTTGTGGCCTTGTTAAAATGGAACTGCTTGATGGGGGGTGTATTTTCAAGTTTGACTTATTTATGGAATTCAAAGATTTTTTAAAAAAATATTAAAGTGTTCTAATATTTTGTTCAGCTGGTGACAAGGGAATTTGGAAAGATTAAAATTGCACTAAGGGGTTTTAATGTTTTATGCAAAGGACAGGCAAATCAAATTAAATCACAAAGTGTTGGTAGTTTAAAGAAAAAAAAACACACCAGAAATCAGCCTAATCTTAAAATCTTATAAATTATACATGTAATATGGTAATAGTGCCTAGTGAATATGTTAACTTTTCATCCTCGTAGAGCTAAAATGTTGATGCACAAATGTTGCACCGAAAAATCACATATTTGCAGTGGGATGTAACTGCGATCTAATTTAGCAGCGTTTCTTTTCAATTATCTCTTTGCTTTCTTCCTCATGAGCTATGATGAACCTTTTTTTCCCTTGCAAGTGGCTCTGCAAGGCATGAGCGAGGTGCAGCTCAGGGAGGTGTTTGGTGGCATCTTGCTGTCCTGCTGGCACCCAGGGCACCGGCTGCTAACCGTGCGGGACCACAGGCTCACTGCCTACTCCCATCCGTCTTCTCCCCCCACCCCAGCCGGTGGGTTCGGTAGCTTTTTGGTGGGACTGCAGGGCTTCTGCCCTCCTGGACTGCCCTAGGGGTTACAACATCCAGGAGCTTCGGCTGCTCCGGTTTCTCAAGTTGATGAATGGTTGGAAAATTCAGTCCTGGAGATGTTTGTGCCTGCGCATGTGGAAAGACGGGAGCAGATGAACAGATGCCAGAAAGACAAAAATAGCAAGAGGTTGTAATCCAGGGCAGGCGGCATCTCCCTCTGCCGCTGGGAAGGACTGAAAGGGGCTGAAAAACAAGGATGGGGCCGTACTCAGCCTGCATCCCTGATATTCTCCGCAGTTTTTTAAAGACTGCTTCTCATCCCTTTCCTTGCTGCCATCCTCTCTGGAGGTTGGGTAGCACTACCAGACAAGAAGTTCCACAGGCAGTGGGGGCTCCGGGGACATCCTTTCCCGGGGGCTGGCAGCACAGGGCTGCGCTCCGGAGGGCTGTGCAGCGCTGCAGCCCATGCTGTGGCCTCGGTCATCCCGGAGGCATAAAGGCGGCGTGTCCGCTATCCTTCCACCTTTCCTAAAACTCAGACAAAGCTAACAGCTCTGAGAGCTCTACCCACCCTCAATTTCAATTTAAACTGGTGAGAAGGTTAAAAAATTATTGTGGGGTGGGACTGAAGCACACTGGTGAAACCCCACGCGGCCAGCGTCCTCACAGAAGCCTGATTTCTTTAGGGAAACATCATCATCATAATTAACCAGGCAATGCTGCCAAGAGAGGCAGTGCCTGTGGGGTCTGACCAGGCTGGATGCTGGCGGGAAGCCCTGAGGCTCTGTTATCAGAGAGCTGACCGCCCCTACACACACACACACATACACACACACACACACAGAGTACACACACACACGTGTGTTTGTGTTGTGCACACACACACAGAGCACAAGGCCTGGCGTGGGGTGAGAGACGCACTGGCCGCCACGGCAGGGCTGTCACATGGCTGTCTCGGCACACGGGCAGAGCCATAGGATCACCTCCACCGGCAGAGCTTCAACAAACAGCGGCTTTTTCATGTGTGGAGGGAATAAAAGGAAAAAGCAATTATCTTCGCATCTCAAGTTGAGACAAAAAAAAAAAGAAAAACCAAAACCAAAAGTGTTACGGCTTTCTTTGGGATTGTTCCTGTGGTGGAAGCATTTCACTTATCTGAAGTGCAGTGGTTTATTGGTTGAGGTACATGGAAGGCAAAAGCCTCAGGGGTGCCAAAGGGATGCAGCCCCTCCAGCCCAGTCAGAAGGCTCCGGGCATTTTCTTACCCATTGAAAAAGCAACTGTTCCTCTGGGTGCAGAAAACCCTCAGCTCACAAACAACTACAAAACCTGCGTACCTTCCCCCTGGTCCTTCCGTAGGGGCTATTTTGCCCCTGCCCCGAGGCTGCAGGCAGCAGCACAGGGCTGCAGGCAGGGTTGGACTCAGCAGTGCTGCTCTGGATCCCATCCACGTGAGATGCCTGCGGTCCTCCAGCCCACAGAAAACACGGGATCGTCTTCTGCCTGCACCAGGCTGGTAAAACCCCCCGGTAGTGTCCCCAGGTTGTTCCTGTGCTTTGTGTGACTTCGTTTTGCTTGTACAACACAAATGGGTGCTGCACTGTGAAAACACAAGCTGTTCCTCTCTCCTTTCCCCTCTCTTTTTTTTTCCCGTGATTTAAAGCGGTTTGCTTTTTGGAGCAGCCGTGTCATTGGGGAAAGGCTCCCATCCCTCACTGCTGGCGCGTGGTGTCTCCCTGGTGCAAAAGAGGTACGGGTATAAATAGGACCAGCCTCCGTCTCAGCCACCACCCTGGTGCCAACCCCAGGGCTAATCCACTTCAAGGCTGTCAAAATCCAACCCGCAGGATGATGGTCCTTCTCTACAGACCTTTTTGTTACCATTTTCCCAAATTCCTGCCTTGTTCCAAGCCTCCCTGTGAACACCTCGGCAAGGACCGGGCCGTGCAGGACTGAGGAGCCGTGAGCAGGCTGCTTACTAAGCACCCAACCCATGGAAATCCTCTTCCATCTCGGCAGCCCAGGATGCGACTGAACTGATGATTATTGTACCTGCTAAAGGGCCAATGAGCAGAGCAGACAGCAGAGAGGCAGCCCGAATATTTACACTCCATGACTGCATTGCCTATGAGCAATTACCTCTTTGGGCTGATGGGCTAGATCTCTTTGTATTAAGCATTAATGAAAATATGATGAACTATTATTGGAAAAGAAGGATTACGGACTTGCCAGGGCTTAATACCAGAAGGCTAAGGTTTAACTTTGTTTTGCTTCCTTGACTAATATTTTATGCAGGAAAGCAAGCTATGACCTTGATACATAATGTTGCTGCTACCTGAGAATCACAAAATCCCAAGGACCATCACAGTTCAGGCATAAATATGTATATTGCATCAGCAGCAAGCGCAGATATTTTGATAAGACTTACAGGCTAAGGACTTCAGTGTGGATTCCTCTGACCAAAATTTAGACACAGCAGTGTCTGAGCCTGAAGCTCCAGGCCCCCTTCAAAATCAATGGCGAGAAGCGGGCACTTCTAGGGCACAATTCTTCTGGCCTGTACCCGATCTACTTTAGGGTAACATGAGCCCCACAGGTGTCTGCGTGTCTGCTCTGACTGTATACAGACTTTGGATAAATAGCCCAGGTACAGAGCCCACCGAAAATGTCTGACTTCGGTTAGGTGAATCCCATCCCAGGTGAAAAAATAATTTGAGTCCTTACAGCACAAAACCAGGAGAGGAACGGAAGGCAGGAAGCAGGATAAGATTTTTTAACACTCCTCCAAGCTCCATTGCTCTTAGTTTGCCAGCTCAGCTTGGGTCAAACACAAAACCCCTGCAATGCCCTAGAAAGGAGATGTTGTCCGACGAGAGGGAGAAAGAACAGGACGTCCCATGAAATTCCTGTCCCGTTTTTTGTCAATCCGAAATCCACCCAGCCCAGGCAGTTCTTGTGAGATTTTAAGCACAGGCAAAAAAGTGGGGTCATGAACTTGGGGAGGTGTTTGCAGATGAACTCATGCCTGACTTCAGCAGCTGCTGTTCAAGGTCTTCCCACAGCTGGCTCCGGCACAACTGGCATCCTTGGCTTTCTACAGTTCAGGCACATCTTGAGCAATGATTATTTCCCTGCTTAGACCCAGGAGCCTTTTTCTTAAAATAGGCTTTTAAAAATAAATCCTTCTCTCGGCCCAACAGCAGTGGGCAGGTCTCGACCCCTGATCTCACTGTCTGGGGACAGATTACCCCCTGCAGAATACCTGTAATTCAAGCATTTGATTTTACCCAGCAGGGCATAATTTCTGCAAATGAAGCCTATTTGTGTAATGAAACATCAAGTAATTCACACAGGGATGCAGAGCAGTCATATAAGGAAAGAGATCTCAAATGAAACGCCGTGCCAAGAAAGATTTAATTGCAGTTACTGTACAATACACAAAAAAAAAAAAAAAAACCACGACAAAAAAAAGCCCTGCAGGAACAGGCTGTTTTCATTTCCCAGCAATTGCACAACAGCAAGCCTACCTCAGCGCTCAATAAGCTCCCGTTGGCACTAATTGGCACCCTTGCTGACGAGTCCATGTGGAGGAGATGAGGTCTGGACGGTTTGCAGGAGCAGACACACTCCCGCACCTCCGCACGGGCAGGTGAGACGCAGGCAGCTTCTTGCACCCCATGCCAGGCAGCAGGAGGTGGCCCCCGTCCTTGGCATCTTTTAGGACTTCTGCAAAAGAATTTCCTCAGATATGAAGAAAGCAAGTGTGTGCACAGCCGTGCTGATATCAGATGGGGCAGTCGTGCCAGATGGGGGAGTTGCCAGTTAGCAACTTTGTAGTGTGCAGGGACACCTACTCCTTGGGTATAGCAAGCGTGTAGATACCTGTATAGCTCGAAGCATATGCTCCAGTGCTTTCTTCCACAGGGGCCTTAAGAAGCCTGTGCGTTCCTCCCTGTCTTATTTACTAACGGCATCCAAGGTGATCACAGACTTTTCCCATCCTAACCTTTGCGCTGGTATTTTCCATGTTTCTTACTTCCTATGAACCTCCCCTTCTATCTTGCTGTTTGCCACTGCATTCGCTTCTCTTGTCCCTGATGGAGTCTAGAGTTTTTCATGTGGAGGTAAAATTTATTACTGACTCTCGAGTGAATCTTCAACTAGGGTCACTCAGGTTCTTCACTTGGCCAGGGACCAAACCAGCCCCTTCTCTCTGCCGTTCTGTACCAAATGGCAGCTTCTCCCAGGGTGATGCCTAACACGCGTGCTTAATGAAGCAGTCAGGAAATCTTAGGTAAAAAAGAATAAACTTAAGAGACTTTCTATTTATTTCATTTGTTCTTCTTATTTTTCAAACAACAGCTAACTCATCCGAAAAGGCTGATACAGTTTATACAGGGTTCCCCTATATACTTGTGTTACACAGAAGCGTGGGTTTCATCCAGATGGCTCTCTGGCTGCCAGACTGTGGGCTGAGTTAGTACCTCAGACATTTAGATGTTTCCATTCCCTTTAGTGGCAAGTGCTTACTGTTTGTCTATCCGAGGTATTTCCAGGGTGTTTCAAGATACTTCCAGGAGTTCACTAGGTATTGAGAGTCAACTAGACGTGGTTTTGTTTGGTTTAGCAATACCAGCTGTGAATACTTCACCAACACCTAGCCCTCCAAACCCAAATCCTAAAGGAGGATTATCTGAAACTCACCAAGGGTTAAGAAGTTTTTTTCTGTTGACTTCTGCAGGCTTTGGAGCACACTCAGCTATATGATTAACCAAACAGACTGAACAGGATTTCAGCCCTACCATTAGCGGTGCAGCAGAAGGGAAGGGGACAGGCAATGACAAGGCTGCGCAGTCTTCCCTCTTCAGCTCTTCCTCTGGTTTTGCAGAGACTCAGTCACCTTTTGGACTATATCCCCCCTTTTCTGACAAGGTTTCTAAAGCTGGGAAATAATTCTGTGACTGTCGGAAAGGGTAGCAAGGTAGGGCATGTATAAAGGAGTGATTGCTAAAGCTGGCTGCAAACTTTCAGTCCAAGTTGCATTCCAACAGCAACCTGGGCGTTTGGCACAGTATTACACACGCAGAAGCACTCTATCAAAAATGTTGAGCTGTTGCCAAATATTTTCCAGCCAAATCTAGGTTTAGTTTTTGACAAGAAAAAAAAAATGTTCCCACGGCTAAAAATTCTCTCTGCAGTAGCTCTTTGTAATTGCTGGAAATGCAGACTCATATATGAAGGGTATCTTGCTACAACACTGTAAGGAACTTTGTGAATGTGTCAACAATAAAAATGCCTGAATTGTAACACGAAATTCTTGCAGCAAGGCAGAGAGAGAAGAGCAAAATCTGATTGCCCACTAGTAAGTAAGCATTTTATTTTTGTATGGAAATAAACATTTTCATTCCTAATGACTATGTAAGCAGAAGTGCTGATGATAGTTAGCTTATTTCTACACTAAGAGGGTTCTTGGGACTGGACAGTTGGCAGAATAGGGAAATCACTTTTCGTGGATTAATATTTGTCTGCATACCTGATATTTTAGGTGGTCAGAAGGGAAGAGCCCTTAGAAAGATGGCATCGGTACCATAGCAGTGAAAACGTGGTTAAGAGGCAGTCTATGGGATCTGATTTATTCTCTCTGCAGCTTAGTGTTAGCAGCTCCTAACCAGTCTCAGCTCTGTCAGCGAGTTGGTGTATAGTTCTGGTGAGCCACTTAGCTCCCAGGACCAGGGGAAGGCAGCCTCCATCCCATTCCGCCACTGTTTTGCAGGAGCTGGAGCATTCCAGACATTTTCAGTGGTCTCAAAGAAAAGAAAGGAGCGGGCACAGGCTAGATCTTGGCTCTCCAATTGCTGGAGGAGGCTCAGGTCACCAGTGGTGGTGACGGTGATGGCATTTCAAGGGATGCCTCTCTTCCCTCTTCCTTCCCTCTGTGCTTTCTCTTGGCAAGGTCTGCACTTGCTCCCAGCGCAGGATGGGATGGAGCAGGGCTGGACGTCCCTGCCCAAGCCCAGCTGGTATGGTCCAACATGGGGGCTTGCTCCTGGGTCTCTCCCCAGCTCTGTTGCCCCATCCAGCTCCTCTGCTCCTGGCCCCGCTCTGCAGTGGGAAGGTCTGTGCCATGTCCCCTCCTGAGCCTCAGAAACCGCTGGCAGTCCTCGGGCAGCTATCCCTGCCCGCACATCAGACACTGGTTCCCAAGGAGAGGGAGCCCACTGTGGCCAAGGCCAGATATTAAGATACCCAGGCTTTAGTTCATGCGTGGTATGTGGAAAAGATATTAAATAATCAATAATTGCTTCATATGTTTAATAACCATGCTGGAAAACTCACATTTTGACTTTAATATTGATAATAAATACATGCAATAAATAAAGGTAATCATGCATTACATGTCCATGGCAGTGATGATACCAAGGCTATTAAAACAGTATCAATCAGACACTGAAAATGGTTTATATTTAGCACATCTCATTTTAGATTAAACAGACTCTGCTCTCAATTATGCAGTAATTACCTAGAGGCATGAAGGCATGTACACAAAGCTACAGCAAAGCGACTGTGTGAGCACTGGCTTACTTTGCTGTTGGTAAACTTCATTTTGTCAGGATTAATTGGTGAGAAGACTGGTGATGAACACATGACAAGCGCAACACTCAGTAATGCTTTAATAAAGTGAGGGAAGCAAATGTTTTCCATCAAACCTCTTCAACACAGGAAATGTGATTAATTAAGCACATTCATCTAATTACTGTATGAATTCTCAGGAGGTAAATGTATACTCTGAGGCAGATACACTGGATATGATTCCAGAGGCTAGGTTCAATTTATTTTTATGTGGGGGTTTTATGTAAACATTAAATAAGTTCTTTTTTAAGGAGAGATCTTAACCATGATTGGTTTCCAGCGCTGGATCAAAGCTGGTCCTAATCACCAGTATTCATCAGAGCTAACAACAGCTCTTCCTTCAGAATAAGTCTCTGGCTTTTATAGTACCTCCAGTGAGACCCAGCGTTAGGAAAAATGTAACCACCAAAATGTTCCTCGGATGTTGTCTGTGTCTTACAAACTTTCAGCTTTCCTTTGCACTGGTAGTGTTTGGGTGTGCAGGGCTGGAGCTGCTTTTCTAATTAGCATCAGCAAACAGAACATGCGAGGCTCCAAACTGTGTCCGTTAAGTGCCTCGACACTCTGTGCCACATGGGAACAAACCCTTTCAAATATGAGAGCCATGACGTTGCTTTTCTTAATCCAGGCATATGTACCTGCATCAGCAGCTGTAGGGGATGCTGAGCTCCCAGTGTTTTTCCCAATTGGGTGAGGGGAGCCCACGGGCAAGGAAGCCATGGTGGCAGTGGTGCCTCCCCCCTTGGCCACAGCCACCAGCCCAGCTCTGCCTCCCAGAGCTGCCTCCCAGAACTTCCAGCCAGCACCTGGCAAAATTTGCTTCCACAACGTAAATCCTCATTTTGCCTGGGAGAAGAGAAGCAGCAACTGCAGGAAGGGTTCAGCAAAGCGACCCAAGGGGCAGTAACCCCTGCCGAGTCTTCCCCTTGTCCCAGCACGGCCGAGGGCACGTGCCCAGGGCCACATTCCATCCCCAGCAGCAGAGTGCTCCCACCCATGATGTTGTATGGAGGAAGGCTGAAGGGACTGAGATGCATGGCACAAACAGATACGCAGTCACAGTGGTGCCTTGCTGTGCCTTTGTGCAGAAACACCAAATATTTGGGGCAGTGAAGCCGAGGAGAGGGAGACCCAAACGAGGAGCAAGGGAAAAAGACGTCTCAAACCTTCACCACCGCTATCAGCACTGCTTCCGTTCCATCCCCCTCTCCCTTCCCCATGGGAAAACCCACGCCTGGTGCCTGTAGCCTTAAAAAGATTGTTGCCAGGCTATAAATATCCAGCCATCAATTAACTGCATAAATACCTACAGTCCAGAGAGCTCTCCTTCTGCGCCGCCAGGGTAACTAACATCAGCATTGCTCACCATCGCAGGTCCTGCCATATTCGTCTCATTAAACCCAACAGTGCCTTGGTCTTTACTGATGTATTCTTTCTCAGGGTTTACAGCAGGCTGGTCCATAGTGCCTTTAAAGTCAACAGAGAGACTCGGCCTGACTTCTGTGGGCTTGGATCCCTTCCAAGGGAAATATTTTCCTACTTAAGTAACTCTGAAACAAGGCGATCACACCAACAAAAAAAAAAGCCAAAACCCTGGAACGTTTCTTTTCAAAATATGTTGTTGACAAGAAAGAGGGAAGAAATCCTAGCACTGGGGATATATTTTTAATGCTGCTTCAATCAAATGCTTCAGAATAATGAAATACTTGCAAAACTAACCTGTTTGCATTCATGGCCTTCCCAGCTATGGCTGGGCAGAGAGGGCGGGAACTGCTGAGAAATTCTGGTCCAAAGGAAACAACGAAGGAAAGCAAGAGCTTTCTCAGGCAGCCTGGCAGCTTGCTAGCTTCCCCGAGAGGGGCAAGGAGAGTGGAGGGTGGGGGAAGCCCCGTGGTGTGGTGCAGCCAGTACTTCTCCTTACAGTTCCTCATCACGGTAAGAAGCATCTGCCCCTTTGGAGTGATCTAACTCATTGCAATACCAGCTCCCATCAAAGAGCTGGAGAACTTCCAGGGCATTTTAGTCAAGACACTGTACTTAGATGAATATGGCCAAGGAGGCATCCCCACGGAGGCAGTCAGGGCTCTGCTTGGCCTTTGCTTGCTGACAGCAGCCCTGGGAGGCTCCCACGCACCCTAAATAGCTCATCGCGGCATGGCTAATGCGCCACAGGTACACACAGCAGCAGCAGGTGAATATACCTGTGGGTAGGTGGATATCTGAGAAGGCTCCTGTAATCATCCTTGCAATGTAATCAGCGCTCTGCCCTCTACTTAGTGCATAATACCTGCTTGCGTAATGCGGGCAGGGTAATTAGTGCCACTTCAGCAGGGTGAGCCCAGACACATAGTGTTGGAGCAACCAGGTGACTGGCCTGGGATGTCTGCTGGCTGGTGGTAACCAGCTGGTGTGGTGGAGACCCTTGTGGCGCTCACTGGGAGGGCACTCAGGGATGGACCGGGCTTCAAGCAACATCAGTGAAACCCAAGACTACATAAATATCACAAGATGTTTAACTACTAGGATTATTGTTTGGGAAGACTGTATGAGAGGTGCCACACGGGTACTGGAGAGCCTGCAATCATGTCTTGATTCTCAGGAAAAGGAGAGGTCTAGCGTAAGCTTGCCCACCCTACTTCCTAAATCAAACCCATACATAGGTATCTCTCTGAGGTGGTTGAATTGGTGCCTTCCATCCCTGTGTCTGTATTTGTTTTGGCTGTGACTTAGGATACCAGATTTCTGTGTGTCCTGCTGGGACATGCAAACTCTCTGACATCTTTGCTCTAAAAATAAGCCGGAATTGCTGCTTTCCTCAGTGTGGTATTTGATGATTTTGGTCTCTGCTGTCTGCCAGGAAGCAGTGGCACTTCATGCGTGGCCAGGGCTTGTAAAGCACTCTGGGTGGACCTGTGTGATATGATGACTCAGACACAGATCTGAGTCAATTGTATGGGCTGCCTGGGAGACAACTGTGAGGGAGGCAGCAATCAGACTCCCACCAAAGTGTAGAGAAGGCACGAGTGAAATTGTAGGACATGGGCTACAAAGCCACATTTTTTTCCTCGGGTTTGGAAGGGCTATCACAGAGTTTACCTTACTGACATACACTAATACACAAAGAGCTTAGCTCTCCCACCACGCATTTAAGCTGTGGCTATCAAGGTAACAGGTCTGCTATTTTAAAAGCCAGCATACGAAACAGTAATTTGTGACAGATCTTAGGCAGGCACTGTCTGCCTAAGACACGTCCCACGTTCTTCCCCTCCTTTGCAACCCTTTTGTGGTCCTCAGATGGGGATCTTGCTTACAAAAGTTATCATTGAGTTAGGTCCCCATCATGGAAACCAAAGGGAAGACAGCATCACAGTCCAAGAAACTGGGTCTGTGTCCTGTTGAACACATAGTAGTATGGGGGGAAAATAATAGAACAAGCACTAGAGAACTTGAAAACACCAGAAATAGCAGTTGTCCTTCCCAGCCCTACCAGTCTCACCACAGGGACATGAAGGGGCTGCCTGAGGAGGTGCAGCCTTGGGTGCAGCCCTGGTAATATTTCTAAGGCAGGACGTGACCTGCAAACTCAGCCAACAGTGACCAATAGGTGTCCTGCAGCTGAGACCCAGAAAAGTCTTTGGGGGCGAAAGGCAAAGCCGTCAGCGAGGAACATGACGATCTGTATGAAAAGTCAAAATACAATAGAAGATACCCATCAGATCCTGTGCTGCTCTCCTTGCTCCTCCCTTCTCTACATGGCTGAAAAACAACATGATGCTGGGAAGGGTGCAGGGCTGGGGCTGGCAGGACGTGGGCCAGATGTGGCAGCGGGAGGCTCCTGCCCCAGATTCCAACGGAGCCCAAGTATCAGCAGGGAAAGGTCTGGAGAGGAGACGCTTCACATTCAAATCCCGTAGTCACATTTCTCCATTTTGCCTCAGCTTTGCTGTTTTCCCACAACCGATGGGACGGGTCAGTCCTTTACACTGGAGAAACCTGCCCACGTGCCCTTGCGAAAGCATCCCCTCTTGTTTTTCCATATCCCGCTGTCGCAGTTTCAGAAACATACACCAGCATACGGGCAAAATGCCATTTTGATGAAAGAGAATAATACATGGGAGAGCTGTGAACTGAAATTGAATGTGGGATTTTGGAATAACTGGAATATCTGGACAAGGAAGGATTAGTAGATGTTGCTCATGCCATTTCTAAGGTGACTACAGCAGCAATTTATTTCCACTGCATTGCTAAAGCACTGCTTATCAAATATATCCTGTAATTTATATACAGTGAGAAACGGCTAGAAATGTGCGTGTTTTCAGAGTGTTGGTCTGAATGAAAAAGAAACAATTTTTCATCAAAAACAAGCCAGAGATGTCTCATAATGTCTGGAACCAGATTTATCCTGGATTTAACTGCGGGTGACCTAGGGCAAACATCTACTTTTTCTTTCACTTTCACGTGGTGCTGAGCACAACAGGGCCCAGACCTTTGACAGAAGATCTGAGATACTGCAGGAGTATAAGGACCATATGGACCATAATTTGGCTAGGATTTTGAAAAAGACACTAGGGACCCAGTGCCCAAGTCCAATGGCACTTTTGAGATCACTAGTCCATAACATTAATGCTTAAAGAATCAAAGTTACAGGAAGGTGTTCGTGTCTACTATGGTGCAAAGCCCACCTTGCTCAAGGAGTTCTTTCTCAGTACAAAAAGTGAATAATCATGTATTTCTCTGTCACAGTCAGACTGTCCTTTTGCGGCTTGGGGGATCGCAGATTTCTCTAATTATTGAATACTGCTGTATGCAGCTTTTTATCTGGGAGGCTACAGAGTACAAAACTCCTTCTTGTATACATAATGCCGATACAGAAGAAGAGTTATTCAGAATGCCAAGATCTGTGTGGCACTATTGTTTCCACTCAGGAACAATAAAAAAAAAGGATGCTAAATTAGAGAAGCTCAAGGTGGAGCAAGCATTTCATGGATATTTGGTAAACACTGAGCTCAGGGTAGCAGGATAAGGTATATATATATAGGCTAAACTACTTTAAAGTCCTGGGAATACTGTTGAACAAAAAGAAGACAATGATTTGTCAGGCTTCCCATACCCATAAATTCAGAAATGCAGTGATTCATTTCCAGTCCAGCAGTTCAAAGCTGAAGGTGTGCTAAGCTGGCTTCTTGACATTTGAGAACAGAAGCTGTCTTCGACCCAGCACGAGAAACAAGATTAGCCTTTCCAGATTAGAAGGAAAATATTAGCGAAGCACCAGAGGGTTCAGTGTGGGGTCTTTTTAATAGCAGCAGACTTGGATGATGATGTTGAAAGCACAAGCTGCCAAGTCTAGAAGTATTAATTTACTTGTTGCTTAAGTGCCTCAGCTGATGTGAAATACTGCTCAAGATAGACGGCTATAAAGCAAGGATTCTTGGAACAAGGTCATAAGGCACAGCAAGAGTATCTAAAAAAAAAATAAAAGAAGGATTTTAAATGGCCATATGAAAATTTCCAAAGCCTTCAGCTAAGTACATCTGCAAGAAGAATAAGAAACATGAAACTGGGTGACCTGGCCCGAAGGAAAAAAGGGAACCCTATTGCTAATATCAGATGTGCCTCACCAGGGATGTAATATCTAAGCAAAGAGAGTGTTATCATTTTCAGACGTGCTACTAATCAGAAGATAGATTTTCCTCACAGTTTTCTACTGATTCAATATTTTTCTTTTTACCTACTGCCAAATCTTAGACTAAACAAGGGCAGATTTCCTGTGAGACAACAGAATTATGTGTGTGTATTAGTCACTAGCTCTGGAATTGCATTGATCTCTTCTTCTACTTTTTCCTTGAGTTATGTCATAAACAAAATCACCCAGCAGCAGATAGGTTGATAGCCTCCATGGTGTAATTTTAGGGCGTGTGCACTGCCCAAGAATACTTTTATCTACTAATTTTCACTTGTTTGTTAAGCAGAGGATATCAGAAGCTGTATGGTAGAGACTTAATCCAGCAAATGCTAATCCATCAGATCAGGGCAGAGCCTTCTGCATCACTTTGGCCTCAGTCCTAACTATTATTATTATTATTAATTATAAATTTTTATTTTTATTATTATTATTGTTCTTGTTCTTGTTATTGTTCTTGTTGTTGTTATTGTTATTGTTCTTGTTATTATTTAGGTATCAAGATCAACTCTGCTTTTTCTCCTTTAAAGGTAAATTTACCTCCAAACTCCAAATAACCAATTTACCCCCTGTTATGGCAATAGACGAGCTGTGCTGGATTTCTCTCTCCTCCCCAAAGCTGGCTTTTTCCTTACTGGAGAATAACCCAGGTGTCTCCTGGGCCCAGATAAGGAAGCGAGCTCTAAATCAACAGGTAACAGCTAAGATAAGTGGCTCACCGATACTGTGACTTCCATGTTGTTTTTAATGATGCTGACAGCCTT
Source organism: Chionis minor (assembly GCA_013398295.1). NCBI lineage: Eukaryota > Metazoa > Chordata > Aves > Charadriiformes > Chionidae > Chionis > Chionis minor. The sequence goes on along the minus strand of VZSF01004659.1, from coordinate 2,228,539 downwards.
GACTTTCTGTGCTCTCCTTGCCAGGCCATAAGCCAGCTGGGAGCCTGGAAAGCCAGGAGCGATAAGAGGCCGGTACAAACACAGCACCTGCCTGTAAGTTTTGACAGTGTCAGCTCTTGCAACCGTAGCTGTGTTGCTCAAAAGGAGACAGAAGCTGGGCAAAAACTTTCTGACAATGTTTTCGTGTCTGGAAACACGATGGTCATAACCACAATGTCTGAAAATCCTGATTCTGAATAAATTTCTTCTGAAAAGCAAGTGAAAATAAAGCATTGTGATAAGAGCACTGTGGAAACACGTGAGGCCAGAACATTTCTACCTGACATTTTCAAATACTTTGAAATTAAGAATGTAACATAAGGAAATTGAAGCTATAATTGAAAAAGTTGCATTTCAGATTATTTTGTCCAATCCAGAAGAGTAAATACTCACAAATTTGTTACCAGAAGCTCCAAAATTACTTTTTTATTATGGTTTTGATTTTTTTTAAATATGAAAATCTTGTAAAACAGCTCTAAAACTGGTATTCTGTAACCTCTTTGCAAAAAAATACGAATACATTTCTCTTTTATTACTTTTGATTAGTCTGCTTTCCCCTTGCATGCAGAAGGTTGTTATTTTTCACACTTGAACAACACATTTAAATCGTAGGGGTTTACAGGAAAACTTAAAGGTAATTTTAGATGGAGACACAATGTAAGAACAGGGGTTTTTTCTCATGTTATTTACTTAGATTACCGAGCTAGTAAAAAAAGGACACCCGGGGTAAAGGTACAGCATGACAGCACATTTGAGGTACAGCAATTTCAAACCATCTCTAAATTACCTCCTCCTCATGGAATTTGCCTTCGTTTTCCAGTGCCTGGGGGAAAGAATGAAATTCAATAACACGGATAAGTAGTAAAACACGATAAAATGAATTCTGAAAAAATGAACTGCGATAACAGAACTTGCGCGTTAATAAATTTGTGGCCTGTCAGACCAAGGGCTTCACAGCAAAGCACCTTCCACATAAACTGCCTTAACCAGGGAGGGTCACGTCTGCCTTTAACCCTGGAGCTCAGTGCAGGCGCCTCCATTGATCCCGGCTGCAGCCGTACGGCTGGGGAATAACATCAGTGGGCAGAAACAAAACTGGTACTTAATCGTGCAATGAGTGCTGAAATTTGATGAACGCTGCTGCAGTGTGACCAGGTCACCGATGGGATGCTGTTACGCAAGAAGGGACCATACTGCCTGCAAGCCCTGGTATGGAAGAGAGTTTAAAAATTCCGGCATTTTTATGTCATTCTTCACCCCACCTCCGCCCCACTGCTCATCTGAGGCTCACGTGAGTTACCGCTCGGTAAGGAAGAGAAGCAAGAGGAAAGGCAGCACCTCTGGATGCACGGGAAGTCTGGCTGTCTGGAGAGCTAGGCACTGAGGGATGCCCCAGCCTGCCTTTCTCCCCTTTTTTATGGTCCCAAGAAAGCATAAATGGGGAAAACAAGCCCCCCTCTGGTTCTTACGCACTGGTAGCTCTTTCCCCCAAGACCCTCGTTCTGTGCTTTTCACTTGTGGGAAGCAGGCAAGGAGGGAACCCAGCCCTCCTGGGCAGAAGGATGGCCCCCATAAAAGCCTCAAATTACTGATGACAACTGAAGCCCTGTCATACTTCTGCATCTCCCTTAGAAATGGTCTGATTTAAAGCCTCCAGCTTTCCCTTTCCAGTCCTGCACTGCTATTTTCCTGGTGCTACAGCAGTGATGGCTGCTGCCCATCCTGGCTTGGCACCGGCTAATCAGACCCCAAGGCAGTGAGTTGGGGTTTATTTTGTGATACCTTACGAAATGTGCCCTCTCCCTAGCACGTCCCTCGTCATCCTCTCAGGTCATGGCTGTTTGAATGACATCCTCTGCGTTGCCTCTGATTCACATCAGCAGGGACGAGGAATGGTTCCTGCCTGACAGCAGCTTGGTGGGTTGTGAGGAACCTCAGCAGCCCCACAGTCCAAGTGACCTCCAAGGTCTGCGGCTTCTGGCGTCCCTAATGCCTATGGCAGCTTCTGATCTGAAGCAGGGATATCTGAACCCCAATTTCTCCAATCACTAGGCTGCTGGATAGCTTTTTATGAAGGATAAATGCCTATTAATTGGCATTTCACCACCAATTCAACAACTCATTCATCACTTGACACTGAAATGGTACATTTACAAATATTCAAAATATTTCTCTGCAAGAATCCACCTCCACAACTAAGGCCTAGTTGAGGAGATTTTATTCAAGCTTTAAAAGGAATTAAAATGCCTACTTTTAGGCCCAAAGAAAGTCTGGGAAAATTCAGGCGGCAAACGAAAAAAACCGTGCAAACTTATGGTAACAAAACACAGGCTCTCTAGTTTATCAGCCTGTACTCAAGTGGCTGCAGACAGCAAAAAATTAGCTGCTTGCAGATGTTTCAGCAAGTAGATAAGTGCCCAGATCAAGTTTTTACTGTGAAATGATCATTTGAAAAACCTGCTGCCGTATCTATTTCTGGATCATACACATAAAAAAGGGTTAGAAAAAGAAGAAAAACTGTGATGGTATTTCAACCCGCCTCCACACGGTTAGAAGGAAAATTACCAAATAAATGAGGGATTTATCAAATCTGCACTGTTGGTCTGCCTCTGCCTGTGCTGCACATTCACTGTGACATTTTGATCCACAATTGATCATTTTTGCCTTATTGCTTAAGCACAGTTTTCTTGTTGCGCGTTAACCTGTTATTTGCTCAGCAATTTCTCAGTTATTTCCTCTGTGTGCCTCAGTTACGCTAAACCAAGACAAAAGCAGACATTTTCTGCCACCACAGAGCACAAATCGCATTTATGGCCACACAGAGGTCTTAGGGAGGCGGCTGTTTAGGCGTGAGAACTGAATAAGAGTTTCTAGGGGCAAAGTCTTGCACAAAATCAAGCAGTGGTCCTCTTGAAGTTTTATCTCGTGAGGCTGTGGTTGCCCATGCTGTCTCTCCACAGGGGCTCCTGGGGAGCCTCCTCCTCTTCGCTCCCTGTAACACCTGCATGAGCTCTCCTGACCTGCTGGTCTGGGCAACTAAGCTTCAGCTTTGGGGTGGACTACATCAACAGGCATCAGTCAAAGCCAAGAGATGGCCCTCTCTGTCCATCCATTGAGCTACACCCTTTCCTTCTTCTTCTGTACAGGTGCTCATCACCGCAACCCCTACGGCTGTTTCCTCTGCTCTTGGAAAATGCGATCATCAGCGTGTTTGTATTGGTCCATTTGTTAGTTTCGCTAGCAAAGCTCTGCTCTTTATATCCTTCCTGAGACCTCATTTTTCCTTCTTTATCAAACATTATCAACAAATTTTAACCTTCAAGGCCCTGTTAGCCAAGCTTCCGTGAAGGCTGTGTAAATACATATAGGCCATGACTCCTGCGAAGTGAAGACACGTCCTGACATTCATTTCAGATAGTTCCTAAGCAAAGGCTTTAAAGGTGTTTTTCACAGTTAGGCTCCAAGGAGGAGGATGGAAACTACCATTTCCACCCTCACTGCTGGCACATTCTATAATGTCTCCGCTTCTCCTTGCAGTACCTGAGGAGACTTGGAAAGTCGGCCACCTAAAACCAATCAACATGAAATACCACAGTCCTTCTGGACAACTAGATAATTAGCACTGTTAAGGATCCTTAGTTATGAGCCCTCTCTTGGACTGAAGTGTCAGAACTGGAAAAAAGGAGACAGCAGTGGTCTTTACATCCAGTAGTAGGTCATGGTAATGTGGACAGAAGCAATGGGTGGCCCAGGTTCAAGTCCCACACTCTTCCTGATCTGAAGCAGGAATCTGAACCACAATTTCTCCAGTCACCAGGCTGTTGGATAGCTTTTTATGAAGGATAAAATGTCCATGGCTGTAGTTTCTCTGCACATAAAAGAAATAATTACATATTAAGCTGTAAGCAAAGTTAGAAGGCTTTACAGCTAGACATTTAATCCCGTCAGCTAGGATAGCACAGAGAAAACCTTTGTCATCCTAGCTAGAAGCGTGTACCGCTAACCTGTCTGCGTATTTTGCAGTGTGTGTAATCTCCACAACCCCTCCCCAAAAAGACACTAACTTTTATGGCAGCTTCTCACTTCCACCATCATAATCACCTTTCCCCACCACCACAGCACAAAGTTTAGCTGCTAAAACAAGTCACTTCCATAAGAAAGAAAGAAAGAAATAGATAAATAGCTAAATAAATAAATACATGAATAAATAAATAAATAAATGGGATACATTTTCCCCTGTAAATTCAACACTAAGATGCCCTGCTATTGCCAATGGCCAGCTAGAGTAACCCATTTGAGGATCATTTCAGCAGCCACTGCTGAAATAGCCAGTGGCTCTGTGGAAGCCACAAAGGACCATTCTGAAGATCCTAATGTTGTTTAGTGGTATTTCATTACTACAGTATGATTTAGTAAAGGCGGTGAAGAGTGAAGCTTGGGAAGTTCAGAAAAATTGACCTCTTTCGCTTATTTGAATTATTCCTATAGATTATGTCCATGCTCGTAGGACTGGTTCTTCTCTGGCCTGAGCTATCTGTCAGGGGTACCCAGGGGCATCATCATACTTTCCTTCTCAGAACAGCTTCTCTTAGGCTTAGGGCAAAGCCACTGTCCTTGGCTCCTATGGCCAACAAGAGATCCCTGCCTGTCCCAGGTTGTTTTGGGCTGTGCCTCCAGCAGCACAGTCAGGAAGGACTGCTGCGTGGTGCCTTCAGAAACATGCAAAACCACCCTGCAGCCTTTTTAGCCAGGCTGTTTGGTCAATGAAGGCTGAAAGGCTAGAGAGCCCAACTCACCTGCCCAGCAAAGGCTGGGAAGGTGACAGTAAAGGGGTGAAACATGCAGAGGCAAAAATTGCTTGGTGCTCAGGGGCTGATATTCCGTTAGTGACTGCCAGTGCTATCAAGGCAAGTGTCATTTCGAGTTCCCCAGCATCGCCCCTCTTGCTCCTAGACCAGCCATAATCCTAATTGCCTTTGCAAAAAATAAACTTTAATGAGCAGTTATGACAGTGCAGCAGCCCCAGTTAAAAGACGAGCAGTTTGAGCATCGCTATTCTTGGCCAAGATAATCATCCTGCAGACAGCCAGGCAGAGCTGGGCTCACGCTACTTGGCTCCTCTTCCCTGTGGGGCCACCTCTGCCCTCCGCTTCCTAGGGGGGGTGACGTTACGTATCCGGGCATTTTGGTGCCCACTTGTCATTTTGGTGTCCACCACTTCAGTGCTTCTTTCTAGCAACGCTAGCTTCTAGGGCAGAAGGATGAGGGTGAGGAGGGGGAAACCTGCCTGTTTACATTTTCTTGCAGTCCATAGGAATTCCAGCCCACCCATCAAAGATCCAGTTTGACATGTCAGTCATTGCACACAAGCTGGAGTTTGCCAGCATGGATCATGTTCTTATGTTCCTGGCAATAGTCATGCAAAAAAACATCCCCAAAGCAGAGCTTGACAATAAAGGTAATATTCAAAGTGTCTGTATCATGGATTTTCTTGCTTCTTTTCCCCTTTTATTTCTTTTTAATTTGAAAAACAAACAAACAAATAATCAAACCCTATACCTTTAAAACTGATGTCCCTTGAAAGCCCAAGACACAGATAACTGTACCAGTATGAATCTGCCCACTGCAAGCTGGTGTCAGGCCTCCCCATCCATGAGCTGGCATTCAAGGAGCCCTCACAACATCTTCAGTTGCCCATGTCCCCAGTGACTGAAGATGGAAGGTGGTGAAACCCAGCTAGAAATTTAAAAAGGCAACACAGCAGATGTTTTTATTTAACCACATTTCTAATATCTCAGTGGAAAATCTGTATGTTTTTATAAGACCTAAGACTTTTACCACACAAAAAAATGAACAATAAAACTGTTCAGACAATATCCAGTTCTTCACAAGATCATTTTTCCAGTCCATATCTTCAGTTGGTTCTCCTGCAATGGAAAGCAGTAAGTATGTAAACATAGCAGGTCGATAAGTTGGATCAAATCCTTTGTCCTTTACGGAAACAGGGATGCTCTATGCAAAACTGCAGACTCCCAATGAAGGGCATTTTTTGGCGGTGTGAAGCAGAAGGCTGTGCCACAGAGAAACCACTGAGGAAACATGAAAAATATAGCTTATTCTCTTCCTCTCTCTACATAAAGGTGTAACCCAGCATCATTCCTCCCATCACTGAGGAAGCACTGGTGAATTTGTTCTTGCCAGTCCAGCTGACATCCCATTACATCAGAGGAAATCTTTTCAGGATCTGTTGGATTGAGCCCCATGGAAAATATTACCTATGTTTTAATACACATTTATGTTTACTTATGTTTTTTGGTCAGCAAACTACCTTGTTCAAGGCTACAAAGGAACTGTAGAAAACTCCCCAGAATGCAGTTTGGTGCCATTCTCCATCCTCCTAATCCTTTTTGAAGCCTCCCAAACATCTGTCACAAGATAAACAGTAATGTTTCCACTGCCAATTTATAAATAACGTATTTTGAACTCTCAGGTACAAGGTCTAACTCTGCAAACAGAGAAGGAGCCCAGCCCCCTTCCCTGTACGGTTACTAACCGCTCAGAGTTTTGGACGGGGTACTCTCTGGAACAGCCTTTCGCCATGCTAACATGTGAATAACAACATTTACCTGCCCCACAACCATGGTGACAGACTCAAGACAGGATTTATTAAGCATTTCGAGGTCCTTGAAGAACAGGAATTACAGAAGTACATGCTGATACTGTATCAGGCAGAACGTTTTGGGGTTTTTTTTAGGGTAACAAAACAAGTTGCTCAGTCTTGCGACAAAATTAAGAACTCAGCTGAGATGCTCAAAGCATGAAATCCAGCACATTTCTCTCCGAACAGAAGTCCCTTCATCAAAGGATCATAAAAGGATGAATCGCTTTAGCCAGTCTATGCAATAAGACAACTGTTAGGGGCTATGAGTGTAACTCAGAATTTCCTCGGATTTGTGGGTTTAAGTTGGAATTGGAAATGCTTTTGGATGTGCGTGTGCAGAAACGTGTGCATACAGGAGAGAAAAAGAAAATTCAGTGAGAACTGCCAGTATCTGGCTCACAACCCAGCACATGGGGTATGTTGGAACTGATTCAGTCTTGTGCAATAAGTTTGTTTTGGGTTAAAAGAGGGCAGAAAAGATAAACTCCACAGAGACTGTGTTATGTGAGTCCATGGACAAGGGCTTGACTTTTGATGTACATATATTTGGCAGTCAGCGCTGGAGATTTGTTTACAGGGTGTCATTTGAGGTTTGCTGTGATGTACCCTGCAGGATACCCACTAGGGTTGCTTTGCTCAGGGCTTGCTCTTTCCAGCTGCCTTCTTTAACTTTCTTCAACTGCTCATGAGAGATTTCCTGAAGGCAACTTATTCCTACATTACACCGGCCTTGAACATTTCTGGTGTTCGTCCCTGCACTGCTCCCTCTTAAACCTTGCCTGACTAAGCAAATAAACACGAGGCTTAAGTATGTTCTTGCATATGAACATGCCAAAGAAAATACACATTAATTCACCCAGAACTGCACCGCCCTGCTCCTGGAGGGCCTGCAGACCTTCCTGAGGGACTGTGAGTTTTCATTTGCCAAAGGTCCCTTGATCGCTGCAGCACGTTCACCCTCAAGGAGAGGTTACAGGTATTATGCGTTACTCTAGGTATGCTTCAGGTGATGTAAGGCAGAAAGGCTTAATTTGTGTCAGGTAAGGATCTAACTCCAGAATATAACCCAAAGGACAGGGCATTTGAAACAAAACTCAGATATCATTTCAGTTCATCATCTGAATTGTTTAATCCTTTGTCTCATTGTGAATTATTTTATGATTTCCATCTACAGCTTGTTATTAAATCAGTGAGTTTAAAATCTGCTTGTATTACATGCTTGATGAATGTTTCTCATAAAGTTACATTTGCAGTTGTGTGGTGTGTAAGGAATCAGTTGTTCTCACTTAGTGTGATATTCCAGTAAGAGCCAGTCAAGCACACAACACCCGTCAAAAAATGTCTTTGATCTCTGCTGGCTGGATCAGTGATATCAGCCTTAAGGGACTAGAGGGATCTTCTACCAACAGTGAGACTCTCAGAGTCACAAAACCTTTGTAAATAAAAGCTAAGCGCTCTCTGGTGATGACATGGTCCGTTCATGCTTCAGCCCCAGCATAAGTACTGCACAGAAACGTCATTGATGCATGACAGTCATTCTGTGGCTTTCCCACTGGAGACAGCGTGGCCAGGGCTGGCCTTACCACATCAGTCACTACAAATTCCCCCAAGTTAAAAGCACCACATCTCACGATCCGACGTGGCCATGTGTGCTACACAAAGCCTTCTTGTTACTTGCAACAGGAGATCACTGCCCATGGGGTGAGAGAGAAACGAAGGCAAAACGTGAAGTGCCGAACCCTGAGTTGCTGGAAAGGCGAGACATTTTCCTCTGCTCTCTCTTTTTCGCTGGCACGGGCTGCTGAGGATAATTTTCTCGGGCAGTGCGGCTGGGCATGGGGCCTGCCCGGGTGGGAAACACCTCCCTGGGAGGTTAGCACCTTGTGGCTGTCCCTCGGGTACGCGCTGGGACCCCTCGCAGCGCACGAGAGATGAGGCAGGTAGCAGGAATGATGGCGATGGGGAGGAGGGAGGAGCTGTTGGCCTCCAGAGCACACATGCAAGAACCAACTAGAGCGGCAGGAAAACAAAACATAACGTTACAGCTAAAGCCTGTGGCGCAATTGCTATAGCCTGGGCTACTGTGAGTTAGTCTCAGTTCCTGCATCCCCAGCTCTCAAGTATGCCACTGCCATTAACATAATATTCTTAGAAATATTCAAGAGCACACATACTAAATAATTTCTACAGATTTGCATGTGCAATTTTTTAACCCGCCTCTCTTGGGTCGTCCGTTCAAGTGCACAAGTAATCATTTCTCACCAACTCCTCTGACCATTCTAACAACAATTGTGCACATTTCTGTAACCCTTGGGCATGTCACCACTCAGTCCATGAGTGAAAGTGAAGACCACTCCTGCTTACCAGGTCATGATGCTCAGTAGAGAAAACACACCTGAGCTGATCTCAGTGAGACAGAGACAGATCTAAAATTTGAGCAGATCTTGTCTTATCTCTACAAAGCTTCCATATTCTCTCCAGTTATTGACTGAAAGAGAGATCGTTTATCCAATGGAAAAAGGGATTCATTTATATTGATTGGCCTTTCCCTCCTGCCACATGCATTGTGTAACATCAGGGTACACTTATTCCACATCAGTAACTCTCAGTCCTGCTGCAATCTAAGTGCTCTCTCATTTAATTATTCAGGATGTCAGGATGGGCAACCAGCTTAAAAAGAAAACTCAGAATGATCTAAAAAGAAATGAATGTTTTTTTCTTATTAAAAAAACAGGAACCTTGATGCTATTTTTATTCAGAAAGATCTAATTGGGGCAATACCAACTCAGTTGTTTCACTAGACAGAAGGCTATAAAAGAAGTCGGTGTCATCAACATATAGGCTAAGCTAATTTTTTTCTTTAGAAATCACTCCTGCTTGCTGTAACTGAGGTTAAAAACAGAAGTGTGAACTACACATTATTTTAATGTGTGAGAACGGAAGCAAAGGATGGGCTGGAACAATAAATGAGTTGCTTGCTTAAAAAAATAACAGGGGAGGGAGATCACTGTCTTCATCTCCTGGTCACATAATCCGGTGGTTGTTTTAAACAAATTAAAGCAGACTGCTTTCTTTCTGTGCGTTCGAGTAAAACAGAGTTTTCAGCCAGCAGATACTCAATTTTCCTGGCTAGTTTTTGGATGCTGGCCATGTGTGATTAGTGACCTATTTTCACTGCAGTGAGATCAGCTATGTTTGTAGGACCCTGAATCAGCAGATTTGTCCTTATTTCTGGCTCTGCCTGCCAGCACGTCGAGCCAGGCCCATGCTCTGTGCGTGCTGCTCTGCCGTCTCCGTATAGATCTGTAGGAAACGGTGCTCGGTCATAAAGGAGCTGTGCTGGTGTCTGCCAGGCCAAGACCATCAGGATGCACGGTGTACAAGCTGCTGATGCTGCTGAACTTGAAATTTTCTTTGTCTAATTAAAAGGCTCTAGGAATAGAAGAAACCTGTGCTGTTTGTGGGAATTATAATCCTTCCTGGATAATGATGTTAGCAAAAAAACAGAAGGGGGAGAAGCAGCAGTTGGAGATGGATCCTGAGGCTTAAGCTTTAGACCAGAATCAGGTCACAAACACCTGTGGCAGACTCTTGTTTGGGGAAAACATGCACCCTATCGCACAGGTTGCCAATAATGCATTAATTACAATTTCCTAATGCAATTTTGAGGTCACCTCCAAAGCCTTGTGCTGCTGTTTGTCCCCAAAGCTCAGCTCAGTGTCTGTGCAGGCTTGCGGGTGTTACTTGGAATGATCCATATGGGTCTGATCAAAGCCTCAGAGGAAAATAATTCAGGCTGGAAGGGATCCTGAAGGGATCTTTAGGTCTGACTCCTCGCTAGGGGCAGGGACAGCTGAGATTGGGTTGCGCAGGGACCTTTGAGTTGAGTTTTGGTGATAGAATTAAGCGCACCTTGCTGAGGATCTGTTACTCCGGGATGAAGTCCATTTGGATTAGTATATTTAAAGATGGATTTGAAAGAAACTATTACATGTAAAGGGCTGCAATGGAGACCAGAATTCTGACTGCAGTTCCTTTTCACTTAGTCCTGTGCCTGCCGGTGCCAGCAGCACCAGGCACTCAGCTCTCAGGGAGAAGACATAGTGAACAGCCAAGATCAAGGAAAGAGAAGGAAATAAAGAAGACAAATTTCCCTCCTGGGAGCCAGGAAGAGGAAAGCAATGTGAGCAATGGCTCACATCCTGCCTTCATTTACTGTTACCCTGTGGTGTCTGGTACAAAGAGATGCTTAATCAGGATTAGGTTGCTGCTTCTCCTCTTCATTTAAACCCAGTAGACCATCTCAGGGATGAAGTGATGTGAGAAGGACTGAATTTGGTCTTGTTGTCTCCAGTGAAAAGTATTGCTGTGCATCACCAGAAATGTCCTCACAGTGCTTGTAGAGACTGCACCATCACCAGCAGTGTTGGGATTTTGCCCCCCATGGCTGTGTGACAACGACCTCCCTGGTGATGAAGCCTCCATCCAGAACTTTGAGGAGAAAATAATTGATTCCATTAGCACAAGTCAAAACCAGCTGTGGTGAGTGTTGCATACCTGACTGCCTCTTACTGGAGTCCCATGGTGATTAAAAAACACCGACTTCTGTGAATTTCACCCAAAAATACATACAATTTTGTGACAATCATCTGAGATGTTGCCTTCTTTCATTCTCTGCAGTTCAGACTACCGTACTCGCCTGATAAGCTTTCTTCTCCACAGCCACCCCTGTATGATCCTGAGAGGCCATTAAAATGCCAAAGATACAAGTGTGAAATGAAGAGGGCTGACGTCTCTGCCAGTATGCCTTCCTGGACGGCTGTAGCCTAGGGAATTGAGCTATGTTAAGGAAGCATCTAAGATTTTAGGTTCGAGCTGTGTCCCCTCAGTGCCATAGACATGCTCTTTGCTTTCACAGTGAGTGACAAGTTGAAACGCCTGCCCTCGGGCATGTGACAACAACAAGGGACTCTATGAAAAGGCAAGCTCCTTCGGAAACAACGGGAATGATTTCATTAAGTTAAAATCTCCAAGGATTCATTTAGGCAGACGCAGTAGTGAGAATGACAAAAGCCGTAACGCAGGAGACGTGCTGTGGACAGTAAATACAGCCAGAGCTGGGCAGGCGGCGAACACAGCACGGGTATAAAGCATTTGTGCTCTCCTGTGCCAGGTCACCTTCCTGCTGCCACAGACCTTGAGGAATGTCCTTGAGCCTCTGCATGCATTTTACAAATAGTTTTGGAGCGACTGATGTGCTCGGGCTTTCCTTCTGGATCCACGGCGTGGCTGCATTTTAGCCATTTCTTTGTTGTTTGCTGCCTCCAACAGGATTACGGGGAAATTTTCCTCCCTCAGTGACAAAAGAGCCACAAGAGCAGCTGCCTTTGATACTCACAGAGGAGGGCAGAATGGTCTTGAGAAACAAGCAAGAGGTTTGCGAAGTCAAGAGAAGCCAGCTAGAAATTAGCACAACTCCAGATTGAAAACTCTTGCTCTTCACAGTTGTTTAAGTATTAATGAAACCATTGTCTAAAGGTTTATGAGTAACAACAGTCCCGCTTAAAAAAAATATAAAAGCCAATTGCTTTTTTGAAAATGAACCAATGCAATGCTTTCATTCCTCCAAGGTCGTTCTTGGAGGTTTTATTTCTGTGAAAGGGCAGAGGAAATAGGAGGAGATTGCTGTGGGCCACTTCTCAAGCCAAACCTTCAGGCGCTAAGCCATCTCCATATTCTTACACACCTGTTAGCACAGGATCTTTGAACCCCAAGTGCAAAGTCTTGGTCATAAGGTTCGCTAGGACTAACGAAACCTGAGCTTATGCCCAAAGTTTCAAGAAAGGTCAACCTGATTGCTGGGTGCTAGAAAAATATGAGAGTGCTGCTTGACCTGGAGGAGGGCATCTGCCAAACACAAGCTCAAGTGTGAAAGGGTTAACAAACGTGTGCACTTGCACATCTGCACACACGCATGCACACACACACACACACATATAAAAGGGTGGGATAGAGGCAAAGACTCCAGGCAGGGACATGGGACACACATCATTTTCCTTGCTAGACACAAGGCAAAGAGATAAAATTAAAGGGGATTTCTCAGAAGTGGAATATGAGCACCAGTACAGAGTGGTCCCTGGATGGATGAGGCCAGCTGCGAGCCTCAGCCTGAACTGCAGCCGTCCCTACCTCCCAGCAGCACAGCTCCCTGGCCTGTGAGACCCATCCGTCATGGCAATGATTTTCTTTCCAAAAAGGTGTTACATGAAGAAAAACAAAATCAGCACGGGAACCTGAAAGGACTTCTTCATTTCTGCATTTAACTCTGATTTTTCCATTGTGTAAGCAAGCTTAAACTTGGGGAGACATACTGATGTCAGTATTAAGGTGCCTGAGAGCTGTGTGTTTACATAAAGATGTATTTAGATTAAAACTTTATGACCTTTTAACGTACACTAGTCTAAAAATAACATTAAGCACGTGGTTTTTATCACAGTTTAAGCTATTGCAACAAACTCCTTTCCATCCAACATCACACCCAGCTGCTTGCTGTTATGTTGCATAGTAACAATATTCAGTGAAAACAAACCCCACTTTTGGTCAAATGAGATGGGGAATGAAGATCTGATAGCAGCTCCCAAAGCTCCATGAAGTCTCTGAAGGAGGATATGCAGCTGACGGTGTGGAATTTACCCTGCTTGGGGAAGACACAGGAAAGAAGCAGATGCAAACTAGAGACCAAGCCCAGCACCCTGGTAGCCAGTCAGGGAATGGGGTGGGAACACCCTGTCCTGAGGATCAGCAAATATTTTTTCAGTCCCTGGTGCAAAGAAAAGACACTGCGAGGCTGCACCCTGGTCCAGTCTGCTCCACTCAGCCAATGAAGTGAGGTAAAGACAAGTGCAGCAAGTGCCCACCAGCCTGGCTGCGCTCTGGTCCATCTTGCTGGGAGCTGGGAACCAGCAGAGGAACCCTTATTTCAGGCTACTGTGTGCCTGGGGTATTTGTGAGAAGACCATTAGTGAAGAGCAGAAGGAAGAGGAGCAGGTTCTACCTGCGTGAGTGCGTCTTTGTGCAACAGAAGCAGCATGGAATCACATTCATGCAATGAAGAATCAGTCCCCAGACACAAAAGAATCAAATCCTTGGAAGAGGTATGTCTATGACCAAGCTAGACAGCTGGTCTGTTTTCAGCATGGCCCAGCGCGTGCCCCGGAGTCTGGGCACCTCCAAACTTTCAAACTCAATTTTTCCTGTATGGAAAAGGGGGATAACTCAGAGGTCAGACACCCCAAAATACCTTCAGTGACATGAACTTCAGCATCTGACCTACTTATTTGAAACCCAACCAACACTTCCCTTCAGTTAATAGGAGCAGGAAAACACTGTTCATCACATCTTTCTGTTCAGCTTAGAGGCGACAGCACACGCGTTTGGCACTTTGTCACTCAAGCGATAAACACAGGGATTTTATAAAGAAAATGCTGATAGAAATGCTGGCAGCACTGCTGGGCACCCCTATAACATGGGTGAAGTTCATGAGCTGTTACTGCTACTGAACCCACCCTGGTGCTTATGCCCACACGTGAGGCACATTAATGCTGTCCTTTTACTGCTATCAGCTTTGGAAAGGCTGCTGACAATTCGTTTGATCTTAGTCGATCCTAAGTGAGAAGCTAAAATGGAAGCAGATAGCTAAAGGCTTGTGTGAATGGAGCCTTAATTACACCTCTTCACTGCCAAGGCAAAACTCCCAGCATTAAGTCAGAGGTGATTTTATAGCTTTGTCGTGTTTCTGAACCGGTGCCACTCACAGTCCTCAAATAAGCATTTAGAAAACCAGCAGGTGAAAGACAAGTAGCCTCCTCCTAGCTGATGAAGGAATCCCTCAGCCCTCTATCAAGACTGAGCTAAAATGCAATCACCAGGGCACGCTTCCAGGCACCCGCACTGGAGTCCTGGGAGGTGTCCTGATTTTCCCCACCTGCCTGCCGCAAAAGAGCAGCCACCAGCATTAAAATGCATAAGTTTCAAAGGCAGTAAGTATTAGTCAATCAGATACAGGTGTAGCTGCTGTTGTATTCAGCTGGGTACCAGGCTGCTTCGTGTCCCTCCCTGCGGCAGTGCACCCAGGGTAGCACCATATTTGCGATAGGAAAAGCAAAACTCAACCCACATGGAAGTGGTCATGTAGCCTGTGCCCCACCAGGGTATAGAGGAGGGCAGCCGGAGGAATAAACAGCCAAAACAGGGACACATAGAGAATTTGCTTCAGTTCTTCAGTCCAGAATTTCATAGAAGCACAGAATTATAGAATGGTTTAGTTTGGAAGGGACCTTAAAGATCATCTAGTTCCAACCCCCCTGCCATGGGCAGGGACACCTCCCACTAGAACTGGTTGCTCAAAGCCCCATCCAACCTGACCTTGAACACTTCCAGGGATGGGGCTTCCACAGCTTCCCTGTGCAACCTGTTCCAGTGCCTCACCACCCTCATGGTGAAAAGTTTCTTCCTGAGATCTAATCTAAATCTACCCTCTGCCAGATTGAAGCCATTACCCCTCGTCCGATCACTACATGCCCTTGTAAAAAGTCCCTCTCCAGCTTTCTTGTAGGCACTTTCAGATACTGGAAAGCTACTATAAAGTCTCTCTGGAGCCTTCTCTTCTCCCGGCTGAACAACCTCAACTCTCTCAGCCTGTCCTCGTAGCAGAGGTGCTCCAGCCCTCTGATCATCTTCATGGCCATCCTCCAGACCTGCTCTGACAGGTCCACGTCCTTCTTATGCTAGGGGCTCCAGAGCTGGACACAGTACTGCAGGTGGGGTCTCACAAGAGCAGAGGGGCAGAATCCCCTCCCTGGCCCTGCTGGCCACACTTCTTTTGATGTAGCCCAGGACGCGGTTGGCCTTCTGGGCTGGGAGCGCACATTGCCGGCTCATTGAGCTGCTCATTTGCTCCGTCTTTCCCTCAGCAGCTCTTCATCTCAGCTCCACTTCGTTCCTGGCCCTCCAACTTGCTCCTCTTCGTCTCCCTCAGTTTTCTTCCCACATCGCACATCTCTTTGTCTACCTCCACCTTCCCAGAAACAGGCAGGGAAATAACGTAGCCTTTGCTGCTGTCTCATGATCCACCTCTCTTGGCTGCGCCTCCCCAGCTCCGCGTAGAGCTTGTTATTGCAAGGGCTACGGGACAGGAACTGTCTGCTGCACTCTGCTTTTACAGCGGGATGCATGCCCAGCCCCTCCTATTGTTGTACGCAGAATAGGCTTTTTACCAATATTGGGGCCGGATTAGAGGCTTTGGAAACGTCATTCAGGACAGTCAGCTATTTTTATTATTTTTTTCTTGCAGTCCATAGGAATTCCAGCCCACCCATGAAAGATCCAGTTTGTTGCACAGCTTCCCACACCGACCAAAGGCAGTCATCGATTCCTGGGCTGCATGGGTGGAAGATGTGCTGCAAATTACACGATCTCTTTGCATTTGATTTTGTTTTTCCCAGGGAAAAAACCACAGATTTTGGTCATTTGTGTACACATGCAGAGAGGGCACGACAATTCAATGAAGGGCCTCTAAAACACCCAGAAATAGGGCACAGCTGCTGCCTGCTTAGGAGCTATTACACTTCTGTCTATGAAGTTTTCAGTGTGGTTTGGTCCCGTGTTCCATCGCCTCCAGAGGACTGAGTGGGAGGAGGGTTTACGGTATCCAGGTTTTACGGGATCCAGGTTTTATGGGCTCAGAGGTGGAGGAGAGCAGCCCTGGGGATGGCTGCTGCCAGGGTTGCCCAGCAGATCCTGCCCACCTTGGGCATGGGCCAAGACTCCTGTTTCAGGAGCGGCTGAAGGCAGATCGGGCTGACTACAGGAATCCTTATGACCTCCATGTATTAGTCTATTATTTGTTAGGTCTTTTTTCTCTGTGAATTCAGTTTTTGTTCTGCCACGGTACTTTCCCTTCCTTCCCACTTCTGGGAGAAGATAACACCCAATTATCCAAGATTTGTGCAAACACTACCCTGTGTGATTCTTTCTGAAAGCTGCTGGAAAGAACAACCCTGGCTTGTCCTCTGCTGAAGAGCCGGGCTGGCAGTGAGGACAGAGAGATGTTTCATCTTCTGTGTGCTGCTGCCTCAGCACCTCCTAACCCGGTCCACACCTCTCAGTCTTCAACAGACATGAAACGCTCCCTTGGTTAGCCCGAGCTTCCCGCTTGCAAAATGCATCTCCAGCCTTCCCTAAAACAACCCGAGGGGAGGGTTTGGGTTCTCCTCGGTGCTCGGTGCCAGATGGCTGTGAACCCAAGACAGGAGATGGTGCAGGGCGAGGACACTGCCATGACCTGCAGGCACAGAGAGAGCAGGGAGAGGGAAAGGATGCCATGGGAGAGGAGGACGGTGCCTTCCCCGGTCTGCTGGGATCACCCCAGGGGTTAAGGAGCAGAGAGGTGTGTGGAGAACAGACAAAAGCCTGCTTCCCAGGGACTGTTAAAATTAAAACCCTCCTGGTTTTGGGGTTGGTTTCACTTCTTTCTTACTGGTGCCTCAGACCCAGTTGGCCCTGTCCCAGCACCATTCCAGCACTGCTGGCCGCAGCTCAGTGAGCACTGGGGGTCACCGGACCAGCGGTGTGGCCTGGGGGCTTTTCTCGCTGCTGGGCTGGTGTTGGAGCAAGGTCCCTCCTCGCCTCCGGTGCTGTGGAGCTGCAGAGAGGTGCCCCTGGCCTCATGAATTCTCCAATGCAAGTGGTTGTAACAAAAAAATGCAGGGAGCCATGGACCACCATGGGGTACCGGGGTGTCGCTCCCAGGAGGGGCTTTAGCTGCATGGTCGTGTGGTCCAGCCTGTGGCATGTGCCATTTGCTGCCCCCCAGAACCTCAGTGAGATGCAGGTGGCTACTTCTCATCCTGTCTGGCCCAACACAGTGGGCAGGTGCCCTGACCTGTTATCATCACACAATCTAAATAGCAAACCTCTCAGTGATGTAGGAGAGCAGAGAAATAAGCCACAGGGCTCCCTGTATCCTCTTCTCTGCAGCTTTCAAAGGATCTTTCAATGGAGGAAGGGGTCTGTGTGCTGTAACCTCCCAGCACTTCTTGCTCTCTACAAGAACTGGAAATGGTTGCCCCACTGAAGTCCAGACTCTTCCCCTTTAGTCAAGCCAAGGACGTCAAAACATGAGGCAGAGATCTGGGTATTAACCCTCTCCCTGCTCTTTAAACATGACAACTATCTTCTGCATCTTGAACACACTTCCAAAGTAAGGGAGAAATTTCTCCAGTGCTGTTTTTTCCCTGCTAAAAAAGTTAACTAACCCAGCTGAAGCTGGAGACTTTGCCTGTTCCCTGTATTCTTCAGTCTCCTGCACTGGGGCTATAACAATGTTTGAGAGGAACATGTCCAAACTCCTGTGACCCCCAGCAGCACCAATTCAGTAGGTCACTCCAAAGGACAGACCCAGTGAGGATGCTCCTGGTTCACGCACCGTGGCCATGTCAAAACCACTCCCAATGCACCCCTACAGGACATCTGAGGTGGGGCAGTGTTCATCTCCCACATCAGGGAAGAACCTGGCAAGGTCCTCTCACCCCAGCCAGGACACACCTTCACCTTCCACCACTCACAGGCAAGAGACCACACACCCTGCAGAGAGGCTGATCCTTCATCCACACTGTGCTGTACTGCAAAGCCAGGGAAGCAGCTTGGGCCAGATCTCAAAACTAGGATCTGTCCATTCTGTTGGTCCCCTTAGGGCCCCTGTGTGCCTGTAGCTGCCAGCCTGTGCCTAGCAAGAGGGTGAGCATCTGCCTCCAGCACCTCAAGGATGACATGGAAGAGGACAGGGGTGTCCACTCTCCCGCAAATGCCAGGGCTGCTTCCATGCCCATGGTCTTCCTCCACACTCTCTTCTTGCTGCCCTTCAGACCCTCCAAGTCTGACATGAAGCGTCTTTCTCGCCACCCATAAGCCTGCTTCACACGTTTGTAGGGCAGTGCCACGCTGTCCCCTTAGATCCACAACCCAGTATCTCATGCACCGCTATCCAGTCCCACCTGCAATCCCCGACTTGCTGAACCTGGCACGTGGGGTCCCAAAATTGGAAAGAAGCTGCTGAACTTGGAAAGCAGGTGATTTTCCACCACTGAAAATGCCCCACTTGGTGGTGCCCATAGGACCAGCTGTCCTGTGACCCAGGTGTGTGAGGTCTTCGTAGGTTCCCAGCCGGTACTACCTTGCTGTCTGCGGGATGGACATCTCCCCGCTGAGAGCCTGAGCTGTGCTCATCAGCTCTTTTCACACCAGCCACAAACAGCTCCCCTGGGAGCACAAATTTGCCGTCGCTTGACCTGATTTCTAACCAGCAGTCTGCATTTGAAACACTTGGTAGATTTTATTTCCCGTGGAAATAACACCAATTCAGTTTTGTAAGATGGTACATACCAGTTCAATATCATACCTACCCCTTCTAATTAAGAGATTTTCAGAGAGGGGGTGAAGCAAATTAGAGCAGTAATTAACTGAGAAACAACTTGAGTTGTTCTCTCAATTCCCTACGCACCAGGCTGAAATTGTATTCTGGCTTCTTACAAAATTACATATACCACATCAAAAGTAAACACTTAATCTAATATTCTAATTGTGTTTTTAGATAAACATGATGGTTATAAATCATTTTAATGAGTACATAAGAAAAGAAGCAAATACCACATTAACTTTTCATTACCTTTTTAACATCCCCCATGGATAATGCAATTCATTTCTGAGTTTAACAGTCTCCTTCTGCTATATGCTGTAGGTACACAGAGGGATGAAATAGTGTAGCTTTGGGGGTGGCAAAGGTGTTTTAGAATAAGAAATGGCTATGACTTGTTGATGCACTGCTTGTAAAAATAAAGGTTATGTATCGTAACAAAAAAGACTGGGACAGAAATGTGGGTAATTTGATCCATTAATTAAAAAGAAAAGTTTTCTTAATTGCTGTCCCCGTAAGGAAAAGGTTCTTAATCAAAGGAAAAGTGAACAGTAGAAAACTCTGAGGGAAGTCAACTTTTCTTGATGAGCTGTTAATCTAAAGACTCTCCTGCTACAGTCACATAATCAAATGCATCCAAAAAATCACAGTTAAACCAAACTAAGCATCCCAATGGGTGGCAACTTCTTAGGCAACAGTAATTCAACTGCTTTCGGAAGTGTAGCCATATGCTTCAGTAAAGAACAAAGATCTGGGGAAAAATCATGCTGTTTGTAACTCAGCAGAATTTCAACATTGACTTCAAATGTGGTCAGGCTTTGGGTGGTGTTTCCAGTCCCCCGTTTTAGGGAAAAGTCACTCTTTGGAGCATTTGGTTGACAGTAACAGCTTAGAAACATAAAATTTTTGTTGTCTGAGGAAAAGCAGTATGAAGCTTCTGTTTCTTTGAAACGATGTAAGCAACTGTCCTACAAAGCCCTCCTACAACAGTACCTCTATTGTTTAGGATCTTACATAATTTCATTGTGTCTTACTCTAAAATTTATGTTGTAGTATTTGTATAGGCAATAGGATTTCACACAGAGCTTTGCGGTAGCTGAATCAAATAATGGCAATGGTGAAGAAAATAAACTCTTTCACTGTATCCTAATTTATTACGCTTGACTGAAATGGTTTAGAGTCATCTCTGAGCCACACAGCCAGTAATTCTCTGCTTCACAGACAAGACATATTTTCCTAGACGTAAACTAAATTATTTATATAATGCGTAGAGCATATGAACCATCCATTACCTGAAGCCTCTGAAACAATAGGATGGAAAGCAGCCAGCATTAATTGATCATCCAACTGTCCGGTTACTCCGTGTGGGCAATTTATGTCAGATGCTATATAATCACACTTTGAAACATTTTCCAGAAATAAATCTCCCCTATAGAGGGAGGCGGTTGTCTTTGGAAAAACTATTTACGTGCAGTGATTTGCCAGCTACAGCACGTGGGTAGGACGTGAGCCAAGCTCTCGTCCCCACCGCACAGCAGGCCTGGCGTTCACCTACAAACACACCTGATGGAAGGGCTGACTTAACAGGACACTGCGTAATTTTTCTAAGGCAGGTTTCTGGGAGGTGTCGGCAGCGGTTTGGCCTGGCTCAGAGGAATCAGTTATCAAAATTACAGCTAGTTTCCACACCAGCGGTTTAAAAAACATCTTTGGCGGGCTTTCCCTCTGCTGCTGCAGCTCCTGGCCCAGCAGGGCATGACAGGTGGGTTGACTTGCTGGTCTGCTCCCCAGACCTGGTGGTCACCAGCCCAGCGGGAGCTTGCACCACCAAACCAGGCGCCCTGGGAGAGGAATGGCTCCAGGGCAGAGCTAGCTTGGCACAAAGCCTCCATCAGACAAAACAGCAAGGGCAGCACATCCCTATGCACCAGCACAGCCAGGCCCAGGCCCGTACACTGAGCCACAGTGACTGGTCCATGGTGATGTCTCACATGTAAATGTCACCCAGGGCTTCTGGGCAAAATCAGCTCCAGCAGTATCAGTGTCACCTTCTGATCCTGCGTCAGCATGGGCTATTGCATCCCATGCAAACATGGCGATTAATAATTTAATCAAATAACAAGTTATTTTGGCCAACGAATATGTTGAAAAACTATTTTTAGTCCCTCTGGTTAGCCCACCAGTTCTGAGAAACTTTCTGCTTTATCAGTTTTCTTGTCTCCTTTCGATGTGCCCCGCATGAATGTTTAGGAAAGCTTTCATTCCTATAGCTCAACTTTCTGCTCTACCCAAGCAAATATATTTACATCAAAGACAAGTTGCCTCTTCAGTTTGCAGCCTTCATCTCATTTTTTTTTCATCTCACAAGAACTCTTCCTTTAGAAAAGTCAGCCTTGGGGTCTTTTTCAAGCTACAAGGTGATGAAATGCTCTGTACAATGCAAGCTGGGGCAACAGATAGACATCACATGTTTTAATGGACACTTACAGCATGCCCATAAAACATTTTTATTTTGTCCGATAGGGTATTATACATAATATTTTTTTATTGCATATGAATGAATGCAGAAAAATCTAATTTGTTACAACCTCAGTGCAAATCTTCAGGTGGCCTCAGCAGGAATACCTGTGGGGCATACAGAAACTCTGTAATACATGAAGAATAATCGCCTTTCTTCATCTTTTCCTTGCTGCTCCACATGACCCTGACAAGAGGTCACCTTCATAGGCTGAACAATTCACAGCTAAGGCTCTGCAGTGACAAATTCGTCTTTCCACATGTGCTGCTAATCCCAGTTTCCCCAGCAGAGCAAGCCTAGGTGGCAAAGGTTCCCAATGCAAACCTTTCGGGATGCTCCACTGCCACCTGCAAAGGCAGTGCTGGCGTGCACTGGCCCTGCTGCTCTGGAAGGGATTTCTTTCATTACACCCTGGTGTCTTCCACAGTTGCTCTGTCCCTTCCTTCCATTTGTAAACCAGACCATCTTTTTCTCTATTCCTGCCTCTCTCTTTTCCTTGGTTTTTTTTTCCAAATCTTTTTATGACTGTAGTTTTCCTTTCTTTCCTCATCTAAACTTTCAGTCTGTTCACCTCTTCCTTTATCCTCCTAAAAATCACTCCCCAACATGAACTACTGATCCCCGGGAGAGGAAGCTGGTGGCAGCAGGACCATCTTGCTCCTCTATGACCTCTCCTCCACTGACCCTTCTTCCCCATAAAGGTCATTTAAATCCCACAGGAAATTATGATTATAGAGATTATGGGCAAAATCTGACAATATCCCTTTTCCCTGTACCTTAACTTAGAGGCTTCAACTTAGTAGGGGTTTTGCTAAAGAGCAGGAAGACCTCTAGCTTTTCTGAACTTCCCAAGTAGAAAAGACAAGACTGCACTACACAAAATTACCAGCCCACACCTCCAATACAGAAAAGCTTGAACATGGGTGTTAATTCGAAGCGTCACGCAAACCAGTACCTGGGGTCTGAAGAGGTCTGCACTGAACAGGAGATCAGACCTGTCCCGCAGACCTGTCTGAATACTTGAGCTCCCTCTGCCCCTTGGCACAAGAGCAAATGCTCAGATTTCTGTACAGATTTACCATGCACGGAGCTCACCCTGGTGGCAAGCAATATTACAGAGTTAATTCACTTCCCCTCCTCCTATCTCGAAGGCAAACTGTTTGTCAAGTCTTCTGGTGATACTTAAAACCAGAGGTGGAATACATACAGCTGGTGACCCATTATTTTTTGATAGAAGGGATCAGGCTCTGGTCTGAATCCTAATAGAAAATCATTGATTCAGTTGATATTTTCACTCACTATTGCAATATCTGTTGAGGCTCATGCAGCGATGGTGGAGACCAAGCAAAGCCACCAGCTGAATCCTTTTGGTGTGCAGGAACAAGACCTGCAGCCAGTTTCCCACCAAGCAAACCTGACCAGCAGCTGCCCTGGGACACGAGAGTCCTGAGCAAAAGGCAGGTGAAGACTCAGCTTTTTGCTGGGTGCAGGGAAGTTGCTGGCACAAGCCCAGCTTTCCAGCCAGCCCCCACAATCTGCAGGCCACATTCAAAACGTGCTGTCATCAGGCCCTGCTCCAATAGGACAACACACAGAGCTGGTTGAATCACTTCTACATGGGGGAAATCCTGCCTAATTTCCAAAATGGCTATAGACTATGTGGTAGTCTGGACATCTCTGAGATCTTCTAAGTGATTTGTTCCGGCTAGTGCTGAGGTAATCATAGAATCATCTAGGTTCGAAGGGACTTTTAAGACCATTGAGTCCAACCATAAACCTAACACAGCCAAAACCACCACTAAACCATGTCCCTCAGCACCACATCTACCCATCTTTTAAATACCTCCAGGGATGGTGACTCCACCACTTCCCTGGGCAGCCTGTTCCAATGTTTGACAACCCTTTCAGTGAAGAAATTTTTCTTAATATCCCATCCCAATCCCCAAGAGGGCACAGAGGGTTCAACTGAAGGCCAGGTCCTGTCTGTACCCAGAAGCAGATTATACACTTGAATTGCCCTGCAGACATGGTGAGACCCTTTGGTCTCAGCGAAGAGGTGGGATGTGGGCATCCCACTGCCATGCCCCTTCCCAGACATGAAAGGCAGATCGTGCACCTTCCCTCCACTTCCAGCACTGGCACTGTGTATCTACCCCTCAGCAGGGGCACAGGCACAAATACAGAAGGTTCCCAGAGAAGAAACCAGAATGCATGTTCACCATGGCACCAATGAGACAGGGGAGGAAAGGTTTGCTCTTTATCCCTTATCTTAGGCTTGCCTTTTGATGTCTCCTCACACGGTCCCAGAGAGCTCCAGAAAGTGGATGCCTAACTATATAACCTACATTCGATCCAAGATTCTTTCTAAATTTTATTTTCTTCACATTCCTTTCTACAGCAGAGGAACTTTCATACTTTAACATGGCCTCTTTATCTTTGCAGGAGAGCTGAACTATCTAACCAGCAAAATATAGGGCCATCACAAAACAGGAGAATAACTGCTTGACTGCTTTTCTCAATGATAATTTACTCTCTAACTAAAGAGGCATATAGCCGCGAGATGGGAATTTATTTACAGTTCACGCCTGACCTTTTTAATGTCTGGTAAAATCATGTTATGGAACTGTTTGAAAATTTATTGTCCTCATTTAGCAACACTGACATTTTGTGATTATTGACTTTGGAAAATCTACTGGCACTGTCAGGCACGGAAAGTTCAGAAATTGCTTCCAGGAAGCAACAAAGCTCTGATTTTTAGAGTGTTGAACACTAACGGATCCTTTGTATTGCATATTTTTAATACCCACAAAAAGACGAAAAACAAGCTGCAAAGCAAAGCTGAAAAAGGAAAGGAGAAAAATACCCTTGATTAAATGCAAATCAGAACAGGGCTTCACTCCCAGCTGGCTGAAGTCAATCGCAAAAAGCATCACTACTTCAAAGCAAGGATGATCAGATCCAGGGACGCTCCAAGACCAGTTCTGTGCCAGTTGGGGCTGGCAGCAGGTGGAAAATAGCTCAGAGAGGTCCAGCTGGCAGCAGAGCAGCCACACGTGAGCCCCGGGCTCGGGGAGGCGGGGGGCAGGCTGCAAGTGAGGAGCCTCAGCAGTTACTGCTTGTGAAACTTTCCAAGGACTCGGGCCACACAAGCAGCCCACAACACACACACGTGGAAGGGTGAAGATGGTCCCACAGGGCTCTTTAAATTGCTAATGGCAAGTTATGCTTTTTGTACATGGCCCAGGGAGTTGCTCCTCAGAGGGTATCCAGCACGCTGCATTGATGAGGCTGGCCACCGTGTGAGTAAAAGCTCTGCAAAATTGTCAGTCGACAGTAGCTTGACATAGTGCTCAGGATGGTGTTGAGAAAACCTTTGCCAAGATACTTCAGCCATATTTACATACAGCAGCAAAACATTACTGCAGAATGACCACTTGCAGGCTTTGTTATGGCCTTCTTTTTCAAACATTACCAACCTTCCTTTGCAAAATTTTCCTTTCTCCCCTTAAATTTTTCCACCCAGTGCTACAAAAAAAGTAGCATTACGTTTGAAGAAATCAATAAATTTTCGCACAACAGTAAAAAACGAGCTGCTCTGTCAAAGTGCTCTTAAAATTCAGAGTGATATTGATTCACAAAACCCTTTCCACTGACGAGATGAGGCAGCAGATCTCAACTCTTGGAATGCACGTGTTCATGATGCATCAGCATTTCTGAAAGAATTAGCTATGCGAGCTTGCAGCTGCTATGGGCAAATGCAGCTAGCTAACCAGTTTGCCACTGGAAGACATGGGTTTTCCAATACACTTAGTTTGCCATAAAATCTTTAATGAAACCAGATTAAAATTCTTTCAGAATTGCAGCTACAAACCAAACTGAGAAATAAAAAGATTTACAGCCTTTCAAAGATCCCATTTTCCGACGCAGTTTGCTGTCGCAGCTGCAAACAAAACGACAGGGTACAGCAAAGATCATGGCAGTACGTGATATGAAATATGTAAAACTCTACAAGTGGAAATGCTGAAAATTATGCTTTACAGTTTTATAGTATGCTTTACAACAGTTTTCAAACACTGTTATTTAGAGCTAGCCAAGCACTGCAGTGATTTCATTGAAGTATAATGGTCTTCACAACCGTTCTTCTAATCTGATCTAAGAGAATGATTTTTTAAAGTGTATCGAGTCATTAGAGGCCCAATGGCTTCGACTCAGCTGTGCATCCAGCCCATTTACAAGCTGCTGTTTAAAGTTGCGTCTTTCTTCAGGTTTTGAGGAACTCTGAATGACTCTACAGCTACTTCTAAATTGATGTTGCTACTTGGGATAAGACGCTAGGAGTGTCCTTTCAGAGAAAGCTGCTTTTAACTGCTGTGATTTTGGCATTTTAATGACATTTTAATACCTCTCCTTATCACTCTGGCGCTCATATGGATTAGTAGAATTATTTCAGCATTTTAAACAGATAATCATTCTTTGATAGTCAAAGACTGCAGACAGAGCATCTCCTTACAATATACTCTGTGGTAAAATTGGTGTAGAGTCTCAACTGATTCTGTGTCGGGTCCAGGTCTGGTTCCAGCTAATGTAAATGAGAAAATTGCTGGAGTGGTGATGGGGTTGGATGCTAACACATGTCTGAGCACACCGGTGCCGGAATTGCCACAGAGATTTCTGTTGGTGGCATCACAGCACTTCAGCAAGCCACCATGAGTATGCCAAAGAGCCACTCTTAGGGTCATTATGTACTAAAGAACCCAAAGACTGAGTTCTCACCATATCGCCAAATTGAAAGGTCTAGTTTAATGTGGCTGCAGTCAAACAGCACATTTCATTTCTTCATATGTGGTGGGGGATTTTTTGGTTCCTGTCACTAGTCACTGGAGAGATACTTTGCAGAAGGCAGGTTTGGGAGGGTGGCTTTGGCTGCACCAGTCTTACCTTTGCTGTCTGTCACCTCTGAGAAGAGCGCAATCATTTCTATCCATCTTCTAAGTGGGGTACGCTGCTACCTCACGCTAGCTCAACTGTTGGAAAGAAAATAAATACTGAGAGGAAAAGCAAATTTAAATTCATTAAAATTGCCCTTACTAACATGCAACCACCTCAACAGAAAGTTCATTGGCAAGGGCTGTAGAGGTGGAAGCAACCGCAACACCCAGGAAGGGGCGCTGGGGATGCCCTGAGGTGTCCCAGCTTGCACCAGCAGGCTGGCAGACCTGCCACGGTCAGCAGAAGGCCCAAGGGGCTCTGAGATGGCCTAAGACAACCCATCCTTTCCTGCTCCTGTAGGTCCAGCATCAGATTTGCCAGCCCTGCGTGGGTGGCTCCGGTGACAGTCATGCTTTGGATCCCTCTCAACTGTGACAGGACCTGAAAATCAGACTTTGCTGAAGTGCACTGCGGGGATGTTTCCATATCACAGAAGCATCCACAGTCTTTAGCATTGTTTCCACCTTCCTTCCCCCAACCCAGCAAGGTACTGCAAGGGCTGTTACCCGAGACCACCAAGAAGATTTTATTTGCCTGTGGAAAATAAAGAGGCAAAGGCTGCAGTGTGCTGTAACAGCCATGGTGTGATTGAATTAAATTGCAACAGCAGCTAAATAATTATCATTTTACTCCATTAGTCCACATTCATAAAGCAGAGTTATCAGCACTCAGTGACTTCCAACAATTATTTTAAGTGTTTTTTAAATGTGGTAATGGGGAAAATTTATGGAGTGTTTCTAAAGCCGCTTGCTTCTGAAGGACGTATTCATCAACTGTTCATTTATCCCTGTATTAACATTTGCAAGTCAGCTTTTAAGGAAGCTTTGCATATCTCCACTCATAATAAATAGCATTTGAAAATATGAACTGCTAATGACTAAATGTTGTTTAGAAGGGAGAAGCATTTCGGGTAGTCATTCAAGAAAAATGCCTGTGTCAAAACAGAAAGCACGGTCCCTTTTTCAGGGAAAATGGAAAAAAGGATTTGGCTTTTTAATGGTAGGGATGGATTCAAACGCAAGTGGCCATGGGCAAGCAGACTTCTGTCCATTTAGTTGTTCTCAAGATACCAAAACAATGAGTTTCTGATCTCTGTGTCTGAGGTGTAACAACGTTGTTATTGCTGCTTTTAAAAAATATCCCTTCCACTGGTCTGCTCCGTGTTAAGAACACGGCAGTGATCACCAGCCCGTAGGAAACAGACAAATAGGTTCTCCAGCTCCACGCACAAACATGGGAAATGAAGTAGAGGTCAATGGGAGAATGAGGTCCAAGGTGCCTGCAATGCATGACTTACTATCTCTGCTGCTGGGCCAAGAAAAGTTGGTGATGGCATTATGGCTCCTCTCTGCTGACAGCCCCGTTAGAGGCAGGTGCCGACTGCTCAGGAAGCACTTTGGACTACATTCAATGCCCGAGTATCTGAAAGTGCACGGACTGTGTTATTTTCTTATTCTCTCTGGGGAATATCCCTAATGAACCAGTGAACTGCTCGGAAATGGCCATAAACGAGAACGCATTAGAATAACAGGAGTTTAGCAGGAAGCACGAGTGCATAGAGGACTCATCCCCAGCCATGTGGGGGGGGTGGAAGAAAAAATACTGCAGTACTAAATTTTAGGTCAATTCTGAGAGATTTTCTTGACCCATTTTTTCTTCAAAAGACCAAAAGGAGGTGATAACTAATGATTATGTCCTGTAAGAGAGCTCAAAATTAATGCACAGAAACATTCACAGGCCCAGGTGACAAGATTGATGTTCTCCAGAGCAACTGGAGGACACCTGCTGATTTAGGCATACAAAATCTCTTCACGCTCCTTCAAAATTATCGTAAGATAAGTAATTGCAAGATAATTTTGTTGCATGTTCTGTAAAGGCACAGGAAAACTTGCAGAAGGGACAGAGACAGCGTGCTCCCATAGCAAAAAACCAGCGGCCCGGCAGAAAGGAAAGCATGAGAGATGGCCTTTCATTTCATTTGAAACCCTCCCAAGAGAGTGAATAATAAACATTTGCTGCTCCCTCATCCCTCTCTTACAGTAAAAAACCATCACAGGGCAGTTCTCCTTTCAGTTGTGCTGCTAACCTGATGCTACCTGTGCTAGACAGCACTAATGATGCTTTCTCAGGATCCTGAGCACATGGCAAAAGCACAGTTACTTGAAGAACCAGCAAAAACAGAAAAATATTCACAGGACTCAAACAAATTCCATGTGATTCTCGCTAGATATTAAGCAGCGAATATTAAGGAAAATGCTGTACATACACAGAGGCACTGAGAAGCTGTAAAACAGGCAGAACTGAAATTCCAGCTTCACAGTCAAGCATGTTGTCGCTTCACAAGGTCCACTCATTCTGCACTGCTCACCACAAAAATAGCTGTTTTTTCCTTGATGACAGCTAACCACAGGCAAATTTTTCCTTTACTCAATCTGTACACTGCACTCCCTTTAATTAACCAGTCTGCAGAATGAAGAATACTTGCACTTTGATGAGTATAAAAATCAACAGAATGTATATTGGTCAAGTAGACACAAAGATATTGCTCAGTAGCGTATTTTGAACTGTTGATATCTGAGGGGACAATTCTGAATCACAGTGTCACAAGGTTCAGCTTATTACTTTCCTCCTTCCTGTCTCTGAAGGAGAGAACTGATAGGGAGTTAGGGATTAAGGATGATTTCTCTTTCCAGTCACTGTTCATTCATCCACTGGTGAAAGACTCGGATGCTCCTCACCTTTAACAGCCTTCGTCCTGTGCTTGGTGTCTTTCCTCAAACTGTCCTTGAGCAAGTAGAGGGAAGAAAGAGCCCCTCTTCCTTCTTCAACAGGGGACATACAAACATGTTTTAAACATCTACCGCATTTCATTTGAGCAGCAAAGCTGCAATGACTGACTTAATCATCTCCTTTGGGGTTTTTTTCCATGCTTTGGTATTTTCATTCCAACCAAAACATTCCAAATGACTATTTTAAAAGTGACAGAGGAATCTGTCATCTCATATCTGCCCTGAGCAAATAAGGAGACCTTGGTTTGGCAACTTCAAGCCTTGCCTGTTCAGATTTTCTGACTCAAATGCTGGTTTTATTCTACAAGCCAACACATCTCTAGCTGGGTTGATATATATTGCAATATTGCATTAGGGTAAGGTCAATTGAAATCATACAGTTACTTTTCTTAAAATATGGAATTTTCACTTTTGAAAAAAACATTTCCACATGAAGCACACTGCAACTGTCTATAAATACAGTATTACACCCAAATGTGTTTTTCTTCATTCACAATAGAATCAGATCTATTTTCTCTCTATTCCTAATGCACCAAAGCTATTGATCAAAGTCTGACAATAAAACATCCAGGAGAAATTTCAACTCAGCTACCCTGAAGGTCTGGATTCCAACATAGGCTACTGCTTGTTGCACTACTAGCATTATTTATACCACAGTAGAAATCTTCAGTTATATTCAGTCAATCTGTTGTGTCTGCTGTAGCACAGAATCCCTATGGCTTTGTCTATGCTCAAATAAACATTACCGGTAGCTGTTGACTTGACGCAACACCTCAAGAACCTCAGCATCCATTCAGATGCAGCAGTTTGGTCTGGGTCCCACTGAAAGCATTTTTGTCACCATTTTTCAGCAGAGATAAAAGCTGTATTCTCTGGTGATACTTTTCATAGCATCCACGCTTCATTCTTTCTGCAAAATGCACATCTAAAAATTGATTGCTCCATTATGAAGGACTGGAGAACTAACACATTGTAATAAATGTCTTATCCCATTCAGAGCATAGAAATAATTGTAACAGGCTTAAACTCAGCAAAAGGAAAATGACTAACGTCTGTGTAACTGAAAATTTAGAGGCAAGATGTTTAGGAGAGTGACTGCTGTAAGAACTTGTCCCATGGAAAGTGATATGGATTTGGACCAGCCTAATCTTTTGTTTATCTGACTACCGTCAGCCCCACATAGAAGCAACACAGTGCAATGCCAACATGGCCTCTGTGCCTGGCTCGTAAGGAGAAAATTAGGAGTATTATTTCAAATAAAATGTGACAGAGTCCCTGAAGCTAATCCAGCACGGAAGGAATCTCATTCTGGCCAGAGGCAGAAACAACAGTGTTGGAAATGATGCAACAGTTTGTTTCTGCAAAGAGCCAGCGACTACTGCAGTATTCATGGAGCATTCAAGTTAGCCTACATGCTAGCTATTATTCAAAATACAGTTAATGAAGTTATGAGTGTAATAAAGGAGCTGGTGGCTGTAAGGAGCTCTGCCAAAGCATCAGAGCCCTCCCCACACACACGTTCTGCTTCAGGAGCCGGGTGTCCCTCAGCCAGCGCCCTCAAGGACGCACACTTGGTACTACTCCATTGGTACGGACACACCAACGGCGTGCACCAACATCTCTGAGCCCGACAGCAGGAAAGAAAAAAATGAGGGGAAACTGCAGCACAGTGGTACGTTCAAATTTAATAGGAAGAGAGACACTCAGGGTGACGGAGTCTACACATGGAAGGTTTATTTGCACTCAGTATCAATAACTGATGTGACAAAAAAAAATGCCCTGATCGCAAATGTTGGCCTACCCTCAAAAGTGAAGAGCTGAGTGGCTTTTAGAGATGGCTACAGCAAAAGATAAATACTAATCGTGTTTTTCTCATACCCTACCTTTTCATGACTATTTCCAATTTTGTAATCAAAGACTTACTCCTCAATGGCATTTACCCCTAGTTCTAAAGCTTTCTGGTCCTAAGCATCATGTGCGAGCACATGGGTAGGCACTGGGTTTGCCGTTAGCTGGTCCACCAGACTCCCAGGGCAGGTGCTGAGCACACACTGCAGAGCTGCGGAGAGCGGGGCCCGAGCTCTACGTCAGGTTGCAGGCACCAGCTGAAGGGCTGCTGACAACACATCCCACCCCAAAGATGATGACATGTAGATACGAGCCTCTATCTTACTCTGTTACCTATCTCTTAGTCTTATTTATCTCTGGTTTGAACTGTTCTGCTTTCCAGATTAATGAGCGCTCACAGGACAGGAGAGTGATCACCCCTTCTGTTGGGGCATTCAGAGACGAAGGTTTGAGTCCCAGCTCCACTATATATCCCGTATTTAGTATCTAAATAGGACCATTTAAGCAAAGCAGAACAGCTCTAATAAGGCACCTAGTGGGAGACTCACCTCAGACTAATCTACAGACTCATGTTTAGGCCACTGAAACTTAATTTCCTGGTCTGAGTCAAGCAAAGAACAAAATCAGGATCAAACTCTACAGGATGAAGGTGATGCTCTCGCTGCTGTGACCTCTCTCTTGTAAATTAAGAGAAGCATGAAGTGCTGTGGAAACATCACGCATTATTGTAATACATGAAAATATATGAACCCACAGGAAATAGTTAAGTTATATTTCATTTTCACTCCTCCTTACTATATAGAGCTTCCGGTGATTATTCTGGATTTTTAGCATTTTACAGCAGAAACACTAAGACAGAAAAATATCACATCTGTTCTAGTATTTGAAAAGTCTTTGTGCAGTTAAACATGGGATATGTTTTCATTTAATGCGTACAATTAATCATTTTCCATATGAGAGGAAACAGAAACTATGCTACTAATTGCAAAAAAAATAAGAACTAATCCTCACGTAATTAAATGTTGTCAATGACCCATGACAATGGTATGTCAGTCATTAGCAATATTGGGAAATAACTGGCCTTTCCTTCTCTTGCACCTACACCTGACTGGCAGCTGTTCTCCGTGCTCACTTGGGCACAGGTAGCAAAGGGCTACATTTCAGTCTTGTATTTTCTCTTGTAGCTGTCAATATTAGCTAACTATTTAAAAATAATATTTTATCTCTAAATTATGGCTTTTTTTGACAAGGCACTAAAACTCAGCCCTTTTTTCTTTAAAGATTGCCATTAAATCAGTGGCAGGATCCTGACTTGGCAAATGCTGCGGTACCTCTTGTCAGTGACATCTGAAGGAGTGGCTGGGCTCAGCATTCATAATCATTTACATGCGCACTTTGATAAATTCCTATCCAGCAGCTCTCTGGATTTTAAAACAATAGTATTCTGAAGTGATTTTGCAATAGCACAGAGAGAAACCTAGCATGGAAAGTGCAGTAGTAGCTCTATTAATCAATATTTCCATTACACTAAAGAAAAAATACTCATATTTGATTTTTCCGTAGAAAGTGATTCTTTAAGTTTTGCCATTAACTGGGCATTAATTTAATTCTGGACAGAGCAGCCAGTTTTCACTCCTAGCCACATAAAGGGAAACATTCTCAGAAAAGGCCCTGGGGGTCCTGGTGGACACCAAGTTGACCGTGAGCCAGCAACGTGCCCATGTGGCAAAGATGACCAACGGCCTCCTGGGCTGCATCAGGCAGAGCACTGCCAGCAGGTCGAGGGAAGGTGATCCTTCCCCTCTGCTCAGCCCTGGTTAGAGACACCTGGATTGCTAGGTCCAGTCCTGGGCTCCCCAGTGCAAGAGAAACATGGACATACTGGAGCAGGTCCAACAAAAGGCCACAAAAGCAATTACGAGCTTGGAGCACTTGACAGAGGGAGGGTGAGAGTGAGAGTGAGAGAGATGGGGTTGTTCAGCCTGGAGAACAGAAGGCTCAGGGGGGCAATCTCATCCGTATGTATAAATACCCAATGGAGAGGAGTGAAGAAGACAGGGCCAGGCTCTTCTCAGTGATGCCCAGTGACAAGTCGGTATTAGTCAAAGTATAGCTGAAACAAAGAAAAACAACTTTTTTTTTTTTTTTTTTTAAATGGCGAGGGTGGCCAAGCACTGGAGCAGGTTGCCCAGAGAGGCTGTGGGATCCCACCTTTGGAAATTCCCAGAACTTGACTGGACACAGACCTAGGGAAGCTGTCCTAGCTGACCTTGCTTTGGGCAAGGGATTTCTTTCCACAGGCCTCGTGTTGCATCAGAAAACTAGCAACAACAGAGAAAGAAAAAGGCAAAATGGAAAAGAAAAACCCACAACAAAGGAAATGTTTCTGTATTAGCAAACAGCATTTCTGGAATGGATTACGCAAACACAGTCTTCATTAGCACCATCAATTACATGGACCTCCAAAGCCCTCCACCCACGATGGGACCAGGCCACTTGACCTCTTGGCACAGATTCAGGGACTTACTAGGAAACATTCTAAAGACTCAATGCTCCACTGTGCTCAATCTCAGCTTGAGTGGCCCTTTTTGGGGGCTCCACAGAGAGTTATTCTTGATGTCCTGTTCCCAAAGGATTTTAGATCACTGGTAGGGGGTAGCTCCTTTGCCGGTGTTTCATGGCTAGCTTGTAATCGGGATGGATCAGAGAATGCCCTGTCTCACAGCTCCCCACAGCCGTACATCTGTATTTATTAAAGCCCTAAAGGCAGTTATCTGTGGCTCTGCAGCAGCCTCACACAATCTCACTGTTTCTCCTCCAGCTGCCTCTCTTCTGACAGTAACTCACTCCTAAATTCAGGATGCTTCCTCCTTCTTAAGAGATAATCTTTATTGTCAATTCGGCGCTGCAGAGTTGATAAAGCAGCCCAGATCATAACGGCCGAGCCAGATAACCTCTGCAGGGACAGAAAGGGGAACATTATTTTTGTCTCTAGCTGGTGCAGTTCCTATATTTATTCTGAGGCTAAAGCAAATGATTTATAAAGTGCGAGATAATATGAAAATAGGATTTTCAGAAGTCACAGAGAATGCTAGGTCCTTACGTTACCCGTTAATACACACCTTATGTTTTCATGGCCTCTGTGGCCACACTGAGATGTGATTTGTTTAAAGACCCACCAAAGTTAAAATAGATATATTAATGCTCATCAATATAAAATGAAACTTAAAGTTATAAAAACTTAGGACTTTTTTCCTACCTAGAGAAATTAACAGGCTTATGCACAGGGTAGATCCAAGCAGACCTATGCTCCAATGCGATGTGATATAAACTGCTATCCTAGGACAGAACATGATCCTCAGTAAGACAAAGGCGTTCAGGAGACTGAACTTTCTTTGGTCTGGTGCCAGTATGAGCCGCTGGCACCAAGCAGGTAAACGACAGCAGCATTTGGTCCCCTGTTGAGCATCCTGCCACAGCCAGCGCTGAGGAGGTATTGAGACCTGTGGGCTACAAAGAAAGCCCTGTTCCGAGGGCCAGGGTAAAGGCTAAAATCAAGCAAACCAGCCAAAAATGACTGCAAGACTGAAAATGCAGAATGGATTAAAAGCAAGATAAAACAAGCTTGAGCCAACCAGTCAAATGATGCCGTCTCACACAGCAGTGGCTGAAAAGACCTGCGAGTCTGCAAGGACACGTTTTTGGTCTATCTGTGCCCGCACCGGACTCAGAGACTTTCTTTCCACCTCTCCTGCTGCCTGCAATGGAAAGAAAGCCTCCAGCTCCAGCCACCACAGCATGGTTGGACAGACCATTCCAAGCACTCATCGCTTGATTTTAAGCGTTCAACACCAAGTACAGAGATTTACTGGAATGGTCAGGTTTTGAGGGGCTTGCAGGCTTTTTTTTTTTTTTTTGCTTGTTCCTATCCACACATCTGTATAGCACAACTTGTTCCAAATAAAATTATTCTTTGCTTGGGCTTTCATTGACTCCTATCCCAAATAGCATCGGATACAGCAGCAGTGTCTATGTCGGTCCTCGCAGCGTGCAGCGCAAGCCTGGCCCCGGGCCTGCCAGGAGAACCTCAATGAGCTCGTGAGCTCCTGAAGCCGCTCGTGGCTTACGCACGCACATCCAGTGACAACTGCCAAGCAATTACCTTCCCCGGTTGTTCTTATAATTATGGTGCGAGGTTGTTGTTCATGAGAACTGCACACAGTTCGTTCTGTATTACTACAGCTTTCCCCCTATGGGTCAGTGTCTTTCCAGGGTGGAATCCGCAGTTCTGCAGCATAACAGAATATCACAGTTGGAGCTGGGGGCTTCTTAGTGGTTTTTTGTTTATTTATGGCCAAATTCTAAAACAATACCTGATGGGATTTTGTTGGTTAGCCCATTTACAAAAAGCAATCAGTAGTGATGGTAACTTAGAATAGAAATAGAAATTTTAAAGGCACCCCATTTTTGGTGTTTTGGTTTTTTTAACCCTAGACCCGAAAAGCAAACCAGTGTATTGTTACTCAGAGACCTCTGTTTCAGCACTTTCAGATAAGAAATTAATGGGTTCATCCAGAAGAAGGTAAACACTGCTGTCACATCAGTCTGCTCACCAGAACCTGACACCTAGCTTTGTTAGGTCTCTCCTGTTAAGGGCCACCATTCCCATTACAGCTGCGTGCTGCAAGCCTGGGAGAATGGAAACCATTAGCAAGGTAAAAAGAAAATATGGAATTACGCTATGAAATCTGCTTTTTCAGCCATATACCTCAGCCGGTGGAGCCCAGTGGTTTATTCCACTCCTTGCAGCGGTGCTGAGCCATCCAGGCCATACCACCACCAAACACCTGGCTGGAGGAGGAGTGTTGCCATGGTGGCCACCTACCCGCACAAAGTTTGCCAAACTTCGCAGTGAGGAAGTGAAGTTTTGAAATGATTCATAAAAGACTGAAAAGGAACTTTGAAGCAAGCCAATCCTAACAGAAAGCTTCAGTATCGTGTCGATAAAAATAAAATTACAAGATCTGTTTCAACTCTATTCTCCAAATACATGCAATTTCTTATCTGCGAAGAAATCTTGCTGGTTCCGGGCCTCCCTCCCCCCAGAGATTTCGCTGGCATTTGTTAATGAGGTTACAGCGCCATCTCCTGGAAGACAATAAATTGCTGGAATTGCTCCTGAAATTTAATGTCCATTGAGCTGTGCTCATACAGCCAGCTCATACACTAGATTCTGCCATGACAGTGCAACAAGGTGAAGTAACCAGACGGAAGAAAAAACTGCGTTAACCTTTTTTTTCCCCTTAGTAAACACACTATAAATGGCTATCATGAACACAAGGAAAGAATGGAGAGGTTGATCTTCACTATATCCTAACTGAGAGGAATCATTTATGCTCCATTTTTAAGAGGCAATTGCAGATTCTCAATTACAGAACCAGCACTGGGAGAGCACAAAACTGCTCAAAAAGATCTGGCCATTCACTGATCCAAAGAGAAATTAAAGAGAAGTTTCTAGTTCAAGTCAGAGGGTATAAAACCAGAGGGTCCAAAAGGCTAATAAGTATGATGAAATTAAAATACCACCAACAAATTCTACTTTAGATTTGATTCCCTTACAAAAAGGCTGAGAAATTCATAGCAGTAAAATCACTTTCACATAAAAATACTCTTGTCAGAATTAATTTTAGCTTTTAAAAATAAAATATTACTACGTGGTTTTATTTAACACTTAGCATTGGAAAAATACCAAAGAATTGTAATTTTTTTCAGATGACTGAAACAATTTCCACAAATATAATACTTGCATCTAGGAAGACCTGTTAGCTTCAAAAAATTAAAACACTGAAAAAACAGAAAAACTCACCCGTTCTCAGATACATGTGTATACATACACACAGATATCTAGTGGAGATTTTAGTGTGTTAAATTACAGAGCCACTTGAAAGTGCAGAAAACACAGCCGCAGCTACAATATAATATTAACATTCTTAATCCTGCAGTTATATATAACATTAATACTCATAGGTACTTTGTTATATTCATGTATTATTTGTTATATAATGTTATATTCATTGTTATATTCATGGTGCATTCTGAAAACTTCATTATGTGGCATAAAGAATGTACTCCTACTGCGGTTACTACTGAAGTTATCATGAAGAAACAATAGGTGTTCCAAGAGAACTAACATTATTTGTGTATTATCCCAATGAGTGGCATGGTACCCAGTGTGCTTGTTACCACATCCAACTGTACAGCTGCCAGAGGAAAATGATAAATACAGTTACAGCATTAAAAAACTTCAATTATGGAAAACAACTTTTCTTTCATTAAAAGGTTTCAGAGCTTGATGTTTCAGGACCTTTCTCAAGGCAAAATTATAGTCATTTTTACGATCTAATCAATGTAATATAATAGTCTTGGGGCATCATGTCTCCCTCTGGAAACATCGTAGTACCTGCAATCACTAAGATTTTATTCATAAATCCCTATCATATGGGTAAGCTGGGGCTACAGGAATACCTTGAACACAATGCAGCAACTTGCTTTTGAGCACAAAAATAACCTTTAGCACTGTGCTGTATTTACCAATATATTATAGTGTATTTACTAATACAGCCAGGCAGAAACATCTGGATTTTTCTTTAGCAGAGGCCATTGATGAGCAATGAAGACAGACTTCACTGTAAATCGACCCTTCTTCAGCCACAGGATCAACCAGCTGTAAGAACAGATTTATCAAAGATGCTTCTCATGCTCTTCTCGGATACTGCACTTTTAATAAACCTATTTCCACTACTTTGTCAAATAAATATCTGGTCTGCAAAATGGAGGGCATAAGCTATGACATCTTCGTAGTCGAACATACTATTCTGCATGCAGTCCTCAGACATTTCCTAGGGCTTCTATGGCTCTGTAACATTAGCTTTGTCAGAAATGAATTCTGTTTTCATTGCTATAGGCTGAACTCTGGATAAAACTATAGAAAAGTACACAGAATTTAATCAAGGCAAGCAACACTGGGTTTTGTAGTGACATAACGCAAACAAACATTCACAATACAAGATGTCATCTGCTTACAATCCTGAAGTGCATGTGTAGGAACATTTGTCTTTTAAACAAACAGTACAGCAGCGCAGAAACAAGGTGGTGACATTTAAGGCTAACTTTGCAAATAAACCCTTAAATCTGGTATTATATCCTTTGCCTTTTCAAAGCATTACCCAGAGAGATTGCTCTTTGATGAGTTCAAGTATTAGCTGTAGTCTACAACAGTGGCAGGTCACTTTCTGAGAAGGGAGAAGTGGGTCTCCTTCAAAGCTGATTTAAACAGGTTGCGAAGTAGGTCTGCCAGTAATTTTATTTTTGTTTTAAAGCATAGGTGTTCTTGATTTGAAATAACTTTTATCCACTAGACCACGTTAAAGCCCAAGTAAAGGAGATAAACAGAGAGCAAATGTTCTCCCGTTTGCTCTTTACCACTTCCAAAGGCAGGAGGTAGGAGGAACACCTGACAATGCCTGCAGAATTTTTTAGCTGATCCTAGGAATTGTGCATTGTGGTTGCTTGCTTTGCTTCATTAGTTGACATAGCAGCATTTTAAAGATTCCTTTGTTGGAAATAAATTTCATTTATTGGAATGATTATAAGTATTAACCACTTGATTTCAGCTACTAAATGCTGGAATTATTTAAAATGGTATTATTTTAGGTGAATTCTCCAAAAGGAGACCAGTGAAGTAAGCCAATTTTTATGATGAACCTTCCGTTGAAAATGTAATTGTGCACTTATTAAAAATCACAATTAAAAACACATGTCAAAAGTAGAGCATTGCATCTTTGCAGCAAACTGGACAGACCTGCAAATGAGCATAACTCCTTTACCTCAGATAAAACAAAGCTCCCTGACATCTACTTACTTACCTGTTGCAATGTGAATCGAATGATGGAGTAGACAGGACCAGTTTTTTTTCCTGCATCATGTTGTCCTCATCTTACACCACCATACTTTCCTCAACATCCACACTATGGGCCCTCACTGCATATGTTGCAACAAGCACGTTGCAAAACAGCTCCCAAGCTCTCTTTTTTCTGTAGTACAGAACGTACCTTGCTTATATGACATACAAAATCGCATCTGTATTGGAGCGGCAGCCTTTGGGTTGTTCTTAAACAGAAAGACTCTCTTCAGTAATTCCCGTGGGTTTCAAGGAGACATTCGTTCTCTCAGCTAGAAGGTCTGATCCCACAGACATACAGGATTTTCCCAGGTCTATTTGGTTAGCGATACCAGCCCTTTTTTGTCCCTCGTGCACCCCGGAACAGCAAACAAAAAAAGCTTTGACCAAAAAAGATTTATTGTGTTCTGCAGTGTTCTTCTTGAACTCCTTCCATAGATGCATCTAAACCTGCCAATGGACCTTTTTCTTTCCCATCCATCCATATTTTAAGAGATACACAGGAAAAAATAAATCCAGTCAGTTGCCCAACTGTTTCTTCACTCTTCCCAAACCATCCTTCAAACTCCTTAATGAAATCTCAAACTCAAAATCCTTAATGAAAGAGAACTTGGATACCGTGCAGAATATTTTGTTGGTAGCTAAGCCATGAAAAGTCTTGAAGTAAGAAATGCCTGATGAGACCAGTGTTAAGAAAAACCAAACCAACAAATATTTACCATTTGCCAAACAGCAACGTAGTTTCACATTTGTATGCAAGTGCCTGCCCTTGCCCTCCTTTTAGCTTTGAGTTTCCTGAACCAGCCACATTCCGTCCCCTAACTGACCTGAAATAAATCATTCATGGACAATCAGAAACATTTTTAATTTCAGAAAATTCTTTGTCCTTACATAGCCCTTGATGATATCCAACTGTTTCAACCTGAATACATCTATTCAAACCACTGAGAGAACACTATTTTCTCCAGGGATAAGTAGCCTCTCAATTTTTCTTATAAAACTCTATGTAGAATGACTGAATGCACAAGGCTGAAAGCCACTCAAATTCCCGCTTCAGACTTTTTCCTGGAAAGATTTAAAAGGTAAAAGAAAGAAGAAAGGGTGGTCCTACAGAAATCGAATACCAACACCATTACAAAATTGCAGAATCGCTGATTTTCTCTTATTTTAAAAAGTTGGGAGTGAAGGAGATAGGAAAAAAAAAATGGTTAACTTCTTAGAAAAGGACCTGCAACTAAGATCACTGTGTCTACATATATACTCTCCAAAAATCAAAACAGAGCAGTGTATAATCTTCCGTGTCAAACTACTTTTTAATCTTTTGTTTAAAAGTTACCTGGAGATACAAATACTCTACCATTTCATTAGAGCTGAATTCAACACACTTTGTATGCCAAAACCGGTACCATGTGAGAAACCAGTACAGAGTTTAGCGGTTTACTTTGGCTGCCCCCTGCCTAGGTACTAAAATCAACCATCTTGTCCATCTGCAGCTTCAGTTCCACACTTCTAATTTTGATGACAAGGTGTTTTTTGTAAGCAAGTCACGATGCAAACCAGATATGTGTTTTCAACCTACAGTGGTAGGAAAAACAAAAACTCAGTACAGCTCAGTCACTTTAATTTAGTATCTTCCTCCTAATAAAGATTTGATCATCTTTGCATTTGGAAAAAAAAATACCGTAAAGTTGTTTGACTTTGAAATGGATTCAGGATCATTGGAAATCCAGTATTTCTTTTTTAAAATGCTGGTTAATTTTTACCCGTCTGTCGAACATGGCTGACATTTCAAAGTTTGTTATCTGTGTGAAGATTAGTAGCTGTCGAAGGAAAAGAATCTAAGTAGCTCCTCCCATTATGTTCCATCAGTAGGCAGAACTCAGCTGTTACAACACAAAACACCTTCTTACTGGCAAGCTGGTCTAGAGCTGCAGATCATTTGATCCAGTGCAAGCATTAAGAAATTGAAGGGCAAGAGAAAAACTTACACAAAGCCACATTCCATTAGTTGTGCTGCACATGGAACCAATTGTTTTATTTTGTCCTTAGGGGTGGGTTGTTCGATTTTTTTTTTTTTAATACTCTAAATTACAGTGAATTTTAGGTATACCGGATTTTCACTGCAGAGGTGAGTGGTTGAACTATAAACTTCCTTAAAAATGGCGTTTATTTGCATTTAAGCATAGCATCTCTCTAAGAAATCCCTCCACTAAATGGACACTACATGCAATTCGTGAAAGAAATGCCTTCATGCAATCTGGAAATGTTGCAGATATGGGAGATAAAGCTGAGCCTTCCAGCAAATAACCTTAATAAGGAGCGGAGAAAGAAAAAAAGATCTTCTAGAGGACTTGAGATTTCAACATCCAGAATCCCCAGGAAGGATGACATCCAAAGTAACAGTAATCGGATGATTAAGAGTCCAACGCTTCTTCAGCTGAAGAGAAGAAAGGCTGGAGGTTGAATGGAAACTACGGTCTTATGTGAATGATTTTTTTTTAAATCTATGACAAAAGAACATTGGGAATGAATTGCAAACTTTTTCTGCTACAGGAATACCTTCACTGCACTGAACCAAGCAACACAGTTTATTTCCTAAAGTCTGCAGCAGCCATACTGAACTGCCTCATAGTTGTCAGGTGGGAGAAAACCGCATATAAAGGGAAAGATTTTCTTCAGAATAAGAGAAAAACTAATGAAAATATAATAATAAACTTTTATTACCTTCAGAAATAAAATTCTTTTCAGAATTACTACATACTTTTGTCAAAATACCTCTGATTGGATTTTTATTTTTAGTTTTTTTAGAGGAAGCAG
This sequence comes from Chionis minor, assembly GCA_013398295.1. NCBI lineage: Eukaryota > Metazoa > Chordata > Aves > Charadriiformes > Chionidae > Chionis > Chionis minor. The sequence goes on along the minus strand of VZSF01004659.1, from coordinate 2,186,446 downwards.
CAGGGAATATAGATTACACCTTTAATTTCTGGGATCAGGAAGCTCACAGCTTGCTAATTACTTTTTTCCCCCCTTCTGTACTTTCCATTCTTCAAAAATATGATCAAAAGGCAGAACACAAAAGACAGGAGAATTATTTTAAATTAAAATATTCTCACTTTAAGATTTCCATTTTCTCTTTCTCAGTGCTACATTTCAGGTAACATCTGCCTTCCAGCCAGCATCTGTGTGGTTCTCAGAAATGTGCTCTTATTTTTCCTCTGGTTCGGGAATATGTTCTAAACCACAATATACAGACTTAAGTCAACAGAAACCCTTTTGTTTGTTTTGGGGGATGGATGACCTTTCTGAAGGCAGTTTTCTTCTCATGAAATATTATTTGGAAATATTAAAGCCTCGTGGGGTGGAAACTAATCTAAAGAAGTCTAGCTCCCTACCAAGACAAAATTGCCTGATCCTCACAAAAGTACCTCTTGCAGAAAACTTCCCCGCTTCAACACTGGTCATGGAAGACTAAGTTACTTCATTATTCTCGAGAACTCAGATTGCCTTCTCCTCCCCCAAACTCACATACAATGAAAAACTATAAATGGATACTGCTGAAAAAGGTCAGTTTTAGCGTAAGAGCTGTAACTCTACTCTGAAGAGCTCTTCTAGAGCAGGGGGCAACGCTCGCTGTCACAACGCCTGCCTGTTCACGTCCAACAGCGCAGCAAGCAAATCTTTCCATCTCATAGCAAGGAGGAAACAAGTAAAAAAAGAAAGTAATAAGCTGACGTGTGTTTTTCATTTCTCTGAAATTAATTTTAAGAACAGTAACAATAAACAAGTACTTCTTCTCTGAAGTTCAGAGCAACAGGGAAATAAAACCCAGCAGTTGCAGGCTTAACCATTTGGTAGAAACAGGCGTCACTTCAGCCAGAACAATCAGGATTAACAAAACAAAACCAAAAAACCCCACGCACTTCCAAGGCCAAACGTTACTTTGCTTTTAAAGTCGTCTCAAGGGGAGGTGAGGAAGGGGAAGTACCAGTAAATAAGAGAAAAACTGCTAAATCACTACTAACCAGTCCACCAGAGCAGCGTGAACTTCTTCCTAGCATCATTACCAAGTATGTCTCTCAAGCCAAATACAATAGTAGCAGATATCAACTTTTAATTCATATTTCTAATTTAAGTTGATGACATGTTAAAATTTGAGAGAAGCAATGTTGTCTACGTGCGTATGTACTGCTTTGTTCACCTCATAAAAATACAACCTGTAAGTAGTTCAGCTCTTTTTATTTCATCAACTGCTATATTAGATGTAACATTTTGAAGGAAAATTATATTAAAAAAATAAATTTACATGATTGAAGTGCAGTGTTCTTAAGGTACTTGTAGTTTTCAATTTATAATTTTAGAAAAGACCTCTCTTGCAAGGATGGCAAGATTTTTCACAGAAAATCAGAGCATTAAGTACTTTTGAGATAAAAGAATATCTGAAGGCCAGAATCTAAAATGTGAGGACTGGCCAACCATTTCTGTATCATGTGCAAGCTTATTAATTGGTCTCAATTGCCTGTGTGCAGAATGATGAAAAACACTAGAGAAAAGTTCTAATCATACCAAAAATCCTTAGGAGCAGCTTTTCAGAATTCTGGTTTTGTTTTAGTAATTTCAGGTATCGTTTCAAATATCTAGCATTTAAAGAACATCTACAGGTATTCCTGACATCATCCTTAACAGAATTACCTGAACCTAATTGCACTAAAAGCATAAACACATCCGATTTACCCAAATACCTGGATATACAGTGGGGAAAAACGTAACAAACTTTCAATCAAGTGATCCAAGTAAATGTCAGTGGAATTTGAACACCTAAACTGGTTAGATTTAAGGAAACTAATAAATAATTTCAGTAGTTATGACACAGTTACAACCATTACGAACCTGTCTTCCTACATCACCGAAATAACCAACTGCTACTGGGAGATAGCCATAATCTTAGAATTTCTGTAATTTACGGGGAAGACTTAATTCTTGTATTGCCACCTGCTTTTATCAGTGGTCAAAGTGAAAATTAGTCTCTTGCAAGAAAGCATTCACTATGTAATATAATTCAACCTTCTCATCTGTCCTCAAGCTTGCTTCGCTGTAACATACTGTGGAACAAAGTGAAGATTATTTGCATCCACCACATCAGGCATTATGATAGTACATAAACACACAAATCTCTCAACCAGGAATACAAGTATTCTGTTTACTTACCCTTGTCACCTACTCTATTTAGATATTTTAGCCTCACATTTCATGTTTATCATGCCATTCTCACACCTAGCTTTAGGTCTATAAAACATTTTAATGCATTCTGAAAACACAAAAGTTCCAAGATTAGTTTGACAACTAATTAGCACAACAGATTCTTAATTAGGAGGCCTGTATATTGCTGTAATTGAAGTAGATGAGTTATACGGCAAGATAAAATGCACCTAATTCACAGTGCTTTTTCTACCATATGGTTTCTCTCTAGAGTCATCCCATTCTTTTTCATGACATTTAGATAAGTTGGTATGTTTAATCTCATTTATTTCTACTTCTAGAAGACATTTGTTACATTAGTATGAAGACTTTGGAGACAGAGAAAGCTACAATTTCAAAAATTTCTACAGCATTAAAATTGTTGCTACTGAATGAGTTCACAGATCTCTTTGTTCAGGTCCTTTTATTAATGTAAAATGCACTAATATCTCTCCTGCTTTTCCCAAGCTGCAAGTGTGTAAGGTGAAGAACTTGGCCCTGAATCCCAATGCTCACAGGAAACTGTCTCTGAGGTCATAAAAACGTATGTTTGTTTAGCCACGTAGCAGCTTATGCCACCTACCCATGTAACAGGTTTCCAAAATACCAAACTAGCTAAAAAATACCAGCTAACTAGAAAAAAAAAAAATCAAATTCAGATCTGACTCTAAAAAAAAAAAAAAAAAAAGACAACTAAGCAATTGCATTAACCAAGGAATGACAAGTCTCAATTTGAGGCAGTGGTGCCCCAAGTTTTGCTATTAAATTCCCAAATCCAGTTCATTGTGGGACGGCCAGCTATCATCTTCTCATCCGCTTTTAGATTACCTCAGCATATTCACAGCAGATTTTTTTTTTTCTTCTGTTTGCTTTCTATCTCTCTCCAGTCTCACTGTTTCCTATCTCACCAGAATACTGTATGACACTTGCAGCACAGCGATCTACTGGTGGTTCCATGTGCCAGAAAACATCCTGCAGGCACAGAATAACGGTCTGGCAATACTTGTCTAGGTAACACTGCGTATTAGTGCCTTAATAAAAGCTGTTGGATGAAGAATAGGAGGTAGAAGCCACTGAAGAAACTTCCTCTCATACTTTTATAACAAAAGCAAAGTTGAATCCAGACTTCAGGACCCACTGAGCAGCTATTGCTGTTCTCTGATCACTTTACCTCCATCTCAGCCTATTTCACTCCAATCTTCTGGTTTGTCCACCTCAATGCCAGGTGATCCAGCCTTTGGGAATGAAAAACCATGAAAACTGCAGGAATTGTCATATTTACTGTAAAACATCTGCAGGGTCCTGCTAACGGCATTTTAAAAAGCCTGGTTAAGACAACCAACCTTCATTCGTCCCTTCCTGTATGAATGGTCTGTATGTCAAAATACCTGAAAACTGCACTGATACTGCAGAACTTATTTTAACTTGCATTACGAATAAACTGCACATGCTGTTTTACAGACAATATATATTTGTAAACTTGCTCATGCAAAATTAGTGTGCACAACAGGGATATTTGTTTTCTAATCCCCATACCTTTAAAAATGACATTTATGTCTGGGTTTTTTGAACTGTGCCCAAACCCTCTCTTTAATATAATGAATCTTACACAGAATTCATCTGCCAGCCAAACCAATTTATGAAGCTGAAACAAAAAAGAATAAAAAGTTATACAAAAAGATGGTGCACCTGGACACTTGATTCCCTCCTCCCCCCCTTTTTTGTTTACAAGTAGAAAGAGTGAATAAAAGAAAAAAAAATCATGGTCACAAAATTTTGACATTTTAATCCTAAACATTACAGGGCAAATGGATGTTGGAACCTATTTCCATACACCATGTGTCAACGCTTTAATTCCCAAATGTGGCCAAATCCACTAAAACAAGAGTGGTTAACAAACTCTGGATTATGGAAATACATTTCTGGAATAAATGCTAGAAAAGCAACAATGGGAAAAGCCAACTGTCTCCATAAAGGTAAATAAAGTGGAACAATGTGTAGATTAGATACGTTTTCTGTTTCTTACTCAATCTGTCAATTCAGTGCATCATATGGTTCAACATAATGGTCCCCATTTTGGACAAACGTCTAACTAGTGTCCATTGATTCCAAGTTAGTGGATGATGAATCTTTTTGGATACTTTCAAAGATGGCTGCCAGCTCAGGGTTAGAGCTTATCTGTGACTGAAATTCACTCATTAAAGGACTCTTCTCTGCTTCTGGAATGGTTAGAAGTGCTGCTACTGCCCTCATAGCAGATCGTTTCAGTTCATCTTGCTTTTCAAACTCCTGTTTCACTGAGTTTGCCTTTACCTAGGGAAAAAATGAAAATATATTTAAAACTTTCGCCTAACCTCCCCTCTACACCCACCTTAAAAATAAATAAATCTTACAAAGACCTATTTCTTTCCGTAATACCACTTTGCACAGCCTTCAAAGTGGCCTAAGCACTTGGAAAAAAAAAAACCCACACCAAAAAACACCAAACAACCAAAAAAACCTCCAAACATCTACTTTTAACGAGACTTTTTACCAGTAGTTTAGAAATAAGACTGAAATTTGAATACTGCATTGTAAGTTACCGAGTCAATTACTAAATCAAAAGAATTATAGCAGCTAACCTCTAGCTAGTAAGGCTCAGTAAACATTAAAATATTATCACAGTACTTTTAGCTTCCACAGAATAGAAATTTTTAAAAAGTTGACCTTCATTAAAATAACTGCTTAGCCTTCTGTTATAATTCTCAAAGATGTTTCAGTGATACAAACATAAGTTATCATTAAAAGTAGTCAAATTTCTTAACGTGAAACATAACAGAATACAGTAATGGAAAAGCAAGGTAAATCAGGCATTGAATGACTGTGAAGAGTCAAGAGCATGCACGTGGATAAAGACAACAGAAGGAATGCAAGGAGACTAACTGTGCCATGACCCAAGAATCTTGTGATATAAATGAAGAAGGGAAAAACAAAACAGAACAAAAAAAAAATCAAAGAAAAATAGGACCGCTTTACATTGTCTCCACCCTTCCTCACTCAAATGTTTGTCTGCAACTATGTCATCATTAGAAGTCAGAAAAAACTCTCAGGACTCCAGTTCCACTATTTATAATGAGACAAGTTGCCCAAGTGGCAGCTAGATTTTTAAGGAATAAAAGAAATGGCATCAAAGAAACAGAGGATTTTTAAAAAGAAGCTAACAAGTGTACTCTTCCATTTGTAATTTAAAGACATTTCCATACATATATAAGGGCCCACACATTGATATCACCCTACTGCAGCTTATGAACTATCACTCAGAAATGCTGCAGCAACACGCCTAGGTTCTCAGAAGTATCCTTCATACATGAGTTTATTTATACTTCTCTAAGACACCACAAAATAATTAACGTAAACAAGTTTTAAATTTAAAGCAATACCTTGGTTGTACATGTAGCACGCAAAGGTTCAACAAGCCTATCCAACCTCTGCAGCACGGCGCTTGGACAAAGGGTAGACAATCTCACCAACATTAAAAAGGTTAGCATCTAGATTGAGAGAAAAACAATTCAACAATCCGTTACGCTCAGCACATGCATGGAGAGATGTTTTCGACAATGCTGTGCAACCTTTTTAACAGCGACACTAATGAAAATGGCAAATACAGTGAAGTACTTAAGCACATGAAGTAGTATTTTTAACACTTCTGTCTATTCACTATCTTAAATATGTTGACTAAATCACTGTTTGCACAGAGAAAAATGACAACTAACCTTAATATCATAGTGATCCTTCAGGCCATCTTCAACATGGTTTAAGAATTCAAATATATCTAGTCTATCCAAACAGCTGTCCAAAAGAGTATACATGCACTCAAAAGCTGCTTTCCTTATGTCCAACCCATCATCAACGGTATGCTTAAATGGTCCCATTTCCACCTGTCAGCAAATAAAAAACAAAGTTAAGAACTAATGTATTTAGAAAAAACAATCTACTTAATATATATTTAGCACCGTTTTTCTTCACATACCTCTCTGATTAACTCCTTTCTGACTTTTGTTTCATTGTAAAGATGAGGAAGCACAGTATCTAAGAGGTCCCTTATTAATGATGGTTTATTGTGTGCAGCTGAGTTAAAGGTCACTAGGGCTACTCTCCTGACATTCAGATCTGGGTCCTCCAATGTTTTCAGAAAATCACCTGCAATCATGGACAGAAATAAAACAAAACCTATGAGGACCTTTTTCATTTACTACTTTAAAAATAGCTTTACTTAGTTTTAACCTTTCAAAAGGACATATTTAGTGCCAGACTTATTTTGATGTAACACTGACCAATACCTGCTATTTTAGCATGATTACACAAATAAATCTAATTATAATAATCTCAAAAGTATTATATAACTGAGATATCTGACATTTCAGATAATTAGACAAAAGTAGAAAGAACATCACCAAAACAAATGGCTATCACTTAATGATACTTCAACTTATCTTTATAACACTATTGTGTATGAATTAATAAAAATTATACTTAACACAATCTTTACTTTTCTCCATTAAAGTCTCCCAGAATATGCAGTGAAAAAAATAATTTAAATTCCGCAGTTCAAGAATTAGAGACCACCTCTAAAGGAAACTATCAATACATTGATTTTTAACCCCTAAAATTGTCATACATTGAGAATCTCTAAATTACCACAGGGTAAGCCACTCAGGATATATTAATGTAGCCACACCTCCCTCCTCATCCCACCACACTCTCTGGGCATTTTCAGCTTAAAATGTCTACAGTTCTGTAACACAACCTTGTTAAAAATAAATGCCTGCCAAAATGGATCATATTTTTCCCCAGTGTTTGTCAAGTTTACTAGGAACTGCCAAGAAGAGTGAAATTTTTAAAAGGAGAAAAACAAGAGTGTAAACATTAAAGTGACTTCTACACAGAAAAAACCCCAAATCCTGGGTAACAAAACTAAAGATGATTGAGGTTTTTTTAAGTACTAAATACCAATAGTTTTTTGAATGGATAATCACTAAGTATTTCCAGAAAACTAAGAGGCAAGGCAGCTTCAGCAGGAGGGACAGGAGGGGGAAAAACCCACAAGCATAGTCAATTCTTCAGCATAGTATTAAAAAAATTTAAGCTTATTGCCAAAAATAACACATAGGAACTGACACCACTTCCCCATAAATAAAAACCTTGCTCTCTATGTATGTTTTCAAAGATTAATCTTCCCGCCCCATTAGTTTTAGCAGCATACACAATTTTTACAGATCTTTAAACCTGTAATCAAGCTACTATAAAACATTCACCATAGCATGTGCGATATGCAACACATACTACAATACTTTGTCATACAAATGAAAAAAGATCAAAAACCCACAACATTGCAAAGCTCTTCAACGTACTGGAACAGGTTGCCCAGAGAAGCTGTGGAGGCCCCATCCCTGGAAGTGTTCAAGGCCAGGCTGGACGGGGCTTTGAGCAACCAGGTCTAGTAGGGAGATGTCCTTGCCCATGGCAGGGGGGGTTGGAACTAGGTGATCTTTAAGGTCTCTTCCAACCTAAACCATTCTATGATACTGATGTTATACTGAAAGCTCTGATTACCTTATCCCTGTAAAAATATACATGCTTCCAATAACTTTCAGATCACAAAGCATTATAGAATCCTAAGGACCTAAATTTACAATTTGCCACCTGGTAGTACTCAGAATTCACATATACATATGTATTTTAAATGACGGAATGTCAGATATTTCCAAGACCACCTTTCTGGGTAAAGACAGTACCTTACTACATCAAACTGATATAATTTGGCAAGAACATGGGAAAGGAAACCAGCTTTTGGCTATCATCTTCCTAAAAGCCCTAGTTCCCTGTATTCTTTGCCCATCACAGCTTCAACACATACAATTTTTATCACGCAACTTTTACTGATCTGAATTCAAACAAGCCAGAATTAATAGAAATCATTGCTAGTATGGAAACATTTTGTAACTGTTCCAACGGTTACCATTATCAGCTAATTCTGGTACCTGCAAAATACTTTTTTCCAAAATCACAACAATTTTAAAGTGCAATTCTATTGGTTGAAAATGTAGAAGCTGTCACTAATGTAGAGAACGTACCTATGCAGTTCTTCAAGAGGGGGTCTATGGGTTGTGGATGATCAGAAATAGTGAACTTGACAGCGGTAACCACTGAACTTCGAGCATATGAGGACCCTAATATGAAACAGAAGTGTAAATATGTAACATTAAAACAGTACAAGTATAGAATTTAAATCATGTCCCATTCCATTCTTTTAAAACTTCTAATACTCTTAAGAACACTAAAGAAGAAACATTACTTACTATTAGCAATGCAATATGTTTTCTCCATAGATGTTCTTGTGTTATGTTTTAAACAGGGGAAAAGAGACCATAACATTTGTAATAAACATTTCACGTTAATGGCTATACTCAAGTATAACTCAAGTAATGAGCCTATGAGGATGGACTTTTTCATTGACCACATAGGCTTACCCCTCTTGAAAGCAGAAGCACATGAAGGAAACATGTCAATATTCTTGATATAAGACTGATTGACAAATTATGCACAACAATCCCTCCTAATCCTTAAAATTCAGAATTCTCATCTGAAAATTAGGAACACTGTAATTTACGCCAAAATGTCTGCATGTTGCAACTGGTTTGTCTAGTAATGCTGTCCCTTTGTCGCCCACACTCCTTCCTTCACCTTTAAGTTTATAACTCTTAGTCAAACATAACATCATTAATCAAAATACTACAGTCTGAAAGCAGAAAGTAAAATTAATTCATTTTACTCATGCCTGATTTCTTCTAGTAAAAATGGAACCATCTAAGCTTCACATTGTTGGGACAGAAGGAAAGCAAACTCCAAGAGTATCACAAAATATAAACAAGTAATCTGCAAAACTCTATCAATTTATTAATAGATAGCATAAGGCCATTTGCTACAGTATGTACGTGAGTTACTACACTACTCACCTGATGCCAAATATCCCTTGAGTCGTGGAAGCAGAGTCTCTGGGTCTATTAACGTAAGCTTGCCCAAGCATTCAGCAACAACATTCCTCGTACCCTCTTCTGCACATTCGCAGTGTTTCAGCAGTAAGGCCCAGATGTTCTCAACATATGGTTTGAGACCAATGACTGATGCAGAGCTAATTATTTCTTTCAAGGAATGAAGGAGAAGGTATTGCCTCTTAGGTTGACTGGTTATTTCTTGTAAGACAAATGGTAGATACTCAGGAAGATTGCCAACACTAATACTGCCTAAGGCGTAAGATGCCGCCGATTTGACTTCTTCACTAGGAGAAGAGAACGCTTCTAGTATTACAGACTTCAGCTCAATTTGTCCACTTAAGTCAATGTGATGCCCAACTTCCCCAAGAGAAAGCAAAGCCAAGAGCCGAATGGAATCCGTGGACCTTGAGTTCTTGACATCTTGAATGAACTGACCTACAACAGCTGGTCCTTCCTTGGGGCAGGCTCGAGTAAGGGCAGCAACACATTTGGCAATGGAATAGTAAGACTGCTTGTGAGTAAGTGCTGTGCTCTGCGAGTACACTGGACCCGTTAACATGCGCAGTAAATCCATATAGCCTAAATTATTTGTACCAGTCACAACCAAAGCTTGGAAAAATTCTAGCATGGCACTAAGTGCTCCACCCTGAAGTAGAGGGGATCTCACCAGCCCAATAAGTTCATTGAGAATGGACCCACTAATCTTTGACAGGGAGGAAGGATATACTTTGGCCAGTGTTGTCAGAAAACTGATGGCCATCTGTGATACATGCATATCACTTTCACTGATCAGAGGTGGAAGCTCATCCAGGACAGCATCAATCATGGCAGCTGTCAAGCTGTCACTGTAATTCTTAATTAAAATATCCAGAGCAGAAAGAGTGCCCAGTTTCAAAGCTCGCTGGTTCTTTCTCAAAAAAGAAGCAAGAATAGGAACTCCCTCCCCAAGGATTGGTCTCAAATCTATCTTCAAAGGAGAACCAGCAATCAATGTCATGGCCTTCACTGTAGTTAACCGAGTGATCTCGTTCTTCAGTCTCTCTAGGAAGATCTGAAGTGTACTAGGCAGGTCAGCGCCAAGGCTGTCACCAAGGCTACAAATGATTTGACCCATGCAAGATATTGCCCTTTCTTTCACCTCCTGATCAATGTCAGCAGCCTTTAATCTCTTGATTGTACAAGTAAACAGATCTTTGATGTAAGGAGTAGCATCAAAGGAAGAAGGCTGGTCTAAAGGACGAATGACTTTCACAAGCTGTTGAGTAACCAAAAGCGCCTCTGATGTTATCTTGTAAAATGGGTCTCCAACACAAGCTACAACTGGAGGTACCAATGCTTGAACGTGAGGATGAAAGACTTGGGGAGCATGATTGCAGAGGATCACATACAAACAGGACAAAGCATCTATCTTCAGATTAGAAGAACTCGATTTGTCATTCAGTGAAAAAATTATTCCTGGAAGAAAAAAGAAAAATGTATTTTTAGGTTAGGTATTTATATTCTGTTAGAACACTTCAAAATTTCTGAAGGAAGGCAGCTATACTCCATTAATGTTTTCCTGCTCCCAGCCTTTCCTGAATGCTTCCAAGCCCCTTTCACAATTTTATTCACTCAGTTTTCAGACTTCTTCTACACCGAGGACACTGGCCTTTTGATGGTTTGTGATGTATTTTCTTAATTAATTATGATGAGATTCTGAACCTATAGCTTTTCCAAATTTTACTTCGAAATTCCACATTTTAGGTCCCAAAAGCTAAAATACAGCCAATATTTTGCTCTGTTGAGATGAGAAAGAAGGCAGTCTGATCTTACAATTAAGCAGCAAATTAAGGGTGGGTTTGTGTTTTTTCAGACAGATGAAAAAAATCTCAATCTCACAGCCGGTTCTTGTTTTCAAGATTAATGGAAATATGTCAGTAAAATATTTATATGGATCCACACAGCAGCTGATTATTTTGCTGATTTCTTTAAATAGAAGCAACACTTCAAAGCTTTTGCAAAAAAGTACAGTCAAGATTTTAAGATTTTGAAACTTCACATCCAATTTACCAATAAATCTTTAAGTTAATAATATGTTTCTCATACCTGGTACAAGTACAGGAACGTGTTGTGTTAGGGCTCCAGGTAACACATTTACTAGCTCAGTCAGCATGTTAAAGCAACACTGACGAGTCTTCACACTTTTCTCCTTCATCTGTTTGTGCAAGGCTTTAACTATGTTGGGGACCTGTAATCATCACACATATGTCAATTAATTCAAAGCAGATATTTCTTTCACCTTTTATCACTGGGGTGGTATAAAGAAAGATGTGTGTTCTACCCCTCTATTTCTGATTTCTCTACAGAACTAGAGAAGTTATAAACCCTGGGAAATGAAGACTCAAAAGAACTGCTATCCAAAAAAAAAATAGCCATTTAACTTTAAAAGAGATGAAACAAAGCAAAACTTGATTTGCACTAACAAAACTATAGAGAGCAACAACTGAAAAGTCACCCAAGCAATTCACTTTGGGAAAACTTTTCAGCAGTATCCTTTTCATTCTGCAAATAAAATACATTGTAGCTAATCAAGTTTTATCTTGATCATTAGAGCCTACATGTGCGTTACAGAACGCACAAATTTTACTTCAGTAATTTGGTTAAACTGCTACAGGACATGCAACTTTTACAGGTGACGGTAAACAACTGAAGTCAGATAGGCACGTCTGCATGAGTTAGTAATTTCAGTTTCTAAGACTGCTGCACTTTCCTTGGCCAGCCTACCCGGCTTGCTCTCTATGTTAATACTGTAATCTGCATATGAAGAAAGTATGATATGGCATATTTCAAGAACTATCCTTATGACAACTTCAGGGTATCTTCTTTAAAGATAATAAAAATCTTGACAAATAACCTGACTCTGAAGCATTGTCAAAGGTGTCTCTCCTTGTTCCATTGCATCAGGATCACAAAGCCAACTTTGCACAGGTCGAGTTTGTTTTAAAAGAGAAAGATATGCATGAAAAACATCTGCTTTAACATTCTCTTCACGTTCTTTGAATCTGGCTATTAAAGCAGGAGATACAGTTTTGTAGAATTCTGGAAGCATTTCATGTCTTGTGCTAACCACAGCATCCAGACACTTAGCAGCTGCACGCCTCACTTTCCAGCTCATGTCATCATCATCGCTATATTCATCGTCGCTCCCTTGAAAAAATAAATTATGCATACGTTGAAGTCTAGACAATCAAAGCACCAAGTTTTATTTTAAACAATTAATATGAACACACTTGGGTTCTTTGTGTAAGGCACACCGAAGAAACAGGTTCAGACGCATGTCAAAAACACATACATAAAAAGCCTTCTAAACTGCCTAAATCATAAGGCTAATTATTTTCTCTGCCAATTTTTTCACGCTAGTCTTACACATGTATTACTTTAAACTGCAAACAGGACAAGGCAGTTCCCATCATATTTACAACCTGACTACTGATTTAAAGCATATTCCTCTTCATTTGTGACATTAGCGACAACGCAACAATTACTAGCTGATCAAATTTCAACAAGTTATTCTGTTTGCTTCTTTCCAGAACTTAACCAAACCATACTCTGCTCCCAAAGAGGACATTCAAAACAATATACAATAAGCAAAACAAATTGACTTTTTAAGTACTAAAGCAACAACTATGCAGCTCATTCATTCTTAAAGTAATGAAAATGTTATGCTCTGGGTTCACATTACTTGTGTGTCCAAGTTTTCATAAAGCTTACATATGGCAACATATTGTCACCATATTAACAATAAATGCCTTATGCCTTTCAGTCTAAAACATTTTTATCCTACAGAGAAATACTGAGTATTTTGCAATTTTCAATCTATTCTGGTGTTACGCATTAGGTAACAATATATTATAGTGCAAAGTAGCGAGAAGTCTTTCCCATCCTGAATAGGTATTTTCAGTTCATTAACTGATGTTCTTCTCACTTTAATTATGTCATCCTACATCCTTCTGCCTTTTTCCACCTTTCAAGTATTTTAAAATATTTGTCTTGTACTTTATGTTCACCCTTGGAATTACTTATCTCCAGCAACAATATCCTGTACTTTTATTCCAAGAAGTGAGTTCTTAAGGAAAGTTTAAAAACAGTACAAAAATTGACTACAAAAGTACACAAGTCGTTCAAATGCTGCTACTTAGCAGCAATACCAGCCATATCAATTTTCTCATGAGTGCAGGTTCACAAGCTCTTTTGCTTCCGCAGACCAAAAAGAGAATATACCTTGATCATCATCATCACCACCATCAGCATCCATAGCATTTTCATCTTCATCTTCATCGTCATAATTGTAATTAGGATCATAGGTAAGATATTTGAGACAAATGTTTATAATAGTAGACACATGAGGATAAACTTCTTTAGGACATCTGCATAATACAAAAAATACAATCAATGTTAAATTACTTTGAAGAATTAAAATATTTCTGAAAGACTTCATGCCACATACTGTACTCCGGAGACATTAGCCAAACCAAGTACCATCAGGGCATCCATCTGAATAACAGAAATTCAGAAAGGAAGTTCAGAAAGGGCAATGCTACTATGTAACTGTATTCGCTAGATTGGAATGTTGCAGAGGACCAAGATAGGCCTTTGGATATCCATTTTTTTGTCACTACTATCGGACAACAAATATTATTGGAATGCTTTCCCCTTCCTGTTTGCATAAGTAGCAATGACACAGTAGAAAATTTCTGAAGTACAGACATAACACACTGCATAACAGTTAAGCTACAAGATAGATTAATAGAAACAGTTCCAGCTCAAAGCTTGCAAAAGTATTTCGTACCAGGGAGACTATCGCTTGACAGCTAACAACCAAACGGCACATTATTACAACTTAAGAAAGCCTGAAATAGGTACTTGAGAACAACTTACCTCCTAACAAAGGATTCAAAGGCTTGAATGCAATACTCTCGTAGTTCATCATCATCTACATTACAAAACTTTACAACCAAAGGAATGATTTTCTCAAGATATTCACCTGGTAAGAGAAGAAAATTAGCAAAGTAATTACTCTCATCTAAAAACTTTTAAAGTTACAGATTTGGTTTTTTAATATATTTTTTCTTACCTATTCTATGACCTGCTTGCCTACTGATAGCAGCAATACACTGTATATAGGTCCTAGTTGTTGACATGGAATCATTTTTAGACAGCTCTGTCAACAGATGTTCAATGAGGTCAACAAAAACCATATTGCCACAACTCATAACCAGGTGACCAAGAGCAATGATGGTTCTTTTCCTCACAGCAAGTCTGGGGCTAGTCAGCTGGGGGAGCAGACAGGTCAGAATTGAAGGATGGAAGTTAACAAGCAGTCCTCCTTGCCTTAAAACAGACAAAACACAAACTCAAACCAATTGAATCTAGATAACTTTGTTCATATATTGTACAACAATTACTTTAAGTATTTCCAAAACACCACAAAGATTCCAATTAAGTCTTTAAATTTAAGCTTTTGGAACTTTCAAAAAAAAAAAATTAGTTTGAAATATACCCTCAAAGCAATAAACTTTAAAGTAAGTTTAAACTGACAGTTCTCAGAATATTAAGTAATAAAGTAATCGATCATTCAATCAACTTATCTTCGATACATTCACTTTTTTTTTCCCCTAAATGAAGTTTCACCTATACTTAATACCTTACCATATTATTTCACACAACTTAAAAGTAATTTAAATTTAACATTTGCAAAATTAAAGTTCAAAGTTTAAGGAGTACTTATGAGCATTCACCAGCATTTTGGAAGAGGGATGTTTACCTGCTGAGCATATCAGCCATGATATCCAGTGCTTCCAGTTGAACAGACACATCTTCCTGTTTGGCTATAGCACTTGTGAGACGCCCTGTGATCTTTTTGCAAACATTAGCTGCTAATGCAGAACCTGGAAGTACAACAAAACCTCAGCACTTTCATAATTTAAAAAATACATTTTTTTTAACACCAGAGATCATGTCTGTGACTATGGAAAGCAACCTGATCTCAACACAAAACAGTTTTTACCACACAACAAAACAAGCTTGAACAGCCAGTTTGTTTGCTAATGTTAATGTGTACTCCATATTAGAGCTGAAAGGCCATCTATGTAGAAACACACTCAGGAGGGCTTCTTAATTGTCCCATAAGGTATATACAACAGAAAGGACACTGCTTTTGGCAGGGCAAACAATGGAAAGTGAAGGCCAAGGCAAATCTAGAGCAATAAATGAAAGAACTCTAGGTAAAAGTAAAGGAATAAATAAAAAGGTAAGAGGAAGCACAGAAGTAGATAGAGCAACCTCTAAAGAATAGCTACATAGCGAAACATCAAAATAAAATTAAGTTTTATTTAACTCATTATTTTGTTATTTTTATTATTATATTTATTTCATTTAACTCATTCAGTTACTTAAATAGCAAGCATCTGAAATACTGCTGAAACATTTGATAAAAAGGAAAAAATGTATACCCAAAGTATTTTAAAATTCAAGCAAAAATGTCTTTACCACAACTCCATAGCTTCCCCTTCCCCCAACTGTCTCATGTTGATTGAGGTAATTATGAGAAAAGAAGAAACTCATGTCATGGTAACAGCTACCCAATGGCTAGCTTGTCTTCATTTGCATGAAGGTTTTTTTTAAAATCACACTTTGGGAATTTAGATGTGAAATTATTACCACTCCAACCTATATTAAATATAGTTTATGTATATTTATGGCTTATTCTTAACTACATAACTAAAAGTAAACATAACCATTGGACAGTCAAGTGTGTTATCTTAGAGGCTAAGAAGAAAGAAAACAATCTATGTTTGATGTGAAAGAAAGAAGTAACACCTAGGTTCCTTTTGTATTAGGAATACTAATTATATTGAATGATTTTGCTACGTTTTTGTTGGAGGTTTACCTCCACCCCAAAATCTCCTTTTGTTTTGTGTACACAAATAAAAGAATAAAAGCTTAAACTGATGAAATAAATAACTCGTTTTAAGTAAAAGTTTACACATCTCCCTACTCCTTGATAAAAGCAAGACTTACATGTGGACTTTCAATTAAGAATGTTAAAATCAAAGCTTTTTTTTTAATTTAAGAAATCTCAGTCTCTAAAAACTGCATTTCCAAAGCCTTTTTAATCACATCTCTATTCTCATTGATATTTTACGCTACGATATCTGAAAAGCACTTGAATAAAAAAGTAATGCCATTAGCTGATGAGCTGTTCATCATTACTATCTCTTCTGGAGGAAAGACTGTCTTCATTTAGAACTGCAGGTA
This sequence comes from Chionis minor, assembly GCA_013398295.1. NCBI lineage: Eukaryota > Metazoa > Chordata > Aves > Charadriiformes > Chionidae > Chionis > Chionis minor. The sequence goes on along the minus strand of VZSF01004659.1, from coordinate 2,169,836 downwards.
AGCATTTCGGTAATTTAACAGGCAATTGTTAGAAACACAAGGTACTTTCCAAAACGCTTACCAGAAACTGAGCCAAGAAATCAGATCATTAAAGAAAAATACCCAAGTTATAATCAATTTTAAAGTATACTATCAATCAAAAAGCAAGATGAGATTTAGCTATTACAATAGCCTAGAAATGTTCCACCAGACAATTAAAATAGGAGCTTTTACACTCAATTTGTTACACCGAAGTTCATATACTCTAAGTTTGTTTTTCACACAAATGAAATTCTTCCGTAAAAAAAGTTTTTAAACTAGTAAAATCTGGAAATACAGTCAGAGAAGAAGAAACTAAAAGGATACTTGTGTAGTACATTTTTCCTCTGACAGAAATTAGTTTCAGTGCTAAACAAACTGAATCCTCTTCACTAAAGGACCCAACTTTTGCATTTTTTTTTAACTAGCAATGAAACAATAAAACTAGATAGTCTTGAGTACAAAATGCCTTACCACTGGAAGCTGGGGGGAGTTCTCCAATCACAGTTTTAAGGCCAATGCTTGAAATGTCACGTAACTGTTCTTTATCTGAAAGCATGTTTGTACAGAGGGTATCTACAATGGTCTCCACCTGATACTCCTTCACTTTACTCACCAAAGGGCCAAGGCTGTACAAACAGAAGAAAAGTATTAAATTTGCAACCCCTCATTTTACTTCAGTATTTTGCATTCAAGTCACAAACTTAAGGTTGGTTTTGGTAGCAATATAAAGAAGGTTTTCAGATTTTAAAATTCTGCAACTGGTTGGGTTGATAACCTGTCTCCATAAACCTAGTAACAAAATACTGGTTTAGTACATGTTTTTTATCTAGTGGTGGAAATGGCTTTTGCATGACTGTTTGCTTCAGTCTCAAAATCAGAGTCCCTCTTACTTCTCAACGCCAAGATTTTTAACAAAAGTTACCTAGCCAGAGCCATCAGTTTATGTGCTTGACCATCAGTGCCTGCTTAGCTCACAGTAAGCAATCTTCTTAATTACTGCATCTTTATTCTACATAAGGCTTGGGTTCAATCCCATATACACTCAGACTCACTCTACACATTAAGAGTGCCTTCCTTAATAGAATGCAAATGGTAAAGCAAAAAAACAAGGACATGGCATGCCATTCTTCACACAGCCTCTGAGCACCACTACACATGTAGCGAATAGTAACATTTCCTCTCTTTCTTCTGAATAGTTTTTAGTCATTCCAACTGTTTTGAGGATCACAAGAATCTTGTCAAATGCTCCCATTTGTTCAAAAAATTAAAACCACAGATGTCCCAGTATAGTTCATTGCTATGAAATACAGCGTCTTTCGCTGTCTTCTAGCCTTACCACCAACTTTCAGCATCCCTCAATTGCTAATGTTCTGTTCCAAACGGGAAGTTATACAAAACCAGAGCCTTATATTGTCTTTATTTCCTTCCATTCACCTGTGAAAACCTCGATAAGAACTTCAAGAACTTACTCTTTCTCCTACTACCCCTCCCGCTTCTTGCTCCAAATTTACTTATGTAGTTTCTCCCTATTTTTGGAACACCTGCCTTCAGATAAAGTATCTCAGAAACAGGAAATGAATTTTGAAAGACTTTAAATTACAAAATCTTTTAATGTAATGCAACTCCCTCAGACATACTCCGTTAACAATCAACACATCAGATTCTGAAAGATGAGCATTACAAGCTGTGTTATACACCTTCCTACCACGTTCCATCAAAACCCAGTACAGCTGGCCTACGCACAGAGTAACTACTCTGAAAGACACAGCTCCTGTGTTTTGTAAGCTTCTGCTCTCTGTATGTCAATCTCACCAGCTACTCTTTCCTTAATTCTCTGCGGTGACATCCATAATACTACTACCCAATCAAGAAAGCATGCTTACCGAGACATCAATACTAGCCATGAGATGCAACATAAAGTTAAAGTTCTACCAAGCTTAGGTTCTGCACCAACCATGACAGAAGCGAGGACGGGAAAACAAGGAGCTGTGTGCAACAGCTGCATAGGAGAAAAAGCAATGGCTTGAGGTAAAAATGGCGAGAGCAGCAGCACAGACCAGCTACAGAAAATGTGGGAAATGAACTAGAAGTGTAGCCAAAAGCAGAATTAACAGACACACAGATTTATCTCCAGAAAACTACTATTTATTTTCTCTTCCTCCTGAATTAAAGAGGTAACAGACATCATTCTGACTTGGCCTTGTGCACAGATCCTCCCCTAGTTATGTTTGGCAGCTGCTCCAGATGTCCCACCAAGGAAATCCTATAGCCTGATTCTCAACAGCTTTTCCTCCTGTGACACACATCAAGTTACACACATCACCAACAAATTCAACTTTGGCCACAGTGTGAAAGCACAGAAGTTTTTCAAGAGATTCTACCTGTGTGTTCTCAGTGTGAGCTTTGACAAGCAGTCAAGTGTGAGGACTTTATTAAGCAAGCCCTTTGTATTAAAACAATCTGGTTAAGATTTTGAAGAACGGAAAGACGTGCACAAGGCTGTTATTTTTTAGGAAGCCATTTTCAAAAGCTTAAGCTTTGTTGCTGTTTTCATGAAAGCCAGGGCCCAACTCGCAGTACAGAAGTCAAAGCCAGCTCATGCAATAGTTTCATGAGATTTGCGCTGAGAGGACAGAGAGCGGTGGTTTCAAGTGGTTTCAAGTGCTGGGTTAAGAGGTTGCATCCCCTCCTGCAATGGACAGGGTCAAGCGTTACGGATCAGAAATCATAGATGTTTCTATGGCTTACAAGGGAGGGTCCAAATTTTGTATCTGCCTTTCAACATTGTACACAATGTAGGCAGGCAACCACTCTGCAGATGAACACTATAAAACTGAAATAGCTGCAAATTAATGTATGAACAAATGCAGAAAAAGCCAATCACAAACTGGTTATTCTAGGACTGCATTAAAATGTAATGCCTCCATATAAACCTTAACTTTTTTTCCACAATGAACTTCAATGAAAAGCACATGTATACAGTGCTAAAGGTGATTCTAGCAAAGTTCGCTGAGACTAAAGTAATGTCTGTAGGGTTAGTAACCACTAATTTTAGACAGCTGAAGTCAAACTGAAAGTCAACAGGAAGAATTTAACGAACTACTTATCAAAACAAGACTAAGATCAAGAAAGCAAAGTAAGTTTTCAAATACATGACATGATTCACTACAACTGTGTCAGACTTTTGAGGCTGCAATGATTTTAGGACCATGCGCTCGTGATCTTATTGCAACATCAGAAGTATGCAGAAGTTTTACAAGCAGACGATAAAATTAGTTGTAAAATAGACTAACATAATTAACAACAACTTTCCACTAGAAGTATCTGCATAGTTTAACTCCTTGTCAAGTGTAAAGGGAGTATCCTCTCAAATACAGACTGTTTTCCCATGCTGAGGAAAAAAAAAAGTTATATTTGGCAAGTTGTAATATGTTAATTTGCACTTCAGTATTCATTGACTGGAAACAAACACCAATTATCAAGCTTTTAAAACAGTTCAGCCACAAGTTAGTTTGATACACAAGGGTAAATATTCCCACCACCCACTCCTAAACCAGCCTTTCAAAGCACTTTCCAAAAACAAAAGAAGCTCAAGACACTAGGAAAAAGGTGGGAAGAGAACTTCCGACTTCATACATTTGATTGTACAATGTAATAATGGAGTTGCCAGATCATGGTAAAGAGCTAAACCCTGATTAACAAACATTAGTATGCAGTTCTAGGAAAATGAATAAATTGAATACATTATATTCTAACTGTACCTGATTACTAAAGAAAGAAATTATCTGGATGAAAAGTATTCCCTTTCAGACATTAGTGATTACAATGAGGACAAAATGGTTTGGTTTTATTTTATAAGACTTCAAAAATTATTCTGAATTAAGAGCAAGTTTCACATTAAGAAAAAGCACAGGCATTAAGTCAACTGCACAAAACGGGTTATGGGGGCGGAAGGCAATCTATAAGCAAGCAGAAATCTATCCAAGCCAGCAAGATAGGAAACTCTCAATAAAGACTATTATTCTGAAAGCAAATATTCCAAAAATCAAAATTAAGTCATGCCACTCAGGCAAAAACTTATTTTACGCTTAGTACTTAAATAATCTAATTCCCACATTATTGTATTACAGAAACCCACAAGTGTTTAAAGACAGAAAAATCACCCTTGAGTCTTTACAGTCTAATGGAGAGTTCCGTTCTTAATTTATTTATGTCTATTGAGAGACAAGCACACTATGTACAAGATGACAAGTGAAACGGATTTTCTTGTTTTACTGGAAATGGCTCTGGAGTTTCAGTCTAATTCTCCAAGAACACAGCTGGACCCTGGGTTCACTACTAGCTAATGAAACTGTCAGCCAGGCAGCTGCAAGGGAACACACAGGTCACAGATCACTATTCAGAAGGAAAAGCTTGAGGCTATGGCATTCAGCATAAAGGCACTAAAATTAGCTTACGAGCTTAGTACTGTATTTGCCAAGAATGACAGCAAGACAACCCCACGTTTACTACCTTGCTGCAAAACAAAACAAACAAAAAAAAAACCAACAACAAAAAAAACCACACACACCAAACCAAATTCCTGTATTGCTTTAGCAGTGGAGATCTGAGGATGTGTAGCTTAATTCCAAGGTGCTGTTAACAGTGAAATGGTATCTTGTGTTAATTTAACTTGTTGACCTATACATGCCTTGTATTATCTCATCATTTTTTAATGTGACTCGGCACCTTGGACCATATTGAATTAACTTCTGAATGTATAGTCAAACTTGACAATGAATTTGTTCATTTTGAACAAGTCACTTTGGCAATCCCCACTTCCGGTCACAGCAATTGTCCTTTTCAGCGTGCATGGGGAAAAAAAGAGGAACAGTCTGGTCAAACAGTTTAGAAGTACTTGCAGGGTAAATCCAAACCCACATGTTACAAGTTCCTCTGAAACTCAGTCTTCTCTTCAGTCTTAGAGCATCAAATTTTCCATTCCTCCTGCTACAAAGGCTCCCAAACTCACTCGGGAGTTCCCCACAACTTTCATGCTTCCTGCCTTAGAAGTCCTCTCAATCGTTCCAAAGCCATTCTACTCCACCATGCAGCTCGCACCACAGAACAACTGTAGACCCTCGAAAATCATTGTTCCACCCGATCTGATCGCCCATCTTCTCCACTCCTGAAAAAAAACCCAAAATACAGTGTTCCAAGAGCTCAAACTAAACTGTTACACACAGCTGTTGGAGGGAGCTAGACTGGAGGACTAGGCTCAGATTGAGAAGAATGCAAGCCAGGTAATTCCAGCTGGACTCTTAAGAGCCAAGACCTATGGCCTTCACTCTCGGAAATCTAGCACACATGGCTCTATACAGTAGGACAAAACCAAAATACATCTTCCATCCCAAAGCCTGTTGCTGTATGTACCCCACTGCTGCTACGCTTCTTTCCCAGGTCAAAGAATTCACAATGGTAAGAGCTAATTATCATAAAAAATACCCACAGAAGCAAAAGGCAGCAAGCAAGATGTGCAAACAGAACACTAGACATGGACAAGACACAGACAAAGGAGATTAAAGCAAGCTCCTGCATTCAAGCACTAAATGTAATTTACAATACGATAGTAACCAGAGTAAGGTTCAAAGTTTTGGCATTAGTGGTCTCTCACCATGTTAGGCAAACTTAGGAGCTTCCCCTTCCATGGCCATGCACATAATGGCTTACCCTCGTGAACTCAGAACACTGGTTGCACTTGAGGCACAGCACTTTGATTAACACCCAGGAACAGGCAATTCCCAAGACAATCACACCTACTGCTTTGCATGCCTTCCTTCACAAACTGTAACCTGCTTGGTTTCCTTCTTTCCTTACCCACCATCACCATACTCGTGTTGTAAAACCTGATAAAAATACTGGCAATTTAGGAATTGAAGAAAAAAATAAAAAGCAGCAAAGACAAAACACCATTACCAAATCCACACACTAAAACATCACATACAATTAACTCAGTTTTGTTAATGTACAGAACTTGGAATTGATTTGACATTAGTCAAATCAGGCTACAGACATTTGAAATTGATGTATTATGATCACCCCAATGCCACAAATTCAGGAAGATCACAACTTACTCATTTTGCAGAGTATATTAACGGAGATACACAGGCGTTTTAAAAATAAATACGCAAAACCAACTTCGGTGCACCACTTCTAGAAGATACAGCATGCAGATAATCTCAAGAGAATACCAACTGATATCTGATAAAAGGCATAAAAAGAAGCCTTTGAAGTGCACAGAAATGAAGACATAATGGAATGGTTTCTCGCTTACTTCAGCAGGTACACCTACTCCTGCAGAAATGCACAGCTCTGACAGAGCACCCTCTGCTAAAAGCAGTCACACCTCAGGCCCTAATCTGGCACTGCCCTTTAATTTAGGAAAAGGGTACTGCACTGCAGTCTTTAGATTCCATCAAACCATCTCCACAGCTACTAAACCCCTGAGAGTAGGGGTTTAGAGGATCATATCCACAATTTAATCTGGTCATTTTGTTTCTTCAATCATGTTAAATTAATGCTGCAATCTTATTAAAATAACTTCTGGACACTGATACTGATAAAGGCCTTTTCCTCCAACAGATAAATTCCTGATAAATTTGTACATAAGCATTTGCCAAGACAGAGATTATTAGCAAGAATTACCTCATGGACTCAAATACACCAAGCCATCCCTGACTGCATTCCTAAAAGTTAGAGCATTTTGTCCAGTTACTTAGAAAGCTCACAGCTTTCTTCACAACTTGATTTCACTCTTCAGCCAAGTCTCCCTTCACATCATTTGACACATCACTAGTTTGTCTTCAAATTCACAGCACTGTCAGTCAGCAACTACTCGCAGTGTTGTTGCACTTTGCTACCCTTGGTGCGTAGTAAATTGTTTTGCAAGCCATGGAAGCACAAATCTTCTAGCACAGAAACAATCACAATTCCACGGACAGTGGTCCACAGAAATTCGCTGTGCGTTTCAGTCAACAGACTACAGTATACAGAGGTGCAAGTGCAGAACTTGTAGAAACCTCTTTTCACCTGTAGAAACCATTTCACATCTGTAAGGCTGCATGCTCCAACACAAGTACTGTAAATAGAAGCACTGGAAAGTGGGAACAAGCACATGTACAATTACGGAATTGTATTCATATGAAACTGAGTAAGAGTATCCTTTCAAAAACATCGCAAGCCTTCAGAGGAGCAATCCTGAAAGTTTGCTTTTGATCAGTAGCGAGCAAGTTTGCTATCAGGTTGATGAGATTCCAGGTGGGAATGTCATCCCTCTTTTCACTGCTAGAAAGGTCATGTCTTCTGCTTTTTGAAGTTTGCAATGACTTGTGCAGCTCTATGAAAATACATCTTCCACATCTTAGAGATCTGCAGTTGACGTCGTCCTTTTATACATCAACTTTGACAGATCAGAAGCAGATCTCCACCAAAAAACAGTTGTTCTCTAAGTGAAAACATCTGAAATGATGGTAAGGATTTGTTTTTTAAACCTGAAATATTGAATAACTACTAAATTCTTCTGATTTAAATATGTTTAATTTTCAAGCGTAACCTATGAGTAACTAAAATAATCACAGCAAAGACTGGTCAATTAGATCCATCTCAATTAAGTATAGGAAACACTTTTTTGCTGATGTTTTAAAGATGACCAAACCACTCAAATGACAAAGTCATTCACACAAACACTTGAAATTACAGTTTCTAGAAAGTGCTAAACCATATTTTACCTGAATTAGTGTCTTCAGCCCTATTTATTCAGCTTATTACTTCAATAAAGCTGACATACCAATTATGAAGTAAATTTGAAAAAACACTGACTCAAGCTGTTTTGGCCTTTAAAATCAGTAGATCACACTTACAAATCTTATTATTAGTCCCAGATTACAAATTGAGCTTATCGGAAGTTGAAAATAAACTACAACCTTCTTTTAGAACATCAGTTCTGAATACAAAGCTTTTGCACTTAAGCATGTATTCTACACATTTGAAGGCAGTTCAGATACTGGTTTACGTGCTGTTTGATCTTTTCCCTTTCACTAGCCAATAATCTGTGTCCAGTTTCTCTTTAAAGTCAAAAGCTCATTCAGCTGCCTATGGAAATAAACAGCGACTATAACACACTTTCCTTTAAGTAAGATACATTTGAAAATAATGGTGTTCATAGTGTAGCTCCTCACTAGGAAGGGGTCACCAACTCATAATCAGAGTCTTAAACTGGCATATTTTAGTGGCTATCAAATAAGCACATTTACTTACAGAGATGATGTAAAATTCACAAATGGAAAAAAAAAAATTGATTCAAATCACCAGTATAGCGTGAGGTGCAGCAGTGTGTTACCACAGCGTTCAAAACACTTGAAAGTTGCTGAACCAGATCAGCCATACACCAGCCAATATGTGCATCATCCTGTTCACACTGACTCGCACTCACAGCATCAAGCAGCTTTCTCTATACTGAACTACTGCCCAGAGAAGTCACACTGATAAATGCAGAGAAACTACAGTAGCACAAGGGAGGAATCACTGAAAGAACTTACTGTAATCCCACTTTTTTTTTTTCTTCCATATATGCGTATACATATATGTGTGTGTGTGTGTGTGTATATATATATATGCCTGTTTGGGTTTTTACAGGTTTCAGGAACCATTTCACAGTGTGTAACAATACAAATTTGTAAGTATAGGTTTAAATGGCAGAATATCAAACCGCACATAACGGCTCAAAATGAGCAGCAGTTCATCCTTAAACTGCAACACAACACTGAACATATGAAACAATGTGCAATGTGGCCCAACAGAACATTACCAACATTAGCAGCAATGAAGAATAAACATTCCATCCAACCCAATACCTACGCTTAGACAAACTGTACTGCTTCTCCAATCCAGATGCACATAATCTTGGCTAGAGCTACAGGCAGTATAACTACTGCGGCCATAAAGTGCGCAGGATACCATGCTGGACTACACTAACAGCCTTAAATCAAGAATATGCTTTCAGAATGGCCAATAGCATTTTCCACGCTGGCTGACTGTAAAACAGCCTATGACTACCAGATGAAGCAAAAAACAACTCCTCCAGAAAAAACGTAGACAGCAAGAATACATTTAAATTTTTACATGCTCTCAAGAACAACCAGGTGAACAACCTGCAGTTACTGACCCAGTTTACATCTACCGCCTGCAGTAACGGAAGCTTGACAAATACACTCCTTTCCCTTCTGTAGGGTCAAAGCTTACAGCAGACTACTTTTACTCCAAGAGTACTAAGGCTGATCATTAATTTCCATTTTTCCTCAAAAATGAACTGCACAATCATCTTACAAGGTAGCTACCCAAATATCCATGAACTCTCAACCCGACTTCTACTAACCAAAGAACAACATGTTTTATCCTGTCCAAAAACAGTGTAATATAACCAAAAGGATCAAGAACAAAATCACTACTGTGCTTTGAAGAGATAAGAAACAAGTTAATCAGCATTTTAACCAATAGAGCCCTTCCTACCCAAATGTGAAAGCAAGCAGCGCATAAGGTAAGATCAGAATGCCACTTACTTGTTGCTACACTTGCCTAAAACTAAATGCTGCTTTAAGGCTGCTCTGAGTTGTTTCAAATCTGCTCTGTTCAGTGACCCCAAGAATCAAACCTCGAAAAAGCAATGCTCCCACAAGAGATTCTTATCTGCTCAAGAAGTGATGAATACCTTTGCCATTCACAGTGTTTCCGTTGATCTACCTGTAGAGGAAGTTCTGCTAACAATACAAATCTTTCTTCCCTTCCTCAAGGAAAAGTCTGTCTCAAACGTGATTCAAAGGCACATAGGGTTGCCTTCAATCCTTTTTCTATGAGAGAGGGAATCTACACTTAAATGGGTCATTAGGTAACAGTCTGATGAAAGTTCCTGCTGGTAGTCTCTGAAGTTCACCAGAGCATTTATATGAAGAGAGATCTAAACACAGTTTGTGCTTTCCTCAGATGAAAGTGCCAGCAAATCCGTAAAAGAAATAAACAAGCAAAGAACAACAACACAAAATATTTAAAAACCAAAAAGTCAAGAAAAATATGCTGGCTGTATTAAACTTCCCAACAAACTGAGCTTACCCCCAGTGTTGTAGTAGATGGAAGACTTTAGATCAGCTTGAATTGTCTTAGAAAACAATTCTTACAGCTTAATAGTGTTCAACCTCTCCCATCCTTCACCCCCACTGCTGTTTCTACCAATGCTCATCTGACTGCCCGAGAAGAGCGCTAAGCCAGAAGAAAACTAAGTCCCCAAACCAGTCTACAATAAAATCAGCTAAGCAACAGTGCAAGAAAAGGCACAAGGAGGACAAGAACAGCAGAGCAGCGGCATCATTACCTTAGACTGGCTTAAAACTGTCATGGAGCAATACCGTGAGTATAAGCTGCCTTAAGAAGAGAAGATTCTTTAAGGGTGGTGAGGTTTTTTTGTCAAAGAACGTCTGCAAGTGATTGGGATGCTAAAACAAATTTGATACATTCAAGAATGTACGTATTCTAGATGAATGTTCACATTTTACCAGAAAACTTTCCCATCGTGTTTCCCGTCCCATTACAGTAAATTTAACACTGTTCTTTAACATTATTTGGATTTCTCAAAAAGACTCCAAGCTTTAAAAAGATCCTCTCATTTTAATTCAATTCAAGAAATCTATAAGTATGTCAAAGTAAACTTTAAAAATAGAAGAATGGTTAGTAAGAAAAGAACAGGACATGCGCACATACACAGGCAGCCACCTATTTTCTCATTCTCTTCCCTTTGCAATCTTTCTTTAATGTTTTAATAAACATTTTACTTGTTCTTTAGGTGCAAAATTCTAACATTGCCATTAAAGACTCTGATACGTAAGTTGCGGCTACGTGCATTAATTTAAACTTCAGGATAACTTTAGGCTGTACATTAAAGTTGAGTACTGCATGTATGCTGCAACATAACTTTTCCACAAAATGCTACTGCACGCAAAGACAATTCTAAGCCTGAGCCAAGTTTCATAATAACCCCCTCTTCCAACTGAGTACAAGCAACCTGTTTCAAAGCCATAGAGCTGAAGCTATACAAGGAACTTTAACATTTCAGAAGTTTGAATTCAAAAGAAATATGGCATTTTGTGGTGTTTGTTAAAAATGAAAAGGCGGGGGGGGAAGACATTTTAACAACACTGCAGTCCTGGAGAGAGTAGTGAAAAAGTACTGACAACTATATTACTATATTGCTAATATTAAACTCTAGCTTGAAACTTGCTATTCCTACACTAGTTTCTCTGAGCAAGATTTTGGTTACCATCACTGAAAATATTTCAGAAGCTGAAGCATGCACTGCTTCTAAGTACACAAGCAGATGTATACACAGGCTTTAATTTTCTCCTTTGCTAGTCCGATAGGGTAAACCCTATAAAGAATAACAAGCTGAAACAAACTAACTCAGTCACAATGTGAAAAATCTCCACAAAGCTTTCCCAAGCTTTTGCGTAGCAAGCTTACTTCAGTCCATGCCTCATGGAATATAAGTAGCATAGATGGAATATTAAAAAAACAACCCTGAGCTCACAAACAAGAAACATTCTCAGGAACACGAGAAGCTTCTTAACAGAGAGGCTTTCCTTTCACGGGCACAAAAAGTCAGAAGGATCAAGAACAAAAAGTCATAATAAACGTACCACCTCTTCAAAGGGCGCTCTGAAAAAGCCACACCACATGTAAAGTTAAATAAAGTGAGGAAGCAAGGCTATTGAAGCAACAGAAGTCTCTGAAATGCAAGTAGCTGTACCCTGACCCCATAAAACACAGTTCCTGTAAAGCATGTAAAACCATTAATGCAGTACCCTGAGTGTTAGTGAAGAAGTTAGTTCCATATTTGATAACCAAGACCATATATTTACCCTTTTATGTTTCCATCTCCACTTGGACGCTACTCCAATACTACAATTCTTCCCCTACACATCATCTACCTTCTCACAGTCAAATATCAATGTGGCAACTACCAATGAATTATAATATTTTTAAATCTATTTAAGAACAAGAATGTCATTCATACGCTTTCAGTAAGGACTGCGTGTCCTATTTGTCACCTGAAACCCCAAATGTTAATCCACAATGTCAACAAAAGACAGTTCAGTAAGAAACTACAATTAAGGCAGGCAGGTTACAAGTACAGGGGTTCCTTTGCGGACATCAATTTCACAACTAGATTGTGTAGCAGCAGTCCTTTAAGTTTTTCAAAAGTTCTTTATGTTGTTCAGTCATTAAACAATTCTTCTCACCGTAGAAAAGGAATACGTACCATTTGACAGCTAAGTTTTGCACCTCACCGTTTTTATCTTCCAGTAATTTCAAAATCATCTTCACCACCTTTCTTTCACTGTCATCATCCAGCTTGATAGAATCTTTCTGTAGTTCTGTCATCAAGTCATTAGTAGCCATAAACCTGACAAAAGACAGATAATTATTGCTAAAAGGATACGCGTTATTCACAGTGCTCAAAATTCAAGATTCTCAGTTTCCACTATTTGTTAACAAATAAATCACACTTAACCTTGGATTACTAGTACCTGTTTTGTGATGCAAGAAGTTGCAGAATAAAAAGGAGAAAATTTGCATTTAAAAATGACAATAACTTTTAGTTAGGTCATCATCCTTCCCTGATGAGAAGGACAGCTACATATTTTACTTCCATTGTTTACATTATATTCCTAATGATCTCCACCAAGTAAAACAGACACATTCATAGATTTTAAGCAGTCCTTTCATTAGCTATGCTGATGTACAAAATAGGATTTTATTGTTAAAGTCTGCTAAAAAAAATAACGAATCTGTTCTGAGTCTATTTTAAAACAACTTTTAAGCAAGAAGAATACAAAGTTTTTTTAAACATTCTCCCACAAAATTCACAAAAGCCAAACACTAATGAAGGGAGAAATAAAATTGAAGCTACGTTTTGTGCTTTTTATTTACTTCCCCTGTACAGACTAGTTTGTTTGTAGTCCAGACAACAGCCAATAAATTTATCCTGCCCTCAATCCGGAGTGCCACGTTAAAGACCAAGATCAATTCTTAAGAGATCAAGCAAATAAAATCATCTTTCACATCAATTAATTTACTCTTCAATAACACTGTCATATCCACCAATACAACACACGGAGAAATGACTCTGCAAAAATAATGCTTTTATGTCTTTTGTTGCTTTTCCTTCTGAAGTCTGTTTTCCAATCTGTTCATCTTTTGTAAGCACCCTCTCTTCTCAGGAGAAGTAATACAGATGCATTACTCAAGTACGAATCCCATGGGCTTCGGTACCAATCCCAACGCCCCTTCAAAGCCCCAGACAAAAATGGTTTGTAATTAAACAGTGAAGGTTGACATCTGGACTTCAGGCACATCAACCTCAAGAAGACATCACTTGAGCTCAGGTCATACTCGGAAAGTTATCTCTACAGCCTGACATGTTAGATACTTTTTTATTGAAAATGAAAGCCAAGACTCTGTACAGTCTTAATACGCACCACAAATGGCAGTTGCCTGCCCTCACAGAATAGACCCCAACTTGTCCTGTCTTTTAATACAGTAATTCCAGTATAATAGTCTCAAGGTGTTTCTAAGATAAAACCTCACTTATTTTTCGTTCGCTCCAACAGTGCCACTGAAGCAAGCCTGTAATCTGACAGGAACCAGATGTGCACATGAACAGATGATGAATGTGACTGGCATCATCTTTTAAGCACAGCAAGGCAAAAAAGCTGCTTGGTAAGTAAGGTAATGGACAGATAGGCTGGGAATAAGGATATACGCTAAGTCAGGCAATACTAGAACACGCAAAAATTGTCTCCACATTATTGTCATATTTACCCCCTTCTCTTAAAGCTTCTTAATAGCCTCCTCTCACTTCCTTGGTCAATAGCTGCTATTTCCCAGCCTTATGAGTTCACATGCATTCATCGCCTACTTGTGACAAGTTCCTAAACCAAGCAGAACTTGCGCATCCTCAGTGCATCAGCAGCTTCTGCGCTTGACTACAACTGAGAAGTCCTCCTGGCAAACTCCTCCATTAAAAAAAAAAAAAAAAGGAAAACAACCCAACCCAAACCCCACAATGGTGTAGGGAGGCCTGGTAACTTTAGTTCAAAGTAGCTGGTATTTAGAAACGTGGTTTTAAGTAGTTTAGATGTGGCCTTTAGTCACAACTGCCTCCTCCTCAGGCACATCAAACTTAACCTGGCACAAAGCAGCAGGATGTCCTCATACCTTGTACTCAGAGTAGTTATTCTCCTCTTCCAGTGAGGACACTACTTCTCCCACAGCCACACAGTAAACTGCCACCTTTCATTACTGCCTATTTTAGAATTTAGGTCTGAGCTTCCGGACAATAAATGCCACAGACATTTGCATCAGATAAGTCAGTTTATCCAAAAAAATGGAGGATTAAATTTTACTCAGACTGTGCTTTATAACTCAGCTCCCTGATATCAACAGGTTAACTACACTGTCCCCCTTCAAAGATGTATGACCTAAGAATAAATGTACCTACAATTACAAGTATTAAATTCTATTTTATCCATTATGCAAATATACAAAACACATAAACTTTCATCAAAAGTATTACTGCATAACAGCCGGTTTGTAAAGGCCTATGATCAGTCTTTTTTACAGTTTGTAAAGTCAGATTTTAATCTACCCTAAGAAAAAAAAATTAATATTCAAGAATTCCAAAGTTGTTCAAAGATCCTAGAAAAGGTAATTTCTAAAGTGTGCTCTCCTAAAGCAACTACAAAACAAGTTTTAACTATGTGCAGCTAGGAAAAAAGTGCTTGCTACAACTGCATTTGACAAGCGTGACCTACATCTTTCATGCCGAAAGTTTTAAACTCATCAAAATCAGCATTTAGTTGCAAATCCATTAGAATTTTTTGTAAATCATCCTCCCCATAAGCACAAAATGCAAAGCTCACTTAACCACAGAAACAAATTACCATGATAAAAGTAAACAAATCTTCAGTAACATTCAGAGGAAAAAATGTTTTAATCTATTTTAATCAATTCAGGATTGTCTCTTTTTAGAATAATCAATATTTTATTCTACTTCCAAAATCTCTAACCTAAATTCTCCAGGTAATATTATGTTACTAAAATCCAAAAGAAATTAACATGGAAAAAAACCCAGATTTATCACATCCATGTCCAGTGCTACAACAGTTTGTCAAAAGCAAAGTACATTATTCAAAAGCCAACTTTGTGGTTATTTAATCACCAACTCCATTTTCCTTTAGATTTTGATATATTAACAAGAGATTTGTTTGGATGTAAACATATTCTTGAACTATAAGCACTTGTAATGCTGCAGCAAAGCAACAAAACAAAACCAAAGCGTATTTTATGCCTTTTCCCTGCCTATATTCTTGTACCCTCTTTGACAAAGGCTTCAAATGTGAATTTCTGGTCGCACACAATACAAAGAAATGTAATTATTTTTAACCTAATGCTTTGCTAGAACTACTGTGTAAATGTAGCATCTCTGGTGGTTTTTTTAATACTTACTTATACTGTTTCATTTTCTGATACTCAAATGTTTGGATTTTTTCTGCTAGTAATCTATTACAAAACAAGCAATCCAATAAAAAGTACTTCTCCTGGGACAGATCCTGTGTTCAAAACCACATATACCAGTCCCATCCCCAATAAGACTTAACTGGATTTCTCTCTCTGGGTGCAGAGACTTTTAGAGGCAGTACCAAATTATGCGAGGAGCACAAAACCCCTCTGTCTACAAGATGCAGCATCCAGGAAGCATGTGAGCTTAGGATGCTGCTGTGCCGGGTGACCCTGCCCGCTCCTATTCGCAGGATCACAGGATTCGTCTTTTTGGAGGTTGGGAAGGGACCCGCGGAGGTCACCTCGCCCACCGCCCTGCTCGAAGCCGGGTCGGCGACAGGAGGTTGCTCAGAGCTTCGTCCATTCAGCCGCTGAGCATCTGGGAGGACGGAAGCCGGACGGCTGACCCCCTCCCTCGCCCAGCCCCCCGCAGGTCAGCAACCGCGACGACCGCCCAGCTCCTGCCGGCTGCCGGGGAGCTCTGCCCGCCGCGCACGGAGGCCGCGGCCCTTCGGGCACCGCCGTGCCCCGTCCTTCACGGGCGACGAGGAGAGGCGCTCACCCGCCCGGGAACTTTCTTCCCGGGGTAGCAGCAGATTCGCGCCCAGCCCCGCAGGGCCGGGCCGGGGAGGTAGGCCCTCTCCCGCCCCGAGAGACACCGAGGCGGGCACAGCCTGGCCTCGCCGCACCGGGCCTTGCCCGGCCCGCAGGCCTCCCCGCCGCCCTGTCAGCCGCGGCGCCAGGCCCGGGGCCGGCGCGGAGGCGGCGGT
>VZSF01004659.1:2102399-2153294 GCA_013398295.1 Chionis minor | reverse complement strand
TGACACGGCGGGTGGGGCGGGGCGGGGAAGCGGGCGGGCCCTCCGCCGCCCGCGCTCGGCGCCGGGTCAAAGGTCGAGCGGGGCCCCCTCGCGCCGCCTGATTGGCTCTGCCAGCGGGCGGGAGGTGCCCGCCGCCATGTGACGCCAGGGCGTACGTGGAGCAGAGCGTGCGCGGGAAGTTTAGGCCGCCGTTGGAGAGTGGCGGGAGGGGGGGAAGGGGGGGGGGGGGGCGTGCAGACGGCGGCGGGGCTGACAGGAACTACGCTTCCCAGCGTGCATCGCGCCCGCCTCGCTCCCGCAGCTATGGGCGGTGCACGCCGGGATTTGGAGTTTGGAGGAGGGGGAGCGGCAGGGCCTCGGCGGCGCGTTGCCCGCTGGGATGGGCAGCCTCGTTTTGGTGCCGGGTGGGAGCGTGGTGGCGGTCAGAGTCCCTGAGGGGCGGGCCGAGCCGGGCTTGCTGGGAGGGATAGCCGGCTGGAAGGCGGTCGGGAATCGACTTACCATCCAGCCTAGACGCTCACCGTATCCAAACGGGTCACCGACGCTCCGGGCGCCCTGCGTGGGGCACCAGGTGCCGAGCTTTTTGTTCTGCGGCCATTACAAGCGCGGGGCCTGTCCCGGTGTTAGCGGAGGCTGCAGCTTCTCTTCCAGGCCCTCTCCGTGCATGTGCTGTGGCTCCTGTCGTAGCGGAGCATGCTTGGAAAAGGTCTGGTGGAAGCCAAAAGTGGTGATGTGAAAATGAATTGTCTTGGTAAATAAAGGCAAGCTTGCGTCAGTCATGGTTTGCAGAAAGCAGCTTGAAAATGCCATGTGAGTGTTTTCAGATGTCTTAGAAGCCAAAGGGTGCCTTTTAAGAGATGCCTTTTTTTTTTTTTTTTTCTAATGTTCATGTCAGTCTCTCATTCCTGGGCCTAACCTGTAATCTGTCCTTGCATGGGTAGATGATACAGAACGTTAGGAGAACTGGGGAAGTATTCCCACATGTTATGACCTCTTTAAGGCTCATAAAGTATGAGAACATTAAGTAGTTTTAATCCTTCTCAGTTACGTGTGTGTACAGCAGAACTCCTAAAGAAATGCTTTTTGATCCCTTTTTTTTTTTTAAAAAAAAAAGGCTTCTAAGTAGAAAGAAAGTGTTTTTGAAATAGGCGTTTATTAGATGCAGCTTGCAGGCAGCCTTGCACAGCAGCTGATGGAAAGCATGTGCTCTTTACACAGCGTGTGTCAAGAAATCGTGTGTCACCGCCATGGTCTGTCACCCAGCTGGATTGTACAAGCAGCTGTTTCGGAAGATGCCCATGCTGTTAATTGCCTGTCTGCTGTGTTGGAGAGAGCGCTTAGTATGTACTGGTCTCATTCCCCAGAGCAGCTCAGTGGTAGGTTAGAACTGTGCAGCAAAATGATGGATGGGGCAAGAAGGAGGTGGGCAGCGTTGTGTTGGATTAGTGGTGCTGTGGTGGGGTGTGATGTAGAGATTGAGTAAGGAAGATGGGAGTAGTCAGGAGGGGCAGCAGGTGGCCTGGGGAGAAACGGGGAAACAACAGCATGGGTAGAGGAGCTGCAGCAAGGGGAAGCACTCGGAAGGAGAGCTGGCCCAGTGCTGACTGATTTTCAAATAGGCCATTTGCTCCTTTGATTCAGGAATACTTAATTTAGAGGTTACCTTTAGAGAAGGAAATTCTTCATTTTACTTGAACGCTTGTGTTGGATATTCAATGAAGCCGGCTGGAACAATACAAATGACAATAGCCGCAGTCTTGACTTGGTTGTGACAGCTGAAAATAGTTTATGATGTTTGAATTGTGATGATATTATACCACACACAGAAAAATTGTGTAGCTCCTCTTTGAAGTACTGACACCTTGAAGTACAAACGTTTTACATTTAGCACATTAATTCATATTTTGCCATGTGAATGTTAGCACTATTCTAAATCATTTTGGTGACCGTGACTTCTGACCATTTTACTGTTCCCAGGAACAATTTATTTCTGAGATGTCAATGTCACATTTTCAGTTCTGACATACTGCAGGAAAAGGCTGTTTTAACCTGGTCTTTATTTGTATTCACGACTTCAGGACTAAATGGGGATCAGGTGGACATGGGGTGGTGAAAGACCATCTGCTCCAAAAATGTTCTGCCCACATGGTTACTGTGATGCGTTCTACTGGATAAGCATGTTAGACCAACCTGATGGTAGAAAATTCTCTGTGACAGGTATGGTCTTTATGTTGATTGATGTTGTGGAATAAAGCATTGCCAGTGGTCCCTGTAAGAAGATCCACTCATGTCGGGATTTAACTTTTAAATCCTTATCATTTCCAATTAGACGCTAAACTAGGTTATTTCCCACTTTGGGAATTCTACATACATTCACTTATAAGAGAGTGTATGGGGGGGGGAATCAGAACAATTACAGAACAATTGTGCTGTGGTCTGCTGTACAACCTTGAACACTTTTACAATTATTTTAAAATCATTTAACATCATCTTTCCCATGCTGGTTTCTATACCTCAGCCAGCTTAGCCTGCCACTGCTTAAACCTGATTTCCTTTTACCACCAGAGTCGCAGGCCGTCATGGAGGAAGTCAAATTATTTTTTTGTTCAAGTACATTTATTACAATTGGGATTCAGCTACAGTAGATGCAATGTTCCAGAGGAAGTTAGACACAGAGAGAAGCTAATTGAGAAGAGATTTTTTCCAGCTGATAGCAAACAACTTCACAGATGGAGTGGTACTCCTGATCTGTTCCCTGTAGACACGCATATTAGATGCTCTTGGTTCATTCACAAAGATAGCTGAAAGCTTAATTAAATGCTGGAACCTGAAAGGATTTATCTTGCTTTACGCTTGCAAATATATTCCCCAAATGCTGAAGATGAGAAAGGAGCAGAGTTAGCTTAGAGATGCATTCACAGCACTAGAATTTGAACCCTCGCCAATTTGCCCTTTCACTTCACATGGGAGTTGTGAGCTCACTGATCGGTGGAGGACATTGGGAATGTGCTGCATCTTCATCTGTCAGCGTGGAAAGAGCTATACCACACAGCTTTACTCAGCTTAAAGGGAATCCTTTAGGATGACAAGTTGAAAGCTGGTTATCGTTTTTTACAGCTGGTTTTGGGGAAATAAAAGGAAAATTGCTGCTCTAAGTCAAAAGCTGCTTGCCGCTGCAAGCAGACATTTGAGCCAGAGAACATTACAGTTGTAGTTTATCACCTAGATATGTGACTGCCTTTGTACATCTGAACTTTGAATTTTTAAAAAGATGCGTGGAAAGGAAGTCTTTACAAATTTGTTGGCTGATTATATTAGCAAACCACAGATGGTGTCAAAGAAGTGATCTAGATTTGAGAATTAAATAAACAAAAAGGAATGGTATGGCAATCTTTAATTTAAAGCAAATAAATTAAAAAAGCAGCATAAACCTACACTAGAACAGGCATACATGTGAATGTATGTTTCAAGGCATTAAGGTTAACACTGTATTGCATTGTATAAAATATTATGTTCCAAGAGATTAAGATGAGTTAGCTGTAGAACTCAAAACTCTGCTTTGGAATCTTAATTGTAGCAATGCTTTTAAAGAGGAGGGGGTTCCCCCTTATTTTTGGTTTGCCTTATTTTTAAAATGAGATGAGCTTCCCTAGAAAATTATAGCCATTTCCAAATAGGGCACATTTGGAACTAAACAAATCATCATCTGCCTTTCACCTCACAAGCCAAAGTTTTAGTTAAGTTTTTCTTTCACCCTAAAGCTGAAAAATTGTTCACATACAAGTTAGGTAAGAATCCTAAAGCTTCTTTCCAAAAGCAGTTGGTGTTACTCTGCTGATTCTCACTGAAGGCTGTTTCATTTCTGGACAACAGAAGATACTGTTGTTCTTATTTAGGAGAGATTGCTACACGCTTACCAAGAAGAATAAATAATATAAACAGCTGTGAACTTCCTGGCCTTTCCTTCCTAACCCAGATAATCCACTTCTGTAAAGCAAAGCAAACTGTTTGGACTCCATCAGCTTTGAAAAGACAAAGATCAGGAAAACGGTGCCGAAAATAATATATGCATCTGGTTAATTAACGGACTGAAGCAACTGTCAAGTGGGATGAAATTGCGTCTCTGAAAGAACAGACCTCCAACAGCATTGTCATCATAAGATTAAGTTTCAGGAGACATAATATCTTGAAGAAAAAAATGCAACAGACTTTTGATTCAAAGCCAAAAAGAAAAACCCCAACCCAAACACAAAATTGCTAAAAGAAATCTCCCTTCTGGTTGCTAAACACTGCACAGCCTTTTGCAGTGTCTGTGGTCAAAATTTTTCAAATACATGCCACAACCACCCAAAAATAAAAAGTAAAATTCATCTTTCAAATAAAATCTGACTTGAAATATGAGCACAAAATTTAGATTCAAAGATTTTTATCATTGTATTATTTTCATGCCAAATGAACTGGGTTTACAGAACAGAAGATTTTTTCTTCCTTATTATCTCTTCTGAAAATCAGTCCAGGTTGCATTTCTTTTTGCTTGACCATTTGCATTTTCATTCCTTATCATAACTCTAATTTGTAATTCCTTCAGAGCCAGTTATGTTTCCCTTTATGTCAGCACACCCAGCTTTCTTCATATAATGATCTCAGTGATGCTTGTACTAGAGACACTTGTCTCCAGTAAACTTACAAGCACTTGTTTAATTGGAACTTCTGATATTGAACAATACTGTTTGTGTTTCAGAAGTCACAAAAATACAAATTATTTGAAGGGTTTGGACTATTTAAGCTTATTAGGTAGCTGTGCTATGGATTTTGTTTATTCTGGATCCCAGATTTCAGGAAAGCCTTGTGCACATTGATAATTTAGAAATTTCTGTGTTAGTACATTGGCTAATTACAATATGAGTCACTGTTTGTCAGAGTGGGCATAAGGGCTAATCTGTTTCATTTCACAGCATTTTAAAGCAGTGCTGTTGTTTTCTTGATTCCTGCTTAAGAGTGCTTCGTTTCAGGCCAATAGAATGTGCTCTCTCCCTCATTTATGAGACTGTCATAGAATCATAGAATGGTTAGAGTTGGAAGGGACCTTAAAGATCACCTGCTTCCCACCCCCCTGCCATGGGCAGGGACACCTCCCACTAGACCAGGTTGCTCAAAGTGCCATCCAACCTGGTCTTGAGCACTTCCAGGGATGGGGCCTCCACAACTTCTCTGGGCAACCTGTTCCAGTGTCTCGCCACCTTCATAGTGAAAAATTTCTTCCTGGGATCTAATTTAAATCTGCCCTCTTCCAGTTTGAAGCCATTACCCCTCATTCCATCACTACATGGCCTTTTAAAAAGTCCCTCTCCAGTTTTCTTGTAAGCCCCGTTCAGATACTGGAAGGCCGCTGTAAGGTCTTCCCGGAGCCTTCTCTTCTTCAGGCTGAAAAGCCCCAGCTCTTTCAGCCTGCCTTCATAGGAGAGGTGCTACAGCCCTCTGATCATCTTTGTGGCCCTCCCCTTGACCTGCTCCAACAGGTCATTCTTTTGCTGAGAACTGCAAAGCTGGATGCAGTACTCCAGGTGGCGTCTCACCAGAGTGGAGTATAAGGTTAGTATCAGCTCCCTGATGGCCTGCTGGCCACGCTTCTTTTGATACAGCCCAGGATACAGTTTGCTTTCTGGGCTGCAGGTGTGCATTGCTGGCTCATGTTGAGCTTCTCATCAACCAACACCTCCAGGTCCTTCTCCTCAGCACTGCTGTCAATTCATTCTCCACCAGGCTGTATCTGTGCTTGGAATTGCTGTGACCCAGGTGCAGAACCTTGCACTTGGCCTTGTTGAACTTCATGAGGTTTGCATGGGCCCACCTCTCAAGCCTGTCCAGGTCCCTCTGGATGGCATCCTTTCCCTCCAGCGTGTCAACTGCTCCACACAGCTTGGTGTCATTGTCAAACTTGCTGAGGGTGCACTCAATCCCACTGTCCATGTCACCAACAAAGATGTTAAACAGCACCGCTCCCAGTACTGACCCCTGAGGAACGCCACTTGTCAGTGGTTGCCACTAGGACACCAATCTGTTGACCACAACTCTTTGAATGCGCCCATCCAGCCAGTTCCTTATCCACTGAGTGGTCCATCTATTGAATCAATGTCTTGCCAATTTAGAGACCAGGATGTCATGCAGGACAGTGTCAAACTCTTTGCATAATTCTGGGTAGATGACATCTGTTGCTCTTCCCTTAAACAGCAATGCTGTAACCCCATCATAGAAGGTCACCAAATTTGTCAAGCATAACTTGTCCTTGGTGAAGCCATGTTGGCTGTCACTGATCACCTCCTTACTTTCCATGTGCCTTAGCAGAGTTTCCAGGAGGATCTGCCCCATGATCTTGCAGGGCACAGAGGTGAGACTGACCAGCCTGGAGTTCCCCGGGTCTTCTTTTTTTCCCTTTTTGAAAATGAGGGTAACGTTTCCGCTTTTCCAGTCGATGGGAACTTCACTACACTGCCATGACATTTCAAATATAATGGAAAGTGTCTTAGCAACTTCATCTGCCAGTTCCCTCAGGACCGAAGGATGGATTTCATCAGGTCCCATGGACTTGTGTACCTTCAGGTTCCTTAGATGGTCTCGTACTTGATCTTCACCTACATTGGGCAGTTCCTTATTCTCCTAGTCCCTGCCTTTGCCTTCTGCAAGTTGGGCGGTGTGGTCAGAGCCTTGTCAGTAACAGCAAAGATGAAAATATACAAATATAATTACTCTTCCATGAATCAAGATGAACAGAGAGGGCTAAAACTAAATTGGAATGAATGAATCTGTGGAATAGAGTGTAACTTTGCAGAGTCTGATTTATTGGAGCAAAACTGACTCATCTATGGGATTGTCCAAGGTAAAGTGACTCAATGACTCTCATCTTGGAGCAGATGATGCTCGTTGCCAGCTGACATCACTTGAACAACAAATATAGTCCACTGCCTGTCAAGATGTGTCTCTGTTGGCTGCCACAAACTGACTCATGTTTTGATCATTTTCATACTGGAGGTCTATCTTAGTCTTGAACTCACATGCTGGAGCTGAACAGCTCTTAATATATGATGTGTTCTTTTCTTTTAAACTTGCTATTTGAGAAATAAATTAATAGTAATGACTCAATACACACTGTCATCCACATTATCACAGCAGGAGAATTTAAAAACATCCCCTGATTTCCACATGCTCTGCAGGAGAGACTTCTCCAGGCGTCCTTACATAGTTGACCGCAGTTCTTAGACCTGACATGTAATACCTGTACCATTCAGGTCCTCCTCAGCAGGAACGCACACTTACTGGTCTTTATTGAAGGCTCTTCTTGTATTGAGAAGCTCTACGTTTGATCAACTCAAACGTTCTTTGATATTTTTTTTTAGTGAACTGAAGTATATTTAACACATAGTAAGTGGTTATTATCCACTCTAATCTTGTCAGAGAAGTACTAAGTTCAAGTACTGATTAGAGCCTGTCTGTGTAGTTTCCTCATGTTACTTGTTTTTGCGAAGAGAACAAGGGCATAGCACAGTAACAGACTGGAAAACTGTTTTTGCCATTTGCACTGACAAAACTGCCACTTCGCCCTTCAAAATCCTTTGAGTGCTTTGAATTGAAACCCTTAAAAGGGCGGAAGTCAAGATCAAACCGCCAGAACATATGAATCTGCTAACCTGTGGGAAAGCTACATGCCTTCTTGTCCTCATTAGAGTTTTAACTGAACTTAGTTAACTGAGCCAACTCATTTGTGCCACGACCATTTCCACTTTACCCTGGAGACGGGGCTGCTGAAGGGGCTGGGGTGTCCGGGATCTTTCCATTTTCTGGCTGTCTTGCACATAAGTGATGGTACCAAAGAAGAGACAACAACAGGTCTCTTCAGCTCTGCACTGAAGGGCTTTGTGGGTGTCGACAAGAATTAATTTTAATTGCAAGTATTCTGATCGTAACCTATTGATCTTGGTCTCTAGCGTCTTTCAACATGATTTTGCTCTTTGGTGTAATTCATTAACTACATGTTTGTGTGCTAAAATTAGTTAACATAGAGTCATAGGTGTGAAAGTTGTTTAAATAGATATTATCAGGCTTTTCATATCATTCTAGGATTAGTAGCCATGTATTGTAATAGCAGGGTATAGTCTAAGTTTAGGAGATACATGAGACAGTGTATGATTGAACTTGTCAGAGCCACCATTAGAATTTTTAAACCCTCCGGGTATGTACAATTTCTCTTCTCTTCATAATGAATATATATAAAATTGAGTAGAACTGCCAAGTATTGGCAGCTCATTTGTGAATTTATGTAAATGAATGGCAAACAAAAAACAAAGTATCAAAGAATCAGGATTACCAGCCAAAATCTCATATATCTCATGTGCATTACTCAAGCGGGAAGAAGCTCTTAAAAGAAAACATCTGCAATTAGTTATAATACTTTTAAAATCATTACATGCCAGTAAGAAAAACATGTATTGAAAAGAATACGTTTAAATTTCAAAACAATCTTAAGAAATGTCTCCTGTTGTTTCATTATCTTTTGGGAGGTTAATGGTGCCAGTAGTTCTCCCTGGGAGAACTGGCATTTTTTAATAACTTCTATTAGAAAAATCAACGCACGCTGCTACAGGCTACTACAGAGGAATGTCATTTCCAAAACAAAAACAGTTCTCCAAAACTTCTTAGTCTTTTCATGCATTGAAATGCTGAGTCCTGTTAAGTTAGAAACAACATCCCCTGCCTGTCACAAAGTGACCAATATGAATTTTAATTTTTTTATTACTTTTGTGCTTCTGCCACTTTAGGGGCATAATTTTGTCTCTGCATTTAGCTATAATGGTACCAGATCAGGGCTTTGTTCTGTTATTGTCTTGTAGAAGCCAAAAAGAGTCATTTTTGTAAGATTTTTGCATTACTAGCCAGTCCTTCAGAGAGCCTGGAACAAATACATTGTAGAAGCAATGTCACTTGGAAGGCTGAGATACAGAGAGACAATTGTCTGCTCACATATCACAAGATAAGATGATTTTGTCTCTATGATTTCTAAGAATATCCTCAAAGTCCATTCCTACAGTGTTTCTGGAGGCAGTGCTTTCTCTAGCAATAGAAAGAAATAAGCTTATTTCTTTGTTTTCTTGTACCTGATGTCGTCATTTACACCACTGCATACTCAGTGTGAAAAAGCTGATCTGGTGCCATTTTGCAATCGCTTTGTCCTGCTGCAAATAGTGGCACTGTCTGCCGCTGGGATGGGCGTAGACAGAAGGCAGATGCAGTTCTGCAGCCTTATCCTCCGTCAGGAGGTCATCAAAGTGTGCTGCCCAGACAGAACCGCTGTGAGGGCAGGAACTGGTGCCCCTCCACTCTCCCTCAAAACCTGTGCTGCCAAGAACCAGAGGAACAGATGGAGAAGCACCTACTGTAATCTGCCAGCCTTGTGTGTCGCCGAGTTTGTGTCCTTTTGAGATACAGGATGTTTTCCCTTTCGCATTTGCCATTGTGAGTAAACCACAGAGGCTCATTGCTCTCAGGTCCTTTTCTTGTGTTGCTTCTGTTCGTTGCTCTCTCATCCTCTCTGCTTTTCTACATGGTGTTAACAGGGTCATTCTGGGAACACAGCAAAGGCCAAGAACAGCGTGAGAGTTGTATTACGTTAAATTTACAAAGCATCAGCAGATGGGGCTGAAAAAGAGTTTTCATTATCCTTTGGCAGTGTATAATCTGAGGCATCTAGCTGAGAAGCTGTGATACCAACTTGGAGGAATAGTTTGTACATGCTTCAAGGTCAGCTTGTAAATATAGCTATTTTATTGCAATGGAAATATCCCATTTTAGTCAACGTTCAGGACCACAACATTACTAGAAGTGCAGGAATACCTATGGGAGTAGTTTTTTTTCTGTTCAGAACTATTTGTCCACAAACTGATGCAAAGAGGTTTTGTTTCGAGAAGCCAATTCCAAAATGACATTTCCTTGAGGTGACTCATCTAGTAGTGCAGCAGTGCAGTACCTGCAGGGCAGGCAAAGGAGGCTGGCAGTGGTCCATGGTATTTCTGACTTCTGGGACAACACTGAATTGTGGAACATGGTTGGGTTGTGTGAGCCATCTTGGTTGATTCAAGTCTGGCTTAAATACAACAAAGCACTTAAGCACATTGCTTAATTTTAAACAAATCAGAGTATTCTTATGGCTTCACATTAAGTGTGTGTCTACATACTTCGCTGGAGAAAGATGTTATTGTGTATTGCAGGTGTATCAAGCAGGAAGAAAACCTGTATCACTGTTTGCTATATAAGGTCTGAGGCTCAGATCTTTCTTTAATTGGTGCATTTATCTGTCATACTTCAGAGGTCAGGAAAAAAAAAATAATTTTTCATTTTCCTTAATGATGGCCCAGTTTGTCAAAGTTCTTAGCTCAAGTTGGCACTGTACAATTTAAATGCAATTTTCAGCATCTAGCAGGATAAAACCCTAACTGACACAAAACCAGACAAAGCCTGGAATATTGCATACATTTCCAGAACCACAGCAACTGATCGAATGAGGCATTGAATCCATTTGATTCTCTTTTATTAGCAACCACCTGGATGTCCAGATAGGTAATTCAGAACAAATGTGTTCCTTTGAGTGATTAGAAACTGAATGGAATGAAAATCCATTTTCACATCAATTGCCAAACACAGACCAAAGGAGCAAATACTATGCTGAACCATGTTCTAATCTCGGGGAGGGGAATCTTTCAAGATAAAGTATTGGGTCATGTGTGATCCACTGTTGGAAGACAGAAGGAAAAAGAGCTGCATGTCCCAATTATCCCTACATTTCCCACCAAGTAAAACTTGCTCCTGTAAAATTGCTCTGTTTGTAGCTTCTGCCTCAAGATAACTTTTGCACCTGCTGCTCAAAGATTAAACTACATCTGTTGAAAAGAAACTGCCACTTGGGGTCACATGTGTTATCAGATGACATTTTTTGTTTATTTGTGCAGCTAGGGCTACCGAATTAGGAATTCTTTCTCTTCATTTTGAGCTTTACTGTGTCTCTTCATCATAAAATACTTTTTCTGAGCCAGCGAAAACACTGAGGCTTTAAGTTTTATAGCAGGAAAAAGAAAAAAAGAGGGCATAATTTTTTCCTAGATTTCTCTACAATAATATATCTGTATTTTTAATACTTCAGTCACATAAGTGATTTTATATTCATCCAAAAACCTCTTAGGTACCCCAAGAAGTTATAGATTTTCATTGTTAAATACTTTATTCTTTCACTGTCATCTCTGTTAAGTACTTTACTCCCTGCCACCCTCACCCCTTTTAATGGCATTGTTGTTAAAGTAATCTTTATGTCAAGTACCAATTCAGCATCCTTCTTGATGTGTGTAGAACATACACACATAAGAGCAGCAAGAAAGTAAGAACAGTGGCTACTTCTGAAAAATAAGTTTTGTACATGGAGGTGTTCCCCAACATACGTCTTTTAGAATATTTGCAGAAAGCTTATAATGTGGGTACTCTTAATGTAAAATAATATTCCTCTAAGAAAGTTACTTGATGATAGATATAGTTCTTTAACTTTCTATGGGTCTTATTCTAGAATAATTTCTTTATGGACATAAGCTCAGTAACATTCGACATCAGTAAGCTACAGAATTATCTACATTTACTTTTTTTTAATATGAAAAAGCTGACTAATCAGAGCCCTTGGCAAAAAGGCAAAGGAGTAATCAGTGAATATATGCCTCTGCTTTTAATAAAATGGTATGAATCGCTCAGTCCCTTGATGTTTTCTCCTTAGTGATACTTTCTGTTTTGACAAGATCATTTACGCAAGCTGCCTCTCTTTTTGAACGTATGGTTGGTGGCATATAGAGTCAAGCAAGCCTCAGCTTTTCATCTTTTTTCTTATCAGGGAGCAAAATTTCTATGTAAATAGAATCAGGTGATGATTCAAAATGGAAGATAGTAATTTCATTTTATGTGTTGTTAGACCTTGTGGTCTTGGTATACATTCAGAGTTACTTTCAATTGAAATCCACCGTACTTGGTGTCTATCATCTCATGTGTATTGGTTTTGTTTACCAATGGTTCCCGTGAAAATCTACTGCAAGAGGTTTAAAATGCATTTACCATCATTCACATTCCTCATCTTAAGGGTCATCATAATTTATGCTAAATATAAATGCCTAAAGAATAAGAATGTTCTTCTAGGAATAGAATGGGAGCAAAATAGGGCTTCAACAAAAAAATATTCTCTGGTTGGGTCATCAAATGATATAAGATTTTCCAGGGTATTTCCCGTGATTAGGGAATACAAATGAAGTGCAAAAAGAAATTAATGTTGCCCTAAGTGCTCAACAATATCAAGAACTAATGGAGCAATCAGCCCTTCTTGTTCCAAAGAGTCATCTGTTACAGTAGAAGGAGAAAAATGTAGCAATCGTAACCTTGTAATGCAGTGAGAGTGATATTCCATTAAAGTTCGTATTTCATTTTTCACTAAAGATCAACAAGTTCAACAACAGCTGAAATCAGATTTTTATAGACAGTTATTGTTTCAGCAGTCATTATTTTTTCATTACTTGCCATTAATGAATATTTTCAAGCAGCAGATCCAGTCTCGAACTTAGCTGTGCTCAACTGAGGCACCGAGACACACTTAGAAAGGAAATGCTGGGAGATTATTTAATAAGCAGTGATTTAAACATGGGAAAGAGTTAAAGGAAATAATAGAACTGGTGTGCACTGAATTGCAAACAGGAAATAGTTTCTTTTTGCTAGTAGGGCTACATAAAAATACTCAAAGCAGTGGATGTGCTTTGTGTCGAATTGATGTTGACAGAATTAAAGTTCCCAATATGTAAGGTTGAGTCACACTGTGTGCCAGTTGTGGTAGTTTTTCCCTTGCCCATAAAAAAATCCTGCAATTCCAATAATAAAAACAATCTCACTCAAATGCTGTAGCTTAATTCTTATCCCTTCAAACCAAACCCAAGGAGCTGATGGCGCAGAAGATATGGGAATTATATATCACATCGGTGCAGGATGATCTAATTTGCTCTGATGCAGAAGTCCTGAAGAAAGATGCTGCTAAGGCGATCCAATCAGCCAGGGTTTATTCTTTTCCTGTTCTAGTTTAGAAAGAAAAAAAATGATCTGAAAACTAAAGCTATGCCCTCCAGAGAGTTACCTTATCACAAAATCAGTCACAAATGGAATGCAGAAATCTTTCAGGGAAAATAGACATCGAATCCATCCTGGTGGTGTTATCTTCATTGTAGAGGTTCAGGAATGATATTTCAGATGAATTCATAATGAACCCACAAAAAGGGAGAAGTCTGGAAGTTTCACTCTGATTTCATACATGAGTTACAGCAACAGCTCCCAGACTGACACCGTCCTCTCTAATGGTAGTAAGCAAACCTATGCCTAAAGAACTATGTCAAAAAAATCTTGCTGACATAAATAGTGTACCAGAATGTCTTCAGACTTCATTTGGCCAAATGCAAAGGTACTGAAGTGTGATGTCTCTTTCTGCTACTAATAATGCAACCAAGTATGAAAATCTAGAAGGCTCAGAGTGCTCAGGATTGGCCACGGCCTTGTCTGTATCAAGGGTAGCAATTCAAATCCAAAATAAGTGAATACAATGGTGATTGAATTCTGTTGCCACATCGCTCTCAGTGAATTGGTCTCAGAGTTGCGAGTAAACAGATACTCTATCACATACAAAATGTATCATCGTGATTGTCACCCTTCTAATTCTTGGAGAAAAAAATAACATAGTCTGGAGCAGGCAGGAAGAACAGAATTCTTGCTTGTTCTATAGGTTGTTCCCCTTTGGACAACGGATTTACGTCAAGGAATTGGGCCAGGAATAGCAAAAGAAAGCTTGTAATGCTTCCCACCTACAGCTTTTAGTATGGGCTGTCTGCTTAGCCAAACTTGGTCAATTTTGTTTCAGTAGTCTTCATGAGGCATTTTCAGGTCTACATAGAACCACTAAATGACAGCTAAAAAATCAGCACCTAATGAAATTAAAGCAAGAAATCAAGTAACAAGCAATAGGACAAGAGAAAATGGCCTCGGATTGTGCCAGGGGAGGTTTCGATTGCTTATTAGGAAAAATTTCTTCACCAAAAGGCTTATCAAATATTGGAACAGGCTGCCCAGGGAAGTGGTGGAATTGCCATCCCTGGAGGTATTTAAAAGACGAGTAGACGTGGTGCTGAGGAACATGGTTTAGGGGTGGTTTTGGCAGGGTTATGGTTGGACTTGATGATCTTAAAGGTCCCTTCTGACCTAGATGATTCTATGATTCCTCCCCCTGGATGCAGGGCACGAGGGCCACTGTTGAGGATCGGGAGCAGCAGGCACCTAGCCGAAATGTCCCAAAGGAGCACTGGCAAGGAGCCGTGCTCAGTGCTGCAGAGGAAGGCAAAAAAAAACCACGGGGAAACTGGCTAGCCCACTGTGGGAGGGGAAAAGCCTTCCTCCCCACAGCTGCAGGGGACCAGAGGCCGTCTTCATGGTGGATGAACAGCAGGCAGTAATCGAGTCAAAACAGACTGGAGAAGCCCCAGTCATCGTCAATGCTGCAGAGGAAGGCAAAAAAATGGAGATCAGTGCCAATCTGTTCCGGGGGAAAATTCCTTCCTGACCCCTGTGTTGGCAATCGGCTGTTCCCTGAGCATGTAAGCAAGACCTGCCTCCTCATCCCACAGGTGGATGATGCCTCCTAGGAGTTATATTCTCCCTCAACCTGGAGCCATCTCAGGCTTCTGAGAGGACACCAGTGGGTGCTCCTAAGCACTAGGACCCCTGGCAACATCTCTGCATTCTGTTTCTTACAGCTGTTGCCCCTGGCTCTGCAGGGAATGAGGATGGCAAGCTCTGCAGTGCTCCTCCAGAAGGCATTTTCTTGGTCTGGCGAGTGGGTTTGGTGGTTCTTCTCATCTCCTGAGAAGTGGACATCTGTTCCCTGAGGGCTGAAGCAGGATTTCCATCCATCAGATGGGCTTTGAATGTGGCTACACCAGGAGCTGGCCTTACAGTGAAGAACCTTCAGCCTCCACTCTTCCTCCCTCCAAGTAATTCCACCAGCTTGTTACGGAAGTGTAAGACCAAGAAAAGATGTTAAAAAAAAATTAGGTTTTAATGGTGTCACCAAAAAAAGGTAGAACAGTAAAAATTAACAAGGATCTTATACTACAAACACTTCAGAGGACATAATGTTTTACAGGTTCAGAATGTCACTTGGGAACTCTTAATGTACTCTGTGTACTAAATCTAAGCTTCAAACAATGATTGAAAATGCGCCAACTACTCACCTAAAAGGCAAGGACACTCATCCCTGGGGAAGTTACTTTGGTCAATGTCTAGACCCAAAGGGAGGGCTTCCAATTGCACACCCAATCCTCTGAGGTGAACCACTCAAAGGGGGGTCTCAGCGGTGGACCCCATTTTATAGCCTGGTCAGATCTGAACTGTTGTCATCTAATCGGTCCTGGTCACGTGGGTTCCATTGGTCAAGGGGTCTCTGAGGTAGGCTCATTGCCTGTGGTTGCCTCTAGGGCTCAGGTATCTGGGGTGTGTGGCTGGGGATTGTTTGTGTAAGTGACCAGCAGCTCACGAGCTTCCTGCCAAACTAGCCACCGCAGCCCTGTATGCTGCCATTAGACCTGTTGGGGGGAGCTGGGGGTGCTCCTGCCACACTCCACCCCATGACTATAGTCATGATCTGATGAGTTCCTTTGGAGCAGTGGTGCAGACACCTCCTGCCTCCAAAG
Source organism: Chionis minor (assembly GCA_013398295.1). Classification (NCBI taxonomy): domain Eukaryota; kingdom Metazoa; phylum Chordata; class Aves; order Charadriiformes; family Chionidae; genus Chionis; species Chionis minor. Next base: position 2,137,500 of record VZSF01004659.1, on the reverse strand, counting down.
GTAAAAGGTAACGCATTCTTGGTGAGTTGTAACACCATTTTGGATCACCATCCTTTAAGTGTAAAAGATTTGAATTAACAATCAGCAAGAGAAACCAACAAACATGTCACAATAACCAGCATTATCATAAGAATTTACAGTAAACAATGGATAAACAGCTGGGTATCATTCTTGGGTTGTATGGGACATCTAATGGACGAACAAGGTGCAGAGGGGGAATCTCAGTATCAAGGTTACAGGTGGGGTTTAGGGACAACATCAGTTTCGGGGGCAGGGCTTAAGGGAGTATATTTTACAGTGGCTACAGACCATGTCACCAAACACTTAATTCAACTCATTACAATACAAACAACAAGTGACTTCACTGGTGTTCATTTTCTTTACTGAAATATAGTCTTCATAACCAATGGGATTTCAAGTCTTTGGTCACTGTTTTGCCTCTTATCACAGCTTCTAAAGGTCTAGGTATTAGAAGTAATCCAAAGGTATTTGACAGGTTTACAGCTGGACTCGATGATCTTTAAGGTCTTTTCCAACCTAAAAGTTTCTATGATTCTATGAATCTGTTTTTTTCCACTCAAGAAAGTACATTTAAGATTTGCATTCTACTCATTCTCTCTCAGTAATAATTTATCTTGTGCAACAGGTCATTAACCCACTTAACAACCCTAAATCTAGATGTTTTTCCTTTAGAGAAATGTAGTGAAAATCAAGTCAGTGAAATACCAAATCTTCCTTCCACTTCATTTTCTTAGGGGACACATGACCTGGGATTTTTCTGTCACAGTGGCAAACAGTAGTTTAGCTATTAACTACATGGGATCTGTATTTGGGACCCTTGCTATATCTGTGTACACTCTTATTATCTGCTGAGTCTGGTTATATTCTGATCAATATTATCTAATGACTGTGACCACAGGTGAGACGTTTCAAGGATATTTCAACTTCCATTGCCATTTGACAGTAGGCAGAAAGTGTCACTGTGAAGTTATTTGTCCATCTTGATCCTTTCTTCCTAGCTAGAAATAAGAGGAAAATCTTTGAGAGGGTAATTCAGTTTCTTCCTCCCTGTGTCCCATATTTTACCTGCAGCATAAACCACATGCTTGTTTGAGAGATGTATCATGTAAAGAAAGCTAAAGTTAGAGCTATACCTAAAAGCCGAGCAACAGTTGAAAACCCTGCTAGGTTTTGCCTATCTCTCATCTGAATCAGTACTTTATTAGGACTTACTGTTCTTAAGATATGTTAAGATTTTCTATGTTTCCCTTGGCATGTTCAGTCTTGTTCTCACCTGTATCAATGTTCTTTTCAAATTCATAACCTGGAGGCAAAGGCCAAAACCTTTCTAGCTGTAGAAGCAAATGTATTACTCGTTTTGCTTGAAATATTATAAAACCCCATCTCTCTGCCAGAGATGTTCTCTGAGAGAGACGTCAGCCAATATGGTGTTCCAGGATTAATTAAAGACTTTGTCTGCCAGACATTCTTTAAGTCTGCTTTTTCTCATTTTATTTTTACTTTTTGGCATGTAATAGTATTTCCATACTTATTAAATCCTCACTGATAATTACATGCAAAAGAGCAGTTAGCAGCAGACAATTTAGTGGCAAAGAATTTATAATTGGAACTGTTTACCATTCAGAGATGACTGAAAGTGATGGCAACTTGTTTCCAGCCCGTTCGACTTCTTGTTCTTGAGAGTGATGGGACCCTATAAATAGATACAAAACTGCACCAAATGAAACTTCATGTTAGTGTTACTATTCCAGTGGAGCTTCCAGCTGAGGTGGCCGGTTTTAAGTCTTTGTTTCTCCAGTCTATCTTTGTATTAAACATAAAATCATACCCGTGCAGTAGACAGTTACCTAAATGGCATGCAGTATATCAGGTGTTTCCTAAGATCAAAACCTAATTTCGTTGCTCATCACTGTGTGTTGAGTGACCTGTCTATATGCTACCTCCTGTTCTTACTAGCAAATAGACCAATTATCATGTCTTAGCATGAATGATATTTCTTAGTCAGAGAAACCCAGTGGTGATTGGGATCTACGGGGGTTTTCTATGCTTGTTTTCTATACTCGTTTCAGTAGAATTATCTGTCTGCAGGAACATAGTTTCTGTGTTCCAGAAATGATATTGCCATTTCAAGAACAGTCACTAGGCCAGCAAATGCAGAACCCTCATCAATCACTTTATATCTGAAGGAAAGTGTCGTAGTTTGGGCGACGCTGGCCACTAAAGCGAATGACAGATGCTCTCTAACTTCTCTCCAAAGTGAGAGAAGAATGACGGGAAGAGAGACTTATGAGTTTAAAAGAAACTAAACTACTTCAATGGAATACTAATAATAAAATAATAAAAAGAAGATATAATAATATTAAAAAGAAAATCATGAAATCTATACAATATATACAAAACTGTGTCGAGCTCCCAGGATGACAATTACATCACTGGCAGGCACTGGAAAAGTCTCAGACTGGACTCAGCAAGAGAAGGGAGCTGAACTCAGGAGCTGCATTCAGGAGCACACGGATCGGTATCAGAGGCAAACGATCAGCCAGAGCCCTCCTCAGATGCTGGCCACTGAAGAAAGAGGCTGACCCTTTGGTCCCTCAGCTTTTACACTGAGCATGAGGCAGATGGGATGGAATACCCTGTTGGTCAGTTTGGGGTCACCTGTCCTGTCCGCTCCTCCCCGCAGGTGTGACATCTCTATGCTTTACCGCTTTCAGCCCTCCAACAGGGCAGATGAAGTTGTGTGGCCTTGGTTGTTATAGCAATAAATGTAAGCAAGAGCCTCTCTGCATACCATTCCTTGATATTAATTATAAACAAGGCTTTATCACTCTGGAAGCGGACTACTGCCTGACAAATACACCGCTGATTTCAGAGAGTACAGTTAGTTAGAAGAGGCTTAGCTGAAAAGTAAAATTACTGAACAGAAAACTGTTTCTGTTTTGCCTCAAACCAGGACAGAGGAAAAGATTTGACGATTACTACAAAGAGCTCACCCTAAATAAGAAGTTCAGGGCAAGTATTTGAACACCTCTCTGATCATGGCCTCAGCAGGAACCAGAATGTTTCACTTTCTTGGCAGCCCTTTGGGCTTGAAATGTTTCAGTCCATTTATGTATGGACAAGAACACATACAGGCACTGCCAGTTTTATAAGAATAATTATCAACTTCCTTTGCCTCTTCTGATACGCATCAGAGAAAAGATTTGATAATGGTGCTGGATAGCCGAAATGAAGGAAAAGAGAAGGCACCCCCCAGGCTTGATTTCTTTCTAATACTTGGATACTAGAGTCTGTTGCTTTTTTGCCTTGTTTACATTGCAGTTAGGCAAGATCACTTCTCCTGTGTAAACCTTGCTCTCTATTGTCACTTTTTATGGTCAGCCATCCCACCAACTACTGCATAGAAAACTCAGTACATTTATGATTGAAATCTGGACATCTCAAAGAAAGGTGGTACCAGTTTGTATAGTAATACTAGAAAAGAAAAGACTGAAGAACCCAAGTTCATAGATCCCTTTAAGACGGGCAGGTAGCAGAATATAGTCATGACAGTTGTAATGCCCTTGCTCCTCTAAAAAGCCACATAGATCTTAGCTGTCTATGTCAACCTGAAGACTTGCAGTGGCATAGTGCCCTTTCAAATACTGGTTTAAGGCTCATACAAAAGGGAGTTTGCTATCTACTGATGAATGTTTCCTTTCTGATGCACCTGCTATGCCTTTCCAACCAAGTATTGACCTAATCAAAACTCATGTAGCTTATGAGATCTGATGTGACTATGGCCTGGCAGGTATGGTTGGGAATATTTCAGAACTCAGCAGGAGAAAACATGTCCACTTTTTCTTTTAAACATCCAACCCTGAGCATGCGTTTTGCTTCATTGTGAACGAGCACGCTGATGTTTTTAATAGGAAAGCAGAGAGGATCAGTTTTGAGGCTGTAGTATTTTTTTAGATTTATTTGCATGTGTAAGTACTTTTTCGATCTAACTGACATAACAGGAAACTCTTGTTTGCTTTACAGTTTGAGTGTATGGGTAATGAAAAGCATCCTCCAGCATCTATCATGAATATGCACAACTGTGGCTCTATAATGAGCTTTCAAGCCAAAATCAGGGAGCCTGGGAAAGCTTTTGTATGGCTACACTTGTTGCATCAAAGTCCTATAGATTGTTGCCTACATTGTTCTTACCAGCAATTTTACAGCAGCAGAAGAGGTTGTAGCCTCCGCACCTATGATCTATTGCAGAATGATGACTGCAGACACTTGATTTAATTCCTCTGAAATCAATGTTCACTTTTAATTTGCTAATCCTAAATCAAAACAGATAAATTCAGCAAACCATTCAGGCAAGTTTGTTTTAAAGAGAAAGGGTGTTTCTTGAATAAAATAAATAAATAAAAAAGAGACAACCATGCAATAAGGCAGCTAAAACGTTTACACCTACACAGAGGCTAGAAAGCATAGTTAGCAAGGCAATATTACTTATTTATATTATAATAGAGTCTCCTGCTGTACTGGATGGAGGATCCTTTCTGACGGAGATCCCTACCCCCAAAAACCAATTCAATCTGCATCCACAAAAAAGGCACAAAACTTCTCAAAATAACAAGGGATCATTGGGGCGTTGAGATGTTATGACTTCTCTGTCCTAGTCTGGGAAAAAATCAGTCTTTATGATAAATTGCAGGAGTCCATCTGGAATGTGGGGGGGCTAACAATCCTTTCCCCCTTTAATGCGGAGATGTCTGTCTCGCCACAGAGCTCATTCTTCCCTGCCCGGCTGCCTGCACATTAATAACAGGGAAGAGAAACCATTCAGTGATTGATACCGGCTTATGCTAAACAATTTCCCCTCCTGTTTCCAATAAACATGGCTGTTCAAATAGATTATAGTGTCTCAGAGCATTCACTTCCCCCCCAGCCTGCCTTAGATGTCCTTTAGCTGCTCCTTTGTGATGGTAATGAAACTAAACAGCATTTCAAAGCGGGCTTTGATTAGCATGATAACCGTGTAGTGGCTTGATGGCCAGCATGGAATGATTATCTAGCCTTCCAGCACCAACAGCTTCGAAGAAAAGTTATGCAACCTGTTAAAATGCATGCATGTATGCGTGTATGTATATATGTATGCATGTGTATGTGTTTGCATTCACACAACAGGTACAGGTATAACTCAGGTATCAATAAAACCTGGCAAGGTCCATTCATTGATATTCCCCGTTAGAACAGTGTTTTCTTGATGCACAGGCTAATTGCACCAATTTGCCACAATTTGCCTGGGTAGTGCATATGCATTTAAATAGGGGACAGGAGGTGGGATGCAGCAGAGCTCAGTAATTACTCATCATGTAGAGCATCATCACATGCTGCTAGTCAAGCCACTGGGCATTGCTGGAGATGGGACATCTGGAAATGGCGTACCGCAGGATGACTGCGGAAAACCCAGTGTCTTGAGACCCGTGTAACAGTGTCAGCACACGCATCAAGGGCTGAAGGTAAAATGCCACGGCACCATTTATATAGCCTTCCAAATCAGATCATCTGGGATGAGACGTTCAGCTGCAGCAAAGAGTTGCATCTCCATCAGAGTGAACAAAGGTGCCCAAGTTTATGCTGAGAGCATGCCCCTCTCTGCCTCATAATAGTTATTCCTTCCTACTGAAAAATAAATGTAAGACAAAAGTTTATTTCTGGACCATAGTTATGTGACATGGGTTGTGGTTTTAAGGGGTTATAACCACACAGTGTGATGGGATGAGTAGTAGCCTATTGGCTATTTCATAGTAGTTAGACTTTATGACACATGACTGACTCTTCTGGTTCCGTTTCTTTTTTTCCCCTCTGTAAATATTTGCAGCACGAACATGAAAAATCGCCTTAATTGAAATAATGCTTCCTCTGGATTTCTTTTTTATAATGTTTGCACATATTTTGGCAGCCCTTCAGGATGCTGCATGTTACGCAAAAGTATGACAAGTGACGTCTTGGTAGTCTGCAAATACTTAAATGCCAGAACCTGGAGAAGCTTCATGCCATCTATATCAGCAGTGTATGTGTCTGCAATCCAAGCAGAAAGTAAGAGATGAGTAGGTACATTACAGAGGCAACACCAGATGAATTCAGCAGCCCCATGAAGCTGATGACTGTGATAAAAAGCAGTGTGTCATCTCTGTAAATGTACTCAGAACTGGGGGCTATGGTTACCACAGAATATCAAAAAGCTTTACGAAGAGGTTTATCTGCTTTATCTCTAGAAATATAAGCAGCACAAATCAAATACGTGCTTTGCAAATGTTTTGTGATTTATTTCTTGTGTGACTTTTTACAAAATTCAGTGACTGGACATTAAAATAACAGATAAAATTCAGTAAGTCCAGGTACATGGGGAAAAACAGTCTTAATTTCACAAATGAAACAGTGGGAGTTTCTAACTCAGGAGTTAGATCTATGATCTATAATATTTGTGGTTTTAGTCAACTATTACCTAAATGCGCAAAACAAGCCAACAGAATACAAGGAGTTTTTTGGGATGGGGAAGGAAAACAGAGAATAGCCTGATGCTGCTGTGTAAAGCAGGGATACGGAGGGCCCTGGATTAACAGCTGGATGGATGTGGGGGGACTGAGCGGGTGGGGAGCCGCTCTGTGGGAAAGGGCTGGGGCTCCTGGCTGACAGCAGGCTAAACCATGAGTCAGCCACGTGCCATGCGTTGTGGGGAAGGCCAAGAGCATGCTCAGCTGTGACAGTAGGAGCACCATGGCTAAGAGGTTATCTCCCTTCACTCAGCACTCATTAGAGCACAGCTGGAATGCTGCATCCAGTTTTGGGTCCTACAGTACAAGAAAGACATTGATAAACTGGCGTGATTTCAGCAGAGGGCCACCACGATGGTCAGAGCTGGGGCACTTGCCCTTTAAAGGAGATACTGAGGGAGCAGGGCATCTTCAGCCTGGGAAAGGGATGGCTCTGGGGGAACCTAACCAGTACTAACTAACTAATACCTACCAACCAGCACTAGTGCTTAGTGGTTAGGTTACTCAGAAGCTGGAGCCAGGCTCTACCTAGCAGCACATGGCAGGAGAACAAAGGACAATGACCATGAAGTGATAAAGTGTGCCATTCTGAAGTGACAGATCTGACTGGGTATGAAGGAAAATATTTTCCTGGTGAGGCTAATAAAATGTTGTAACAAGGAGGTTGTGCAGTCTCTGCCCATGGAGGTTTTCAATGCCCGACTGGATAAAGCCCAGAGCAACCTGATCTGACCTTGTAGCTGCCCTTGCTTTGAGCAGAAAGTTGGGCTAGAGACCTCCTGAGATCCCTGCCAGTCTGAATTATCCAGTGATCTTGTGTTTCACACAAGCACATAGCTAAGCTGTGCAGTCCTGCTGCAGGACGCTGCAGATACTGTAGGTTAATGTAGGTTTCAGAAGTTGGACAGGATCACCAAGGGGAAATGCACTGATGTTTTGGGTTTGAACCGCAAACACTTGGAGGCTGGGAAACGTTGAGAGGAAATATTACTGTAGGTTTGCTACGATCTCATATTCTTCCTTGGAAAGCAGCTTATGGCCACTTTCAGAGGTGGGTTACTGGGCTGGATGGACTGGTTGTCCATCTCCCAAACTATTACAGCTCTTTTTGTGTTCTTATTTCTATAAAATACGCCATCAGCATGAGCTACTGTTTCAAACCTAAAATTTTGCAGAGCTTTTAATTACAGGGAGGTGCAGTATTTAGAACGTCATCCCTACCCTTGGAAGGAATAGTAAAATAATGAGGCTTTTCAGAGTATTTCTTTTTTTTCCATCAATTTTCATAATGACAGTATTTGGGGGGGAAATTGAAGACTGTAGCTTGTTACCAGAAAGTACTAGAAATATTGTAGAGAGATCTATTTTTATTTATTTTTTTACTTTTTCAAAAGTTCAACAAGTTCATTGCAATCTGCCTTTCAAGGTCATCCATCTGAATCAATGATCTTCTTAGCTCCACCAGTTCTGATTTTTTGAATAAAATTGTAATTAGCAGCCTTTTAAGCACCAGCTGTTCTATTGAAACATGATACTGGTGGTGTACTCAGTCCTGGTGGAAAAATATCTGTGAGCTGCTCTTCACTGAAGCCTCCTAGCTGATTGCAAGAAGCATTTATGGTCACAGAATTAAAGGGGCCACAAACAGATCCTTACTTTGGAATCCTTTATCGACATAGTTGCCTCTCTCCTTTTGTGAATTACCCTGTTCAAACATGCATTTGAACCTTCACTGTACTCATTCCTTATAAAATAAGAAGAAAAAGGAAAGTATAATAAAATATAGCGTAAAGGGTAAAGGAATAGTCTGTTAGCTCATCCACATGATGAGCCACATGATATCGGTGCACAGAAACAGAAATACTTTGGGGAAATGTTTCTCTCTTGTTATTTAGCAGCACCCATTATTTAGCAGTGTGTACCGTCTTTATCAACAGGAGACCGAGGTTAACCTTTAAGGTGAATGTTGTAATCTCTGTACAGGAGGTTATGGTGTTAGGGAAGAAATCAGTGATGAAAATAAAAGCTGAAGAAGTGCCTTTCTAGCAGGATTTGCAGGAGAATTGAAAGGCTGATTGGCACAGAAAGTGGCATGGGAAAATAAAAGCAAGAGGTAGAATTTGTCTTGGCAGGAAAGTGATGTTCCACTATTAGAAATGCCTGCAAGCCAAAAAGAAAAAAAATCCTGTGCTGAGATTTAACATAGATTTTCCAACTGCTTTAAAGCTCAGGCCCGACACTAAATATCTTCCTAAAGCAAATACGGTTTTAGCTGTACAGAAGTATTCTGTCATGTTTGGAGAAGGCAGGGACTGGTTCTTATTTAGCCTCTCAAATTGGGAGCATGGCAGCGCCTGGTGCAGCTGGGTAGGATGAGAGGAGCAGTCAGGCGCTGGGGTGCGCCTGCCAACTGCTGCAGCCCTGCCTCCCCTCTCTTCCCTGAAAGATTTTTTCTTGACATATTATGTTACAGTGTATTTTCCTTTTTTTCATCTATTTTTATAAGAAATGAGGACGGTGGTAGTTTAGCAACACGTCTGAACAGCATCTCCTGCCAGGTCAGCGTGCTACCAGAGGGCACTGGGGCCTGAGAATGCAGGGGAGGGAATTTGCAGTGTCAGCCACGAAATCTGAAGCATTGCGGTAGTGCTGGCTGATCAGGCATTGCTATATTTTTCTCTATTAATTACATGGCCTTTTCTCTCTCCAAAGCCAGGAAAATGTCCACGCTGTCAGAAGTCTTTATGTACGAGGACACTCATCCCTCTGCAGTGTGCTATCAGGAATCTCAGTGTCTGGCAAGTCCCTGCTCTCTCTAAATCTTTCCCTTACACCACAGACCTTAAGCAATATTCCTGTGTTCAGCGCTCCTGACAGTCAGACCATTAACTCATACGGTCCCAGTTCAAGAAGGCCTATATGCACATCATGACATACCTCTTTTTCTAATTATTTCACTTATCATGCAATCATTATCCCTAAACCTGGCCCGAAGAACTATTTCTTCCCAAGTCAGAAGTAAGTGAATACCTGAGTGAAAAGGCAATGCACAAGGAACAGTGAAGGAATGCAATACTACATTTTTTGCTTCTTTATTACACAGAAATTAATACAGAAAAAGAGAAAAGCAATACATGTACATTTCAGTTGGAAGTACTAGCACAATTTCATTTCTTTTGTGCCACCCCTGTCTATCCCTGATGGTGGATATTTGCCATGGGAATTATATTTTACTGCCTTTGTATAAAGCACCTTTTGCCACAGTGCTTCTTGATCTCATGCAGGATCTCCAGGCACTCCTATAGGACAGGTAATAATAAATGGTAACAAGTATGGAGGGCTCCTGTTGCTCATCATTAAAGTATTTCTGAAAAGCAATGAGGGGAAATTCAGAATGTCCACATGAATTAATAAAAAAAGACATACAAGCTAGAGAGCTCAAATTATTTCATTTAAGGTAATATAAAAGACTGAGACTACGTGTTTCTCTTCAGAGATGCTCATTTTGTTGCTTCTTTGGTATTTGTCCTTGCTTTAAAAAGTATCTTCGGGGGTTGTATCATGGTAACTGAGGTTGAACAGAGAGTCTTTTATTTTGTAACTGGTGCCTCACATCTCCAGAAGGAGCCACTGCAAATAGCCTGAGTGCTTCCAGCTCCTACTTCTGTGCTATGCCTGGCGTCTGCTGGCCAACGCAAGGTCATTTCATCTTAATATTTCATTGAATTGGTGTGTTAGTAATGCATCAAAGATGATGTCCTAATGAAATGCAACAGTGAGATACAGTCATGGCATTTGAAGGCTATGTAAGAAAAAAAAATGGCTGTTTACTCTACATGGAAAAGGAAGTCTGATATTTGTTCTTCTGAAAGTTGGAGGCTCCAGCTCTGGAGTAGGCGAAATGCACGATATACATTTGGTGTTATGTGAATTTTAGAGCTAGTGATAGACATGCAGTCCCAGTCAGTTGGCAGGGATTCACAGAGCAGGCAGAGGCTGCAGCAACCAAGTAAGCTTCCATATGTTGCCTTGTCTCAGAACTATACTGGAAGTGGGCAGAAAATACTTTGTCATACCATGGCAAATTCTTGCCTTCACAGCCAAAAATGTTAGAGTGTTGGTGGGGTTTGCGGCGAGCATCAAATATGGGGTACTAGTATTTTTTGTATGGGCTCTGGGCTGAGACCACCCAACTCATCCCATACAGGTCACAAGGTGGTCATTCAGGGCTAGCAGTCCTTGGCCGCTGGTGACTAGCATCTGCCGTTGGAAGCAGGGAGAACTCAAGGTGGAGGATCTCCATGTGCCATAACTTGTGGTCTAGGCTATGCATCTTTTGTCAGAACATAAAGGTACAGAAAAAAAAGACCCCAAATTGACAACGGATGTTTCATTAATTCCTGCTAACAATGTCATTTTTCCTTAATAAGTTACGAGCTGTTTGTAGGAGTCCCCTTCTTTTTTTTTTTCTCTGTGAGATTATAATCTTAGAGAAACAAAAAAGGGTTCCTGTTGCCTTTTATGAGAAAAGGTGATTACAGGAGTACTGTATTTTGTTTCTCCTTGAACAGATTTCATACTTTTTTTACTCTCTGTTCCTCTTGCTCTTTGATATATGAATGCCTTTATCTCTGAACGTAGCTCTCCCAGAGATCCCGAAGAACTCTTCCTCCAAGGTCTTCGTTTATATATTCCTTACAGATGCAATACACAAAGCCTATTCTCAAATGCAATCTTTTAAGCTTGCAGAATGACTGATCAAGCTGTTGGCTCAATTTGCTGTCTGATCATTTAGTTGATAAGGTGAATCTTGACTCAGTCAGATTTTCCATGGTGGATCGATCAAGTGGTGGAAGCTGAATACTGTATTTTCTCACCCTAAGATAACCAGGGAAAGGATCAGCGTCACAAGGCATCTATTTTGGTAGGTAGTTTAAGCTCTGAAGCTTGATTTTTATCAGCTATTAATATGCATAAAAAAATAACTGCATATAGAATGACAGCGTTTACACTCACTCTGCCGTTGTGTCAATAGCTGTGTGAAGTCACAGGAGCTATGAGGTGACCGCAGTGTGTTTCATACCAGGAACCCACTAAGTCAGTGTGTTCTGCTGGTAAATGATTTTGCATGAGATTGCCTACAAATGACTAACAAGTGAAACACTCTGAACTAATAATAGAAATGTGCAGCAGAACTGATCTAGCCTGAAAATCACATTTTGACTTCTTTTTTAAAAATGAATTTGATTTCATCTGGACCAATTCATTCCTCATTAGTAAGAAGACAATAGGAAAATTACTTTTGGAGGAACATAAAGGAAAAGCCAAAAAAAAAGCAAAAGGGAGCTAAATATAAAATATATTCTTGGATAAGATTATAGCTAGTCTCTTATTAGTAAGGATGTGAGACAATTTCAAAGTTCCCTTCAACTCATCAAAACTGAATGGTAATCAAATGAAAAATGGCTTCCATCTTAATAGACCTTTATACCCTTAATACCCCTTATACCCTTTATACCCTTAATATAGAATGTACTGTCAATTACTGAAAATGCTACTGAAAGTGGGCATTAAATTAATTAAATATAGTTTTGGAGAAAATATTTTTTTATCACACTTGCCTGGCTTACACATTATTCTTTCCCTTCTTCAAAAAGTTTACAAATGACCATGATGTCCAGAGAATACGCAGTCTTTGGTTAACTTTTCACATTTTGTTACAAAATGTCAGGAATCCTATGGATCACTGGGGATCCAAGTCCCTTTTGAAAACAGAAATATCGTCCTTTTCTGAAATAATAAAAATGAAAAATACAACTTTCTGGAGCTTTTTAATTAATTGCAATGATTGAAAAATGAGTGATTTCTTTTGCTATTGTAAAGACAAAGAGAATTGTTTAATGATAAAAGACTTAATCATTAATTTTAGATGTTCTCACTGAAAGTGAAAAAACCTAAGCAAATATAGTATTCAATCCATTGGCTATATGGATTCTGATAAAGTTTAATTAGATGTAGTCAGCTTCCACCACTTCCAGTTCTCCTGCCTTCTGAAATTGTGGCACTGTAAAAAACCAGCTTGCCTTTTCATACAGGTATCAACTTCAGGAAATCAAAGATGCGTTTATGCAGTCTGAATTTCTGGATAAATAAAGGTGCTTGAACTACTGACCACTCTAAAGACCTCCGAGCTTCTTCCATAGTAGATACTGTATCCCCATTCTCTGTGACTTCTAATCTAAATTACTGTTATGTGCTATTAAATCTATCGAAGTTGGGATTGTTGCCCATAGTTTTTCCGCATTGCATTTCTAAATTACCAAATTAATACTCCTTGCCAATCTCATGCATATTTGTTTTCATTTATCTAGATGGCCAGTTTTCTTATATGCATCTTTATTAAGAAATTCCTATTAATTTAAAAGAAGTCAGGAAATGGCAGTATTTACCTAAAGGAGATGGAGTACTGCTTGTATGCAAAAGTTACTATTTTCCCTTTAGGAAGAATCAAAAAATTCCCTTTCTTACATCCAGGCTTTTGGTGCGATTATGTACCAGCAAAGCCTCACCCAAATCTACACAAGACTGGTAGTTTATATTATGAACTTTACGACTGAGGGAAAAAAAAATCCACTTTATCATTTTTAGAGCTTTGTGGAATTCACTGTACCAAATGGAAAGGAACTCATCTGCTCAGAGACTGATGTGGGAAAAAGCAATATTGCCTGTGAATATATTATCTGAATAAAATACCTGCTTTCCAATAATGTGAGAAAAGGATGATAGTGGCCACGATAGCCACATGCCTGTAAAGCTCTGCATTTTGCTGATATCTTTATTTACACACCAAGCAGAAAGACGAATCTTCCAGCTTCCAAAAAAAAAAAAAAAAAAGCTCTGAAGTGGTTGAGAACTGAGTTTGGCACATTTTTTCCCATTGCTCTCTTAAATTAGTCGCAAAGTCTTCTGCTTGCTTGTTAGGCTTATAAATACAGACTGCTTCCTTTTCTGCTCTGGCTGCTTTCTACAATATTGGCTGGCTTCAAAGGATGGGGAAGAGGAAGAAGCATGCTGACAATGCCTGTACTTTCTGTGAATCTCTTTCGCTTATTGTAGCCTTTAGTTCAGATGAATTTCAGCTCTGAGGCATTTGCTTGTACAGCCATCACATCACCGACAGTTTCTCCAGCTGCCCCAAATCCTTTCCAGATCCAACTCTATTTTAAGGTCCTGGTTGCACCACATCTTCTGGGTGAAGAGAGAGAAACAAAAATAAGTGTTTATTCGCCAACGTCTTCTGGATTTAAAACAACTTAGCAGCTAAACCCTGCAGTTATCTGTTGGGGAAATAGTTGCCACATTCATTTAGTTCAGAAACGCCAAGCACCTTTCCTGTGCTGGGGGCTTTAAGTGTTTCATAAGTAAGTGATTCAGGATTTCTGCACTTAATCCATTTTGTGCGGAAATCACTGAGGCTATTATTCACTTCAGAATTAAGATACCTAAATGCACGTGTCTATACGTGGATGTTGACGTGTGGGTTTGAAGTTCTTGTTATAGGCAGTGGAGATTTAGTCAATACACACTGTCAACACAGCAGCCTGGAGACGGTTTCAGCTGGCCCATGCAGAGACACTCAAGCAAGTTGCCCACACAGAAGTACCTAGCACTATTTGAGTTGTAACTGAGGCATCCACACCACGGTGGTGGATATGAGGCAGGACCTACAGGACGTTCATGTCCTTCCAGAGCAGCAGTGGAAGGCTAGGGGGATGTGCTAATGCACCTCAGATAACACCAGCCACCTGTATGTAGCAGCTTCCTAGTCCTCTGCTCTGAAATGAGGTGAATTTCCCTTTCACAGGTCTCTGACTCCATGACTATCATGTGAGCTTAGACACATGGCTCACCTGTAGGCACTAACATGTAGGCATCTACCTTTAGGTTTCATAATCTGGAGCTGAATTTCTATGTGAGGCTCATCATTGGGCCCCCACTTTTACCACTTTGCACCACACCAGTACCGCACCACCAGGTTCTGGAGAACTTCCAAAACAGATATCATAAGATGACATTACATTCAATGGAAAGACTAGAAATATGCAGTCAAGGAGTTTGGTTGTGAAATGTGCAAGTTTAAAGCACCCTGAGCACGTAGCCATTGCATTGGAAAACAATCAGGCCTTAGGGCAGCTGAGTGTTTGTAGGACATGGGCACAACAGGGCACTGGCTAATGCAAGTTAGAGCAATCCCTAAGGCAAGTTAGTCCTAAATATTTTGTGGGACCAATTAGCTGCTTTTGACTGTTGTGGTATTTTTTCTACATCACTCCTCAGACCCTTCATCAAGTATAGATTGCAGGATCCAAAGACTGGACCATTATTCTTCAGCGAGTGCTATCTAGGTAGCAGGCTCACCGCTACCTAGTTTGTCTGATGGTTAGGAAAACCATAAATATAAAAATAAACTCTGCCACCCAATATATTTAAAAGTGCATTTCCTAAATTGAAAAGCATTTGAAAGTACATGTTGAATACCTTTAATAACATTTGACAGTATGTCTATATTTCTCTTTTACACAACTCACTGTCAGAGAAGTTGGTAAGAAATAGCAGCAAGGCCCATCTCGTGACAAGACTAAGATTTCTGGCCATATTGACGCCATCACTCATAGACGCCCAGAGTGGCTTTGCTGGAGTTAACCTGATGAGGAGATACGAGAGGCTATTGTGCGGAAACGCGCGGAAGCTGTTCCCATCTGGAAATGCGTGGCTGCGTTGGTGTGGCACTGCCCTGAGCCGCGATGCTCTGCCAACACATCGGAACTGCCCTGAGCCTTGAGCTGCTGCCTCTGCCTAGCGCTGGGCTGCGGCTTGGGGACCTGCTGGCTCAGGTTGACTGTGACTCGAGTGCTTCATTCATTACACAGCAGAAATTTGGCCTTCACGTCTAAGTGTAAACACAGGAATTTCTAATGTGAGCCATCGCTCTTTTCTTCAGCTCATCTGAGTCAGACTCTGTTTAATAATACATATATTCAAGACAGACTTCATTGCTGTAGTGCCAAACCGTACAAACTTTAACATATTCTCTGGTTGTTTAAGTCATTCTTAGATACAGGTATTTGCCGCCACTCTAATGTCAGGATACACAAAAGACTGATGAAATCACATTCACTTTTAACTATACAATATATTTCATTAGCGTTTTAAATAAAATGTCTTTGCTACATCCGGATTTCTTCCTCTGTTGTTAACTGATGCAGCGCTATTTCCAGGAGGGCTTTATCTCTCAGCAAAGACATGTGGGTTTTAAAATTCCTTAAATTGTGCAGCAGACTTAACTGATGTGGTCCATTTATTCCCCCTCCAGCACATTATCCCCAGTATGAAAAATGAATTATTACCTCTTCCCCAGTGTAACAACGCATTATGCTTAACAGAATACCCAAGACTTTTAGTCTATGTTCCCACAAAATGTTCTTACATAATGTCTGGATGTCTCTAATTATACTTACTTTGCTAACTGGTCATTCATATTGTTCTAACAGTTTTTAAATTATATATTAATATAAAAACTTCATTGAACTGGTTCCCAAAGGACATTACAATCTGAGGGTGAAACTCATTCTCATGCAGCTCTTTTGCTAGCCAAGAGAATACAGGTTTTACATGTGATTTATTGATGCATGGCCCCGCTGTTCAGTGTCTGCTCAGGAGATTTTCATCCCGATTGCATAATCTCTGGGTAAAACCTTGCTGCTGTCTCACAGGACTTCCATCACATTTTAAAAGTGCTATTTAAGTGTTTTAAGTGTGTAAAGCTTATGGCATTTATGTGAGAATCACTTTGCCCAGCCCTAAAGTCGGGACCACTTCTGCCATAAAATACAGCTGCTATTTAACGTCTCAAAAATGCTATGGAAAGTTAAAGATGAGGTGTGAAAAATACCATATTCCTATGAAACTTCAGCAATGTAGCAGACAATAAGCATATCCTCTCTGAAATTAATACTCTATTGTGCTAATTTGTAGTAAATATATACAGGTCTTTTCTAAAACCTTGCTGTGACCTGTTTCCCTAAGTGAGTCAGAAGAGAGACTTAAACTTGTTGAGTCATCAACTGCAATGCCAATAACAGATGGGATTTTCGCCTTAAGTACCAATGCAGCCCAATCCTGCTTAGGTTGTAATAGCTGATTAGATCACAGCTTGAGGCTGATACAATAATTGCTATCAATCAACTTAAATATTCTGCATTTCCACTATTCTCTCTCCCACTATTCAGTTATCTTTCCAGTTAGATGACGAAAACGTCCAAAAGCTATGAAGTGCTGAAAAGAAGGCCATGAAACCCCGACTCTTTCTTATTCTTTCAGGTTTCTGGTTTTGAAGGAGACAGAGGAGTGTTGGTTAACATATGGCTGCCGTTTAGGTTAATGCTTTTGTTTTGATCATGTTAGTAAAGGGGCTTAGAAAAACTTTTTCCGGCATTTGCACTTAGTGCAGCTATTGCCCTTGCTATTGCATAGGTTTATTTATAACCAAGAGCACAACTTTTATATTAATCATATTATTGCACTTATTCAATTAACAGACCGATATATGTGTTTTGCAGAAGTCACTAGGAGTTTGGAAAGAGCGGACCTTGCCTGAGCCATGTATAGCTATCCATCTATCTGTTTTCTCTGCCTACCCATCTGCTAGGTAGCCCTTGCTTTGCCTTTTTCTCCCATGCTCCTTTTTCCCTTTTCGCCCAAAATGTTGTCACAAATAGGAGGTCTTTTACTGACTTCTCTCTTTTGAACTAACAAAAACTCAAGGGAGAAGAAGTCAGAATAGTGTTGTGGTTTTGGAGGCACGTAGTAAATCAGAAACCATTAACAATGCAAGCTACATTAAGCCTGAATTAAATGTTGAGATCCTGATCTGTGGTGGTGAGACTCTGTAACAGGTTGCCTAGAGAAGTTGTGGATGCCCCATCCTTGGAAGCATTCAAGGTCAGGTTGGATGAGGCTTTGAGTAACCTGGTCTGGAGGAAGATGTCCCTGCAGGGGGATTGGACTAGATGGCCTTTGAAGGTCTTTTCCAACCCAAACCATTCTGTGATTCTATGATAACTGAATTTTACACTGACACAGTACTTTCTGAAAAAAGCTACTTTCTTTCCTTCAGTTTCATCTGCACATTTCTAAATTCATACCAGAAATTCAAAATACTACAAACTGAAAGCAATCACCTGTCCCTGCTATTTACTTGCACCGTAGTGTAGCACTGGGCTTAGGACTTCTTAAAGAGCAGAGCCGTTGGCGGAGCCTGGATGGTGGTATGAGTCCCTGAAGTGTCGGAGCAGTGATCTGTAATGTTGTGAAGAAGGGTCCAGCTTTACCCAGAGTAAAACCATCCCCTCTTCCAGTTGCACTTATCCTACAGGCTCCGGGTTGAATGGCGAGCAAAGGCAGATAAAGGCCAGGGTAGGAGTACAGACGGGACAGTCGTTTTACTCCTGTTGAAGAATTTTGCCAAGTTTACATTACAAGAGAAACTCTCATTCTTAGTCAAAGTTCACTGAAGAAACAGCTCTGGGTACGTGTTCAATCCCTCTCAGCTGACTTCCCACCTGGACAGGTAATGGAGACCACACAGGTTTCAATTTGATTATCTCTTAAAGGCGGGGGATCGTGGCAAGGTGACCGTTCTGAGTATGTGAGATCTTGAAACTTTTCTATACATTCCCTGGTTGCAGGAGAGTGCAGCCCCGTACCCTGACAGCCTGTCCTGTTCCTCTCGGTGATTACATATGAAAATGTCAAGCATTCTTCCGAATACTTTTACCAGCAAAATTACTCAGGCTGAAAGTCACTTCATCTTTTGAATTGTATGCATATATGGAGAGAGAGATATATATATGAGTTCAGAAGGAAGACAGTGAGAGCCAAACTGTCTGTGTTCAGTCATTAATTTCTTCTATGTCTCCCTCTTATGAAATCCATTTTCCTAGCCATGGTCTAGCCTTTTAAATCCATGCAGACTCTCATGAGTCACTTTGTACTTGTCGACATGTTCTAGCTTGTTGCTGACCAGTGATACCACATCTTTTTCCGTATCAATGTCAGAGATAAAAAAAATCCTCCTTTTTTTTCCCTTGGATATCTGCAGTTTTGAAAAGGATTTTATTAGCCTATTTTGGGTTCTCATTTTTACTCCTCTTTTAGACCATTATTTTGAACAATCTTGCCTTTTTAATGGTCATGCCAGTGGAGTGGTATAAATATTTTATCTTAAATGTATTCCAGCAGAAGCAGAGTGAACATTAACTGTCTATAAGGGTTAACCCATTAGTGAAAAGGATGCCTGATAAATTGAAAGTGTGGCTTTTAGCCAAGCGAGATCAGTATATTCTGAGCATTCATTTTCCGCCTTAGGAGTGGCAAATCATGTTGCCTGTATCAGATGTGATACAGCTTCTGAAAGAAGCAACCTCAGAGGCAAATTCATACTTTGCTATTCAGAGAACTATCCACTGACTGTGTACGTGAATTAAGGGCATGCATTACTTACAAAGTTATTGTTGTATCTGGAATCGTAAATTGTAACTCGGAAACAAAAAGAAACCATAAATAACTTTAAAACAAGTCAGATTCTATTTTCAAAATATAATGTGGTATGTGTATTAATGTAAAATTTTTAGGAGGCATTTATTCAGCTAATATATTAAGTGCTCTTTGTCATATTTTAAAGCATTTCATCTATATTTTCCTCTGTTCTGAGTACTAAAACCAGTAATGAAGACAGTAGTCAGATGCCTTGATGGAGTTGTTACTCCAAAAGCACGCCCATAGTCTCAGTATGGATAAGTAAAGAAGTGCCATTCAAGCTGTCTGGAAGTGAACCTGTCATAGAATAACATAAGTTTTAAGAACAATTAAACAGCAGTAAACCTTCCTGTTTTAAAAGAAAATAAAGATTCCATACCTTTTTCTCTTTACAAACTCTTTTTTCTTTATAATCTCTATTGTGTAATTCTTCACCAGCAAACTTTACTCTAATTCAGCACCACTGTATTTAATTTACATTATATTTGAATTATATTGCATTTGATTTACATCATGTTTGATTAACACGGGTGTAAACACCTTCACAAGAGCCAGGGACAGAGAGTCAGGCTTTGACAAATCCAGGCTGTACTGAGCCTATAATCAGATTCTTTCCAAAGTAAAAATATGCAGAGCCCCAGTGCTAAGTTTGCTTTGAAGTACAGGAATTTATGACAGATCATGTTGCTCGTGTACTACAGCCACAGAGGGCTACAGGGAAGGTTTTTGGGGGCCTTCCTTTGCTTCTGGCAGATTACACAGAAAGCAAAATACACCTCCTGGGCACGCTGTACACCTCTGCACTTGCTGCCCACTTCACCCGGTCATGTTGAATAAAAACTTCACCGAGTCTTGCACTGTGTGGGGACCCAACACCAGTGCCTCCAATCCATCAGCTTTGGTTTTAGCATCGGAGCCAAGAAGACAGAGGCAATTGTGTAATAGGACCAGGAAGATTACAGTAGCCTCCCCCAGCTTTTTCTGCCTCCTCCTCAGAAGAAGAAGAAGAAGGGGAAGGGCAGAATTAGGACATTATACTCCTGAATACTCTTTAACTCTTTATCACCCTCCAATAGCCCCTTTTCACTGATTTTTCAAAGTTATTTTCCATAATTATTGAGAGGCTATTCTTATTTAACCACAAACCTTTGTCTTTCTTGATAAAAGACATTAAATTTGTTTTACACTTGGAATTGCTTCAATTTTCTCTATAAATGTACTTTATATTTTCCAAGCATCGCAAGACAAGCTCACACATAAATATAGCAGGCTCTGAAACTTCTAAACGCTGCGTTCCTGACATGCAGCCTATTGTTCATTAAGGAAAAACTTGATATATTTTGAAGAACATGGAAAATTCATGTATGCATACAGTTACGGGGGATGTATTTATATCTTTTGTATATTTAAATTATATTTGTAGAATATTCCTGTTTTGAAATATGTGAAATGAATACTGTCAGTATTCATTTTCAAGATTTTATAGTGGATGTTTCCTATTGTTCAAGCAGTGCAGGAGGAACACATTTGTTGCCGCTTTGCAAAATATAAAGTAATTTCCCAGTGAATGTTGTCTATTTGCTCTGTTTTCCTTAAATTTTCTGGCATAGAGAACAGCATGTCAATAGCTTACGCAGAGCACGTGAGTAAAATTTATTTTCCCCAGTGTGATTATGTACTCTTGATATTTCAGCAATCTATGGAGAAACATCCTGTATGTTCATGCACTGACTTAGGAAAATTATCATTCTTATTGGCTTCCAGCTGTTCAATGACACTATAAACACTATACACAAACAAATTGTAACCACTTTGGGCTTATAATTCATCATTCATTAGAACTTTAATACAACCTCCTTGTTTTTCTTTCTCGGAGACCAGACAAGATTTGCAAGTTTGGCGAACAGGAACTAAATAGTCTGAAAGAAACTGTAGCACAGTACGGAAATCAAACCTCCAGAACTAAAATCACAGGAACAATAGTTTTCCAAGATGTTTTCCAAGAGATCTTATTTTCTAATTTATTTTATTTTGTTATGTATTCCAAGAGTTGGAGCATTTTCCACAGAATCTCTGGGCATCTGTGTTTCCTTTGCTGTTTATAACAGGACCCCAAAGTGTCCAGAAGTCCAAGGTGAATCCACCTTCATCTCCTCTTGAAAGAGAACATCCAAATGCACCAAAATTCCTCTCAGCTTTTACAATTAGCACTTTGTTTTAACAGAAACTGCAGCCTTTTTTTTTTTTTTTTTTTTCCAAATAACAAACTGTTGGCTAAGCCAAAACGTTGGTGCAGGGGTTTGTAAACAGTTTCCCTGTTTTACCTGCCAAGTGCATTTTTGCCATGTGAGATTTTTCCTTCAGGCCAGCTCTCTGTCCAGCAGAGACCTCCTGGGCTGCAAGAAATCCCTCAAAACCTCCTCTGGAACCTAGAAGAAGCCTTTCCCTTATTAACCTCTAGGGCCTGGATCCCCCAGCGACCTGATTCATGAGCCCACAAAGTTTTGGCAGGACTGCAAGCTCAGTCCTTGCTGGCTCTGCCGCGTCTCCCGTAGCCATGCAGCCTTGAATCCTCCCCTCCTGCAAGTGCCTCGTTGCCTTTAGGGAAGGGGAAACTCATCTCCCGGCAAAGGGAGCAGCCCACACCGAAAACTGCTGCTGGCAGGACATGGTGAGCAGAAGCCTTCCTTGCCATCCAGCCGCACCATGTTAAACGGAGATGCGAGTGCTGTGAGCGGCGTAAATCCAAGTGCCATCCGTCACATCTTGGGACAAGCCCAGCAGTATGTTCATGGCATGACAGCAGTCAGAATTACGCATATACTAAACAGCCAATTACTTTTTACCAGCTGCCTTTTATTCAAAACCAGAATTCACACCTGGTGTAAGCTACCACAAAGAAAACATGATGCACATAGCAAAGAAACAGATGGAGTAAGATGTCATCTGAACCCTTACCATACTGAACTTGCTTTACCACAGTAGACTGTTTACTTTTTTCCCTTCGTGCAGTTACAGTTCTTGTGTGAATTAGCAATTGCAACTAGCGCTTTTACAGCAGCACCTTAAAGATTCATTGTTTCAGTCAGGGTAAAGGAAATCCAAGAACTTCAGCTTGGCAAAACCTCTGAAAATTTATAGTGCGCTTGTGTGCTCTGTTTCTAAACACGGGCAGCAATATCCTTTGGAAACCTTCTATATTTAAATGCAGACAGTGATTATTTACTCACTGACCACAAATGCTCCATAAATGTCTAGGTACAGTAGCTGGTGGGCAGGAGTTGGACTGAGGTGCTCGTTTGTGAAAAATGATGTCCAAATATCATTGGCAGAGGTGGTGGAAACAGAGTAATTCCCTTTAGGCGCAGTGCATGCCTTTCGATAGGTTTTGATCCTGTGTGAAACAAATCTATGCTACAAGTCACTGTCGTATGGCCCTGGCGCTGGCTGCTACTGCAAGGGGTGGTCGCGTCCCTCGCAGACCTGGGCTAGGTTTGGTATCCTCAGCACCTGCCCAGTTCAGTGGAGGCCGGACACAGCCAGCAATCGCAGGGAAGTGCTTGAGCTCCGGCAGTACCAGCATTACTCTTCTCTCACTCTGTTAACAATAACTTCCTCTGATTCCCTCTTTTTTTTTTTTTTTTTCTTTTCTTTTGGGAGTGTGAGGGAGCTCTGGATCTTCTCTTTTCACGTGCTGAAGAAGCATCTCAGAGTTTCGCTGGGCTGGGAGGACCAAGAAGGTGACGCCTAAGCAGAGCAGGATCCTCTACTTGGTGGCTGCTTCTTGCTGCCCGTATGAATTTCCTTTTTTAAAGCTAAGAGCGTGGCAGTGGCATGGCTTACACGAGTGCTTGTGTGAGCACGAGCACAGGTCTGAGTTACCTGTATTTGTGCCGTAGCAAGCAGCCTGGTAGTATTACCTGCAATACCACTCAACATAATTTGAGTTAAAACACTGCCGTGCAAGTAAACGGCATGCACTACCTATGTTGGTTGGGAGGTGCCTTGGAAAATGTTACAGACTTTGTCAGGCCAGTTTTAGCTAACAGTTGGGTGGGAAAGCAATGGCCCTGCCAGCTATGGGCTGCAGCAGCCCCGGGAGATGGGTCCGGAGTGGCAGCGCCGTGCCCCAGCCTGGACCCCAGCCTGCTGGGACCTGCCTGCCTGCGGCATGGACCTCGGCACAGAGGGTGGGTGGGAAGGAAGGCAGAGGTGGATGAAGGGCTGGCAGAAATGCTCCCCCAGAAGGTTCCCTCCCTCAGAAGCCTTCTATGGTGAAGTGTGATATTGGATTTCTTTCAGAGGCCTCAGAGGCTACTGCTTTGGTAAATCTGAATTGGGGTATTTTCCCCCCGAAAACATCCCATGTAAATGTCCATTACAAGCCACTGGAGTAGACTGAAGCATTGCATGTGAATTGCTTGTAATAGCTAATTTGTTGATCTACGCACAAAGGGTTAGCTGCAATTTCTGAGCTGGTTCTATTAGACTTTATTTAATGAGCCTCTTTATTGCATTATGAAACTGCAGACCCCCTTGTTTGTGCAGTTTCAACTTCTTTGTTGTTCATACATTGCCATCACACTGTTTGGGTGTCTGTAATTTGTTCTGTAGGTCACAAATGGGCATCAAAGGATTATTTTTTTTTCCCAGTCAGTCTTTGTTGTTACAAAGGCTTTGAGTGAGACACTTTCAGGTATTTTTGTACAGGAGCCTTGTAGGAGAGAAAGCGATGAATAGGCTGGAAAATAAAAAGCTCTTTCCCAAGTAGCATAATATCATGCTACCCTCGAGTTGTATCACAGTGAAAATTACTAGCTAGGGAGTTTTATTAAAAAGTTATTTTATATCAGTCTGCTTGTTATATTACATGAGAGAAGGTTCAAAGCGATGTGTTTGCATTGGCTGCCGAGTTGCCATTTTCTCTGACAGGCGTGTGTTACTCAATTATCGTTGTCCTGCATTTCTTCATTTGCTAGACCAACCCTTAATAAGGTTTCCAGCACCGAAGGCTCTGTTCAGCAGCAGCCTGGGTAGCCTCCTCCTGCTCTTTCTCCAAGGGAACTGAGACCACCTGGCTCCTTCCAGGACTTGATCGCCATCGAGAAACGATCAAGTAGTTCCCCAACAGTTCAAGTATCTTCAAAACACGTTGCTATTTTAATGCTGGTAGTATTTTTTCCACTAAATATTTAGACTGTGTCATGGTAACAGCTACTTTTAGTTCTAAATTTGTTTTCCCATCCTTCATTTCAAAAAAATGACAGTTTCAATATATTTCCTTTAAATGTAAAATTTACTGTTTTTAACTTTTAGTAACTATAAACAGTTATATCAACAGTGATATCGGCAGTGTGAGCAGCTTTGGATTTCCTACGCACATGTAAATTACTATATTGATTGCTAAAAAAAGATGTTTGCAATAAGAATTGATCATATTAATTATGAAGAGGCACCTAAACATTCACAACAAAAGCAAATGTACAGTAAGTGCAACCTGCATTGTCGGTTTTTAGCAGGGGGATGACAACAAGAGGGAAAGCAGCAAAATTAGCATTCCCAGTACATATTTAAAAATCAAGAGGTAAGCTAAAAATAAGCATATCATAAATGGGTAACATGAGGAATCAATGGTCCAGTTTTTTTCTGTCCAGATAGCTTTAATAGGTTTGCATATGTGCAAACCTGATTGAATAATTAAATGTACGAATTCTTGATATTAACAGCTGAACATTTTATTGTCCAAGCCAGGGCTAAAGAAAAGGACATTTAAGACCCATAAATATGACCCTTAACAAATGTACTGCAATTAATTGTTACTATTATTATAATTACTATTACATTTGAATAGTGCTGGAAGAAAAATGAAGTGGATTCAAAACCAGATACTTCCCAAGTGCAATTGGATGTTTACTTAATTTGATAAAATTAAGAAAAGACTTAATTCTGTGGTAGACAGAATTAAGACTTAATTATAAATATTAAGATGACTTAAAAGACTTAATTCTGACAACATCCTTTTCAGAGTGATCTGATCAACAAAGTAAATTACAAACAAATCTAAGGAAAACAGTACATGCAAGACTTTTGCCTATATTAACAAAACACGGGATCTTCATGGTTTTTGTTAAAAAAATAAACTCCTTTACTCAGTTTCTGACTACCAACTGATTCTTACAAATCTTAGTTCAACTTGCATATATTTATAAGGGAATGGGACAATGTATGTATATAAAATGGTGCAATTAGTTCATTTTATAAAGGAAATCAACATTTTTGTGACTTTTTTTGCACTTTCGAAGTCTGAAAAAAAAAGAACATTTTTTTGTTTGTTTTTTTTTCTTTTTAACATTGAAACAGGCTGCCCAGGGAAGTGATGGAATCACCATCCCTGGAGGTCTTTAAAGATGGGTAGATGTGGTGCTGATGAGGTGCCATGCTGGGACATGGTTTAGTGGTGGTTTTGGCAGCATTAGGTTGGTGGTTGGACTCAATGATCTTAAAGTTCCTTTCCAAACTAGATGATTCTATGATTCTATCTAGTAATACAGAGACTTTACCATAAAGTTGAGACGTGCTGCTAGTCATGCTCTGAAGTGGTATTGCTTTATGCAGGATGGTTAAGAGAAAATATGTGCTAGTATATAGTTCGAGAACAAAAGGTTTTATGAGTGGATTGTGTTTATGAACAAGAAAATACACATTACATTAGTCCAAACGAGAAACATACATAAGAGACACAGAAGATATAGGTATTATTCCATATCAATTTATTCTATACCCCTCCTTTCCTTTTTTTTTTTTTTTTTTGAAAGTAGGAGTATGAATCTCTAAATGTCACTGTGAGTATTGTGTTACACAGAACCTGCTGGATTGCCTGATCCAGGGAGAACTCTCTTCACTCCGTGCATGGAACTAGTCATGTCATTGAAGTGATGGTTTGTCGTACATCCTCTTCTGGATCAGGGGTGTTAGCATTGGATAATAGTGGTAATTAATACTAATAGTATGTCTTCTTTGTAGAAAACTCATGATAAAGTACTTATCTTATTATACCTTTCTAATCTTAATGTGCTTTTAATGTTTTAAACAGTTTATGTAAGTCTTTGCTGCTGTAAAGTATAATTGAAGGGTTTTTTCCTTGTCTGGTGCAAGGGTTACAAATACATTCCGTAAGATCATTACATTATCTCAAACACCTTTAAGAAAAGCTTCTCTCTGATCAGCCTAATGTTCTGTATATTGTAGGAGATACAGAGAATAGTATAATTCACATAAATTTGCATTAATGATACTAAATTTCCTTAAAAGACTAAATTTAGTCTCTGTTTCAAAAAATAAAAAAGTGTGACCAACATTTTCCCGATAGGCACCATAGCTGAGTATCAGCTTTATGGCTGTTTGTTAAAGTAGGTAGAAAATAAAATCTTTTTATTTAGGATTTGGGGTAAAACTTGAAGATTGTGAAAGCATCTAGGCAGATGAGGTCCCATTCTTGAAAGGCACATCTGCATTGCCATATGCTTTTGTGTTCCAACTCACAGAATCACAGGGGTTGGAAGGGACCTTCAGAGATCATCTGGTCCAACCTCCCTACCAGAGCAGGTCCACCTACAGCAGGTCACACAGGATGGCATCCAGCCGGATTTGGAATGTCTCCAGAGAAGGAGACTCCACCACCTCTCTGGGCAGCCTGTTCCAGTGCTCTGCCACCCTCAAAGTAAAGAAGTTCCTCCTCATGTTCAGATGAAACTTCCTATATTCAAGTTTGTGCCTGTTACCTCTTGTCCTATCACTGGACACCACTGAAAAAAGAGTGGTCCCATCCTCCTGTCACCCTTCCTTTAGGTATTTGTAAGCATTGATGAGATCCCCCTCAGTCTTCTCTTCTCCAGACTAAAAAGACCCAACTCCCTAAGCCCTTCCTCATAAGAAAGATGTTCCAGCCCCCTCATCATCTTTGCAGCCCTACTCACCTTCTTCTGCTGGCACAACATCATCTTTCACACACCTGGTGCAGAGCCTGCTCATAGCTTTTGAGGGCTATTCCTCCCTCACACTACAGTTACAAAGATTTAGTGTGTAGTGTCCCAAAACTTGCATCCATTTTAGGAAATATTTCTTAGATTACTGTGTAAAACTGAGTCCGTCTTTTCTGTCCCTGCAAAGTGTGAATGGCTTTAACTCAGCCCTAGCCTTACTTGAGGCACTCGCTCCTGAGACTGCACACTGGTTGTTTTCCTTCCCTCCATCTCGCTGCTGTTCATCCCAGCTGCCCTCTGTGCTGGCTAAGTGCTTGTACAACAGGCAGATGTTCAGTGAGATGCTGGATCCTGCACAGCTTAGCTCTTCAGGTGTGTTCCTGACGGAGGGGTAGGATCATATCAGCGTGGAGACCTGAGGTAACAAGCAGTGGCTCCAGATCTTCCACCCCAGGAGGCAGATACATTTCATGAGCTTGCCCTAAGCCTCCAGGAACGGGACACTTCTGCCCTGCAGCGGGAACAGTTGCCCTGCAGAGCTGGTTACTCCTAATTGCTGTGAGTTCATGACTGGTTTAGCACTGGCAAGTCATTATTTCTGGGCTGGCGAGGATGTGTGAGACAATCAATCGCGTGGCTTGTGTGTGGGTAATGGGTGTAACTAATGTGCCTGAAATAGCAGCTGGCTTTCCGATAATGGGCTTCCCAAAGTGTGCTGAGTGTCATTAATAGTATTCATGGCTGCAGGTCGCTTGCCAGAAAAAGTAAGTAAATACTTACTTAATACTAACTTTACTTACTAAATCAGAATTCAACGCAGACAAGCATCAAAATGAAATATGCAGGAAAGGCACATGAAGAAAGCGTATCCACCTTGGGAATTTCAGGGGCCAAATTGAGTTTGTTTTGCACGGGCTGTTCTCTAGTCCTGTGTCTTCTGGAGACACCGAAGCAAACTGTAACAGGCTGCTGAACAAGGAGCACAGGAGAGCTAGAAGGAACAACTGGCTCCCTCTAAACCCCTGTTGCCCCACCCAGGCAGTGCGCCAAGAACAGGCTGAACAGGCATCCCAAGAAAAATCAGCTTTGTGAAGTTTACCTCTCAGGTTACCTGAAATTCTTATCTTTTTAAGGAAAGATTGTCACTTAATGTCTGGTCTCTCTTTCTCATTTTCCTTGTCCCTCCACGGAATCTGCCTTGAATCACAGAAGACAAAGGGAGAGAGGAAATATGTGACTTGTCCCCAAAACTGAAGTAACAACCCATTTCACTATATGTGGTATCCTTGACAGTAACAACTTCACTGGTCACAATGAAATCAGAAACAATTCCCTGTCATCCTTGCATCAATAAATAGGCTGAATGGCAGTTACCAGAGTCTGGATTTGATTCCTCCAGGTCCAGGTCTTCTTCAGTCTTTTCCCTAAGCCATCCTCATCCTGGGATGCCTCACAGTCTGTTCTTTTCTGCAGGCTGATCCTGAGCTTTTAACTCCCTGGGTTGTGCCCAAGACTGCATTCCTTTTCCACTGCAGGCTTTATCTCCTCCCTGTAAAACTCAGCTTTACAGTGTTGAGAACCATACCTTAAAATGAAAGCCTTTCCTATGCTGACCACAGAAATTAAGCAGAATTCGGGTGCCTTCCTCCAGGCAGGCAGCAGAGTGCTGAGTAATGGGTATCACACAGTTCAATGCACCTGAGCTGGACTGTACAAGAGGGTCCTGGTCAGAGCCACCAAGTCCAGCTGGAGGCCAGTCACTACTAGTGTACCACAGGGTTTGATACTGGAACCAGTACTGTTTAACATTTTTGAAGACCTGGACAATGGGCCAGAGGGCTCCCTCAGCATGTTTGCTGATGACACAAAATGGGGAAGAGTGGCGGATATACGAGGCGGTTGTGCTCCATTCAGAGGGATCTCAACAGGCTGGAGAAATGGGCAAACAGGAGTCTCCTGAAGTTCAGCAGAGGGAAATGCAAAGTCCTGCATGTGGGCAGGAGTAACCCCATGTATCATTATATGCTGATGGCTGACCAGCTGGAAAGTGGATTAGTAGCAAAGGGCCCAGGAGTCCTTCTGGACACCAAGTTGACCATGAGTGAGCAATGTGCCCTTGTGGCAGAGAAGACCAACAGCCTCCTGGGCTGCATCAGGCAGAGCACTGCCAGCAGGTTGAGGGAGCTGATCCTTCTTCTCTTCTCAGCCCTGGTGAGACACACCTGGAGTGCTGGGTCCAGTCCTGGGCTCTCCAGCACAAGAGAAACATGGACATACTGGAGCAGGTCCAACAAAAGGTCACAAAGACAATTATGAATTTGGAGCACTTGATATAGGGAGGGTGAGTGTGAGAGACCTGAACTGCCTGTTCAGCCTGGAGAATAGAAGGGTGAGAAGGTAATCTCATCCGTGTGTATAAATACCTGACCAGCAGGAGTAAAAAAGACAGAACCAAACTCTTCTCAGTGGTATCCAGTCAAAGACCAAGAGGCAATGGGCACAAATTGAAATACAGGCGATCCAGTTTAAGCATAAGAATAATCTTTTTTACTGTGAGGGTGGCAGAAAACCAGTACAGGTTGCCTGGACAGGCTGTGGAGTCTCCTTCCTTGAAGATACCCAAACGCCGCCTAGGCACAGTCCTTAGCAACCTGCTACCGTTGACCCTGCTTTGAGTGGAGGCCGGGGACAGACTAGGTCATGTCCAGAGGTACCTTCCGACCTCAACTATTGTGTGATTGATTGGTTTTCCTGGAACAGAACATATGGAAAAGGTTAAATGCAAAGCAGGTTGGCAAGGTGAGGGCTTACAACAAAACATACACTATGTCCTCAGTGCCAGAGGTGGGAATGCCTGCTGATGTCAGTACATGAGGCCATTTATGGACTTTTAGTATTGTCAGTGATTTGGGCACATTGGCATGTAGATACATTGGTTAGGGGCTTAAGTTACATCAAAAATCATTAGAAGTCCTCTGGATCGTTGCCAGCAAGGGGATGCCATCAAGGGAGAGAGAACTTCACAGCAAACTTTCTAATTTATATTGAACATAACGTTCATGGTAAGAAATAATCCTGTTGGCCAGCTTGGGACAAGTTGCCTGAGTCTCGCTCCTCCTCATCCCTGCACCTGGCGAGCTCAAAAACACTGAGACCTTGAAATCCACACACCATAGCTGGCTGTAAAGTAAATATCTTCACAAATTCAGACACTAGAGTCTTACACAAATACAGCTTTACCAAGCCTTAGATGAGAAATCAGTGCTGTGTCGCTCAAACCAGGACAGATACCTTTTGCAGAGATGCAAGTTTTAAGTAATTCCAAGTTTTTAAGTCTCTTTTTAGTTAATGCTCTAATTTTATTTATACTTCAATATCAGCACAAAAAGGCAGCAATAAGTCAGACTATTTAGTATTTGTGTAATTTGCTTTTCTTTAATTCAGTTTTTAATTGTGTAGCCCTTTGCAACTGATTTACAAAACTAATTTTTGTGCAATCAAAACAGCTATAAGCACTCATTAGGGTATTGTATTTTAGCAGCACATGAAAACCAAAATTTTGAACTCAGGTACCTGTATCAGTTCAGAGGTTGAAGCCTCAGCATACTAGGAAATGGTGTCTCTTTGTTTTGGGGGTGGTTAGAGAAACAGGAAAAGGCAAGTTAAGTGCCCCCAGGAAGCCTGCCGCCCGGTGGGGTTTGTATGTCTGGCACGAGGATGCTGGCATGACCAAGACTCTACCAGTCATCCTCTGCTAACTCTAAGCTTGTTGGTTGTAGTTCAAGGATCTGAGGTAGAACCTTAAAAATGTTGTCTTCTAAGGGAAATGGAGAAAATCTTCCTGCTGCCTCAAAACATTAGATGGCTAAATCAAGAGGCACACAGACACGTAACATAGACGACAGGTAGAATGCAGGTTCCTAAACCCCCAAACACAGTCCTTAAGTCCCACCTTCCCTTTGGTTATTTGGCAGGCTGCACCAACAAAGTGCTTATCTATAATCTCTTAGGTACCTAAATTTCTGATACTGAGTATGCACAGAATTGCTGCCAACTTCCCCAAACTAATTGTGTTTGTGTTTTATCTGATTCCTAAACCTGTTTGGGACTGACACAGCAGGTAACCTGAGTTTTAACTTCCTGCAGGGCCCATTTCCACAGGCGTCCTCCTCTCCTGCTGAAGTCCACCACTGTGCCAACGTGAGAGATTGACAGGGCCACAAAAAGAGCCAAGCAAAGAGGCCGTGTCTTCTGCACTGTCCTGAGGAGGATTCTCCCCAGTGAGGCTGACAACAAGCAGCTACTACTCTGTGGTAGGATGTCCTAGTATTTTTCCTTAACATTTGGTAATAAAAGTGCTAAAATGCGTCTAAAAAAATCAATTGTTGGTATACTCCTTATGTCTCATCTATGAAATTTTTCATCTGATGTTTAGCAACGTGACAAATAGCTTTCAAGATAAGGCACCTTTTTAATAAAAGGAAAATAAAGAAGGAGAAAATAAAAGAGCAGCGTGCAGGGAAGATAATGCTGTATAGAGTACATCTCTGGTCTGCCCAGTGCTCCGTTCTGGCAAGATTGGTATCAGTTTTTTAATGAAATCACATCACAATTTAATGTGACTTGTACACATTTATGTAACCCTTAGTGGGAATGCCTCAGTTTTGGGCACGCATTGGTGTCTGGTCCAGCTAAAAGCAGCAGAACGTACCCTTCCTTCCTCCCAGACGGCACAGGGAAATACTGCAGAGCTGCCAAGAACAGTGTGCTGGGCTCACGCATTTTCCGTCTATTCAGAACGACATGGAAGTTTCCAGGGCTTGAATGACCAGAAATCTGTAAAAGTTGCAATATCTTACTATTTTCAAAGTTATTTTAAAAGGTCATTTTGGATTGTGATTTGCAGGAGATGATACTCTCCTTGCCACTTTCTAAAGCTCTTTTTAAAAAATCACAAACATGTTATGTGAGCATGGATAGCGTCAGTCACCGAGAAAAAAACCCCAGAGTTTAAAGATCTTAAAGCTGAGGCATCTCTTAGAGGTAACTTTGAGGTAATCGTTGGTGCAAACCTGCAGTTACTAAGAAACATGCCAGTCCTCCAGAACTGAACCCTCAGCTCCACCATCTGCACATTTCTTCTACCTAGCTTCAGGGAATACATAAGAAGAGGAAATAAAAAAATGAATCTCTCTTTAGAACGCTCACAGAACAAAACCTTTCCTTGGGAATGTTAAAGTCCTTTTGCTTTTGATTAATTCTAGGGTGTTATTATACATGCTTCAGATGACCTCCATGCTGTAAGAAGAAAGGGTGCCCCCTTGAAAATCATGATTCAGTTCATTTAAAATTACCTGGAGGAAAAACTGTAGACAGAAAAGAACTGGCAGGAAGTTTATATGCTGTTGGTGTGATATATTCATGATAAAATGCACATCTAAATCAGGTGACCGCTTTCTTCCATTACTAGCATTGGGATACACAGAAGCAGTTGTTCAGTGTAAAACAGCTCATGTGAGTAGGAGAATGCAATTAAATTAACTTGAGCCAGGCACCCATGCAAGCTTTTCCTGTAGCACAGAAACAGGGAATTACAGAGTGTCATTGCCTAAAAGGATTTATTTGTAAAGTCTTGCGTAAGACAGAAAGAAGCATACATATTCCACTCGATGATGCAAATATTGTCAGCTATTTAATACGTAGCATATTTATTCCTGAGAAGCAGCGATATTTAGAAAAAAACATGACTTACCTCTCATTTTGAAATACATTTCTGGAGCAAATCCAAACCAGCAGCTGGGATTTTATGACTTCTGCAGGACCCTGAAAAATCCCACCATCAGTCCTAAGGAATTTCTACTCACATTGAAAGTGTGATGGCACTATAAAAAAAAAAAAAGCTAGAAAATGGCTTATTGTGGACTGAAGAGTAGGGCAATCTACTACTTTATTCCTCTGACCTGCAATTTTGCAGAGCTCCAGTGCTGGCAAAAAATCGGCTGGAGGATCAGAACTACAATGTTAAGGCTTGGTGTTTGTATTTTTTTCATTCATAATGGAAAGACTAAGAGTAAAAGCTGGACATCAGAGGTAGTAGGTAAGATTTAGGACATGAATAACACACAATCATCTGAAGTTTTATTTCATTCCACAGCACTTTAAAGCCCAAGTTTCTTTTAAGAAATGGCAGAGGTTAGAAGGGTAAGTGCCAAAGTAATTTTTAAAAAGGAGCTATATGGCTTCTAAACCACTTTATTGCCTTGAAATCTGTTTCCAGGCTGTGTATTCTCCAGCAGCTCTTGGGACAGTTTCCAGCACCTGCTCCTTGTGTGGTGCCTGCTGGGCTGAGCAGCCACGGAGTCTTATCCCTCTCCAGTTTCCTCCGGAACCTGCCTCGGGCAGTGCAGTTGCTCTGCCTGCAAGCCCCAAAGGCATCTTCTGGAAGCTTTGCCCTGCAAGGAAAGAATCTGGCAGATCTTTATTTTATAATGCTTAGAAATTCACATGCACACTCACATTTTTCTTTAGAAATAGCAATTAACACCCCCCCTCCAACGTTATTTAAGTAAAGGCACTATGAAAGGAAGGAGAATATTAGCATAAACGCATCTCTTCTTGAAGAAAGAACACAAGACTATGGTTCAAAGATGCAGGAAATCCAAATTTAGCACCCTCGATAATGAAATAAAAGTATCAGTGGTCACACGATTCAAACCTGACATAAACCCAGTCACTTCTACCTTGGTAAAATGTTTTTGGTTTGTTATCACTGTGCCGTTGGATTTCATTCTAGACCAGGTATCACCCGTCCTTTTGCAGGCAGCAAGACAGTTGCTAGCAAAACAGTATAGTCTTAATTCAGCAGAAATCCAGGATATACCTACTCCTCATTCGGAACACACTGGTACTGCTTGGTGATCCTGCCACGTGTGACATCCGTTACCGATCACGGGACCAAGGCCCAAGTGCAATCAAGGAAACGCCAGTAGCCGCAGCTCTCATCAACGGGATTTTAATCAAGGGGTTTTCATGAGTATCAAGACGCACATTCCGCTTTCCGCGCTGGCACAAAGTCAGCGCAGAAAAATGCTGTGTCAGGAAACTGTCCTTGTGTTTACAGCAGGAATTAAATGCAGGAAACCCTTCAAATCTTCATCTGAATGAGGGGTTCACGTGTCATTCTTTGGCCATGTAAAATTACGTAATTTCTATAAATATGAGGAAACGAGAGACAGTACAAAAATAATCACAACGTAACTATTAGGCAGGATGAAACTCATCTAGCAGTCCACCCCCAGAAGCGCTTCAGAAAAAAAAAAAAAAAAAAGCTTCCCTTATATTACTATCATGATTTTTAAATAACATTCAAGCCTGCCACTTGGAATTTCTACAGTGGGGTTTTGGGTGTTTTTTTCCCGTGAAAAATAAAAGGAATATTTAATTGCCGCAGCGTTAGTCTCCTGTTAGGACGTGGCTGCGTCAGAAACAATTTTAGCGGCGAGATTCGAGGCCTTTTGGTCAAAAGGTTGTAAGGAATTGGCTGTAACAATGACAGAAACCCTACGTGTCACAACCGGGTCCTGGACTCTCTTTACGGTGCAAATTCGGGATTATTTGTCCAGGGGGCTGTCAGTGCCGTTCCTCGGGAGCTCGCCCGCCGTTTTAACCCTTTATTCCCTCCCTTTGGCACACGCGGGCGCAGGCAAACTCGCCCCTCCGCAGGAGCAAAGGGGAAGGGGACGAGCCCATTCCCCGCCGCACCCGTGGGGCAGGAAGGGCACACCGTGCCCCCCATTCCCGCCGCCCGGAACTCCGCTCCTTCCACAAGTGAGGAAGCGGCGACCCCGGGGCGGGCGCCTCCGCGCCGTCCCCGCGGCCGCTAACACGCGTGTCACAGCCGCGCCCGCAGCCCCCCGCCCGCGGCCTCCGCCACCCCCGCACCCCGGCCCGCACCTGGCGGCCGAG
>VZSF01004659.1:1869712-2101954 GCA_013398295.1 Chionis minor | reverse complement strand
CCGGCGCCGCGGCAGGAGCGGGGGGCGGCGGCGGGGGGCCGGCACCCGGGTAGGGGGGGGACCGGGACACTGGGCCGGGAGGCGGGGACGGACACCGCGCCGGCGGCAACTAACTTTTCTCCGCGGTGCCGCCGCCCGCGTTCCCCCGGGCCGGGCTCCTAAAGGCAGGGGGGCGTGAGTGGGGGCGGGGGGAGGTGGTGAGTGAGCGTGTGTGTGTGCGCGCTCCGAAGTGACTTCGCGAAACTTCCCTGCGTGGGGCTCAGCCCCCCGCGTCGCCACTGGTGGTGGCGGGAGTCGCGGCTGGACTCGTCCCGTTCCGTCCCGTCCCGTCTCATCCCACCCCGGGGGAGCCGCCAAGGCCGGCTGGGAAGTGGCGGCGATCGCGCCTGGTCGCCGCGTCGAACCCCCCCCCCCCCCCCCCCCCGCCCCCCCCGGGTCCCCCCGCCCACCCCCCCCCCCCCCGCCGCAGTGCCGCCGTCGGCCTCGGGTCCCTGAACCCCGGGGCAGGGGTCGGCGCCGTGGGAAGGCGGATAGTTTCAGGTCGCTCTTCAAAATAAGTCAGTCGTCCATTTGTGCTAATGAAAAGGTAACTTTGCCGCCTCCTCCGAGAGGGCTGCCCTCGTGGGAGCGTGCAGCGTGTCACTGCGCTGCCCCCAGCCCGCGCGTCGCAGGGAAAAAGGCCGGTACGGTGTTCACACTCGGGAACTTCCAGGTATGTCCCTCGGCTTGGATCTTGGCTTTATCAGGTGGCTAATTCCGTGGTAGCGTAGGGTGTCCTGAAGCAGGACGTTCGGTTTTGGTTGCCGTTGCGTTGGCTAGCTAGCTGTGCTGCTAGGGATGAAAATTTCCCGAGTGCTAAAAAAAGAGGAGGTTTTGGTTGCTCTGTGGAAGAAGTGCTGTGCCCTGGCATTGGAGGTGGAGGTCTGTTGCAGAACTGCTGTCGCGCTGCTGGTTAGTAAATCCCATCCCTAGCGGGAAGTTCATCACAAACGTATGACATCATAAAAGTAGCCTCTGGAACGGGAGCAGGTATTTCATCTGTGAAAAGCTAGATTTTTCACTCTTTCCTCTTATTAAATACCGCTGTTCCTGAAATCTGTGGTCATGTTTATGTCAGGAATCCGTGTAGCTGAGGAATCGCAGAAATAGGACGGACGACAGTTGTCAAAATACATCAGATGCTTTTATAGATGAGGAAACTTTAGAAAGGGTCTAATCTGGCTATGTCAGAAACTGGGAAGATTTTCGCATTTTGTTCTGCATAAAGATTGTGTCGTGAGCTGTAGCATGCAGGCTTGTCTTTATTCGAAGTAAACAACGGTAATGGTTTTGCTCTGACAGCTTTAATGTCAGTTAGAATACTGATTTGTTAACAGCTCTTGTTTATTCCTGTTTTCTGTTTAATCTCTTTCATCTTCATTATGAAGCTGGATAGATTTATATGTTAATAGTCTTGTCACTGATGCTTTTCTTTGTTGGATTTCCACTGCATAAATAAAAAAAAAAAAGCTCTTCTGTGCCTAAAGTAAATGATTACCTTCTAAAGTATGTTGCATTGTATATTGCTCAAGTTTAGGTAGTAATTTAGCAGGATTCCGGTTACTGGAACTTTTCTGCTGTAGACTCGGAAAAATATTAAATGGTCAAAATAGTTAATCAGTGTTGAGTTTAATAGTCCTTGAGTATGAAGAACAGACGAAATAAAGCTTTCAAACTAACCAGAAAAATGGCCAGTGCAGTAATGAAATGAAGGTGCATCTTTAGCTAATGTAGGAGTTTAGAATGGCACTGAGTTAAAAGGCAATTACAGATACAGTTAAATTCTGGTTCAAAGCCAGTTGTGCTAACATCCCCCTCTGCTGTTTCTAGAAAATATTTCCATTCAGTTACTCTGCAGCACGTTTTATGTACATTGTGCTATCCAAAGACTTTGGCAAATATAAATGCTGTTATTTTAAACTAACGTTGTAGCTGGTAATTTTCTACGATTTCGATATGGAGTACTATTGAATGTGAAATGTTCAGTAGTATAAACTGTATTTATGTCACATATACATGCACACTTATATATAGGATATAAAATATCCATTTATCCATCCCAAATGCATGTGTATATTGGATAATAATGCTTATATGGAGTATAACAATACGAAACATGCGATGCATTTGTATTTTTTTGATTTTACATACCTGTAATCTGATTGCTTAAACTAGTGCTTTCCTCTAGTGAGAGGAGCTAGCCTTTATTTAAGCCCGCAAAGACCAGCAGGACTGGCTAACAGAGATTTTGCTGAATAACAACACAAAACTGCTCAGTTTAATTGGTGCTGAAGTTTCTTGGTGGTGGGTGATCCTAAAGCAGACTATGAAAACTTAAAAAAAACCCAAAAAAACCAACAAAACAAAAAGCAGAGAAAAAACCCAAACCAAACAAAACCTCAGAAAACAAGTGTGTAGCTAAATAATCCAGGGTCATCCACGTGCCTCCTACTGGCTTTCCCCTTCAGTCTCAGCTTTATTGTATCCACAGCCTGCACGCCCCTTCTCTGTTGTAATAAACAGTTCCTGTGCCGCTTTAATTTCGAGTCTAGTTGTAGCAGCACGTTTGAACTGGAAAAGAAGAGGTCGCTGGAGGTGCTGGGAAAACTGGGAAGGCAGAGTTCACCGGGGTGAGCCACAAGTGGTTTGTACCCTTTCCCCAGGCTTTTTCCCCCCTCAAACCTCACAGGCTTCCTTCTTGCCTCTCCTCGGGAGCTGTATCCTCAGCCGTGGAAAGCAGTTGTGTACACTTGGACATGAGGCTTGAAAGGTGGGTGGATGTGGTAGAGAGGCTGCGTGGAAATCTCACTGCGTCCCTGAGGCAGCGTAGAGGGTTCACTGGGTGCTGATACTCTTGTCTCCATCCAAACCAGTGCAGCATCGCTTTGGGGAGCACTTCAAACGCTGTTGCATCTCCCGTGGTGCTCAGTTCACCTTGTGTGCCAGGAACTGGATGGTGGCGCTACAGGAGCAGCGTGTTTCTGGTGTGAGGGCTCAGCTCAAAAAACCCCCCCCAGACCTATTCACGGAGCTCAGTTGTTTTGAGTGAGGAGCTGTCAGGATATCGCAAACTGCGATATCCTTGTGCACACACTGGGTTTGCTCCAAGCAGAGTTACTTTAGTATATCAGTATCCTTGTTTGCTCCTTCCTTGCTTCAGAGCCCCCCGTCTGTGTTGAATGCCTTC
The DNA here is from genome assembly GCA_013398295.1 of Chionis minor. NCBI lineage: Eukaryota > Metazoa > Chordata > Aves > Charadriiformes > Chionidae > Chionis > Chionis minor. The sequence goes on along the minus strand of VZSF01004659.1, from coordinate 2,098,728 downwards.
CTCAAAATGTCCTTACCTCAGCCCGTCTTTGTTGTTCCTACAAGTTATGTGCCGAAATGGAGGTTATCCAAAAACTTGACAAAACCAGAGTTTTGCTAATGGAAATTGGCTGATCTTACTGAAATGAAGTAGCAGAGATGTGGTCAATGCTGTCGGCTCACCTTGGCAATAACTGATACCCAGAGTGAAGGAGAACAACTTGGGTTAATGTTTCAAGCATCCGAGCCTCTGTGTGTGTGTGTGCGTAGGGTTTGTGAGAGCTCATTTGTGAGAGCACTTTGTTGTGGAGAAGGTTCTCTTCCAAGGGATGGCAAATCAGTGGTATTTCAACAAGTATTTTTAGATGTCTTTGCTGCGGAAACTACGTGGAGTACGTACGTCAACTAAAAAAATCATATTGTGCTGTTTTTTAGACACTAAAACCATATTTAAAGTATGAAGGGGATAGCTCCTTTTTTGTGCATACTGCAGCACAGTTACTGGGTTTCTACTGCTGGCTCTGTAATCGAGCAGGATGCTGCAGCGCCTGTGCCGCTTCTGGCTTCCACCACCACGATTATCACAAGGAGTCTTCTCCTTCAGAGGACAGGAACTGTGCTCTGGGTTGAGTAAAAGGACTATAACGTCCGCCCGATGCAGTAAACCCTGTCATTTCAAAAATGACCTGTGAAGACTTACCAGTGTAAGCCAGCGTCATTAAAATTCAGGGCACATTTCCCCCCCTTCCAGCTTTCTGCCCAAGATACCAAATCGAATCTTGTTATAAACTATCTAAAACACTTTTTGAGGTGACATCTGAGCAAATATGTTGAGAAGAAAAATGTTTTCAGAATTAATTTTGTTCAATATCCCTTCCAATCGAGTTAAATGAAGGCATTTTATGGAACTCCTGCTTCAACTTTATAGCTGATCAAGTTTGACAGGAGTACAGAAAGTAGTATTTGTATATCTTGTATGTTCATTATGGGACTGCTTGAGATCCCTTAATGTATGTGGTTATTAATTTTAAGAATGCATCTAAGTATTCTTTGGTCTTGATTTTTTTTTTTTAAAAGGTATTTTGCCTTCCACAGTTGTTCTGCCTCTGCGGGTAACAATAACCCAGCTATGTGGAGGAAGAAGGAAAGACTATATTATTATCTGCTCTTCTGTCTGTCTTCCCAGTTCTTGACAGTCAGGGGAGATTAGGTGACCTTTAGGAAGCATTTTCAAGGAAACGTTAGGAAATGTTTTAAAACCCGGGACTCAAGAAAATACACAAATATTTTGTGAATCCTGCCTCAAATACAAAACTAGTGTGTTCTCATGGAAGATGTTCTGGCAAGAAGCATCTGTCCCTGAGGTTACTGCTGCATGAGCTTGTCTGCTCATCTCAAGCTGGAAGAGCACCAGTTTCTTGGATAAGGGAGAGGTGTGGGCCCATAATGGGACTTAATCGTGTTATTGTGGGTTAGCAATTCACATGTGATCAAATGAAGCCACTCTAACAGAGGATATGCTTCATACTCTTTCCAAGTGCATGTTAAAAAAATTAGCTTGTATTTTCAACACAGAAGGCTGAGGGTGACCGTTCATTGTATTTTAAGCTCTGGCCTTATAAGGCAAGAGGAATCTCTTGCTTCTTGAGTTTAAGTGGGTCCTTGGAAACTGAAAAAAGTAAGAGCAGGAGACCTAGTGCTTGCATTTCGCTGACTGATTTGTAAACTTTAGGATGTCAAGAAAGTTTGGGATTGGAAATCTTGTACAGAGGCTTTCTGCCTGTCGTTATCTGTTTTTTCACTTGTGTCTTGTGCCTCCTGAAAAGTTAAAGTGTAGACCAGATGGCAGAAAACCTTTTGTGAAGAGAGGATGTGCTTACAGCAGCAGCCCTGAGGATCAGGACTGGGTGTTGAGGGCGGACATTTGGAGAGATGCTTGGAAGACCATCTCTACCCCAGTAAAGGCATTGCCTAGACTTAGTGTGGAGTCCAGACAGATATCTGGTGGGTGAAAAATTGGGAAATTTGGTCAGTTATGCTATGCAAAGCACACTGTAGTTGCTTACATTTGAGGTGAAGTCATGAATAATGGTGGTAAGGATGAAAATGGAGGGAAATGTCACCATATCTTAGCTGCTGACATAACATAAGAAGCTGGCTTAACTAGCTGCCTTCGGGTCCTCCAGTAGCATCTGAAAATATAACTGAATCTCAAATTGGAAAACACTGCTAATAAAAGATAATAATGAAATACAGCTTTCAAACAGTATGTATTTTGTTCTTGTCGGGGCTTCTGCCTCTTTCCACTGTCTGACTGAACTGCGTCTTGGGCAGTTGGTCTTTCTCCATTTGCTAAACTGAACGCTGGTGAAGACCGTTTGCCAGGGGGGTTAAGGTGATGCTCTAGAGCTGGTTTTCATCAGCATGCGAAGGACACGGGCGCTGTGTCGTTTTTTTTTCATTCTTTCTCTTAAAACCAGCTGGGACTGGGAGGGTTGTATCACAGGGATGGAAAGGAGGCAACAATTGCTCCCTAGTGTCCTTTTAGCATGAAAGGAAGAGAGAATAAGCAAAAAGCATCCACTTCTTTTGTGATCTGCACAGCCAAGTTAACAGTATTTTCTGACCTGCAATATGAAAAAAAATTGATAAACGTTGCAGAATCTTCATGAAAATACAATCTTCACTGATTGCTGGGAGATGATCGTCTACTGTGTCTGGGTCATAACCAAGGTTTTCCCCCCATATAGAAAGACAATGTGGGATACTGGGTGCGAATAAACAATTTCTGGTTTTTGCAGAGGCAAATCATTTTTTTGCTCATGTTTGTAAAAAATGGAGTTAGATTTGCCAGCAATGAGTGATAACTTACTGATATGGCAGCGAACACCCTAGCTTCCCTCAAAGAAGAGCATCATGTGGAATCTGAAGCACTAACAATATTTGCAACTGATGGGCATGGTTGCATTTGCGGGTATCTGGGAGTCTTGAAGGGTATAAGCTCTAAACACAAACTCTTGCTCGGAAACATTAGAGAGACATAACCTGAAACACAGAAGCTTCAGTGCTAGATCTTTCAGGAATTTAGACGTAGATAGCTTTTCTTGAAACTCAACACATACCTGTGTCCCTACTATGGGTTGGTTTTTGTATGATTCAAAATTACCTGAGCTGCCACTGCTCAGGGTTCTCCATGAAGATGGTGTTGTGCTCAAATGGCTGCAGTAGGCAAGTTTTGATGGTACACCTTCTCCTTGTGGCTCATGTCTGAGACCTGTTTAATTGTCGGTGCTTCTGAAAAAGGATGCACTGAGTCAGCAGTTGTCTGCAAGGGTCTTACGATTGTGGCTGTGACATTGTGTTGTTTGAGTTTGGCTTTTTTTTTTTTCTGAAGCCATTTGAATTTATGCACGTTGAAATGTCAAAAGTACCGTCTGTCCTGACTTACGCAAGAACAGACTAACGATGTGTGTCAGCATCCTATGTGGATGAGGACAGGGCGATCACCTGCTCAGCGTTTCAGTCTGGCAGGGTGAGCACGACACCCTGTAAAATTCAGGGTAAAATAGTAGCATTTATGTTGGGTACATAGAAATCTCTATTACTGTATCACCCTACAGATTTTTCTTCCCTTCCTCTTCCCCCTGGCACGGGCTGTGCGGGGGGCCTGGGCAGCACAAACCGTTCTGGCGTGTCCTGTGGTACGGGAGTGGCCAGGTTTTATGGTTCTGAATGAGGCTGATCATTGGATGTTTTTTTTTTTTTTAAAGCCATTATCACTGCTAATTCTGCTTTTCACTGGTTCTGCATCATGAGTTAGAAGCAATGTTCTTTGCTTACTGTTGAAATATTTTAAAGAGAACACGGGAAGGAAAAAAAAACAGGTAAGCAGGGGCTGACAAATTTGACACTAATATGTATTTCATGTGGAATTTTGTTGACTTCTCTTCTTGGAAATTACCGCAGGAATTGAGAAATACAGGCGTGACTGACACAATCTTGATCTTTTTTTGGTGCCTTACTTAACTTCTCATTATTAGTGAAAATCACCACCAAGAAGTTTCTGCTACTGTGCAGGGAAAGCTGCAGAGAATATTTTAATAGTTTTACCATCTTCTTTGCATACTGGGATCCCATAGACATTTAGGGAGTTCCACAGTTGTCTCACTAAAGTTTAATTAACTCCTTTTTTTCTCAAAACAACATAATTTCTTTATTCCCTGAAATATAGTTAAAGATAGAAATATAATGATGGCAGTTTAAAAATAACTGCCAAAGAAACTTACGCCTTTTTTTTTAAAAACCAGTGAGATGAGACTGAACTTCTAATGCCACCATTTTGTGGGGTGCTAACTGAATATTGTGTAACTGAGTACAAACATCTCCTTATTAGCAGACATTATTTTGAACGTTGTGAAGTGTTGCTAGAACGTGTCCTCCCAGTAACTATCTTTCCTAAGAAGGCAGGCACTACCTAAAATGCTTATTTTTGTTTATTGAGCTACACTGTGTAGTGCAGTGCTTTTTTTCCTGAAACAGTTTCACAGTAGGTGAATGTATGGTGAGATGTGATCTCTCTATCCTACAATGTAAAGTGAATTAAAACCAACGTATTTCCATTTAACAAACAAAATGAAGAAGAATGTATCGGTGACTGGAGCATGTGTTTAACTGAGCCAGATCTGAGACAATTCCTCATGTTTCAAGCTTTTTGTTTTGATGGATATCAATTGTCAAGATACAGAAGTGATGCCATGAGCTTTTCTACGGTTGCCTGCAATGGAGACCAGGTGTTCCACAGTCCAACGCTTGTTTGTCTGTTTAACAACTTCTGCAGTGGGACAGTGTTCATGAGAACAATTTTTTCAGGCAAACAAGCGAAGAACAGTAACTGATACTTTTTTCTGAGGGTGTACAGTAATGGCTAACATTGGGCCAAATCCTTTAATAGTGGTAAAAAACATCTGTGGGATACGTAGGCAGGAAGAAAGAAGGTGCGTTGATCCTTGGGGTAGAGACTGCCTGTGGTTCACAGCAGCGGTGTTTGCTGATGGGAGAGGCCTTATTGAAAACTTTTATTAAAATAGGAGTAACACACCTGTGGACTATTTGGATTATATTATTCTTTTCTGTTTGGATTTTCATCTCTGTGGACCAGATACTGTGTCCTTTGTACTGCTGTCGCAAAGAGGAGCTTCCCAGGCTGCTGCTGCCTTTCAGCCTGTGAGATGAGGCTGTGGGGGAAAAAACACACCATTTTACTCCTCTGGTAAACGTTTAATTTCTGTGGCGTTTTCAGTGGAGTATTTGGGTTGGTTTTGTGTTAGGAATGGGTTATTTACACAACAGCTGGGCAGAAAGTAGAGCAGTAGTGGCACAGAAAATACTCTGGGGAGTGAAATTCACTGCCTGGTAAATGGATGCAACTCTGCTGGATTATGGAGGTTAATTCACTCGTGTCAGCAAATTTACTGAGGCCTTATAACTGTTAGCGGAGGCCATTTCTTAGTCCAAGGTCTCTTCTGAAAAGTCAGAGAAAACTGTTGCCTCCTTCACATGTATCTACCAGTTTTATTCTTTTGTATTTTTACATTTTCTGGTGGGTTTGTAAATATCACCACGTTTTTGGATGCTGTGAGAAGACTTGAGCCTGAGCCTTTTCAAAAGATCTGATTTATTTGATAAAAATTCTGATTTTGTGAGGAATATACCTATAAATTACTTGACTTTTTTTTTTTGGTAATACTAACCTTTCCCAAACCAAACAAGCGGTATATAAGATGTAGGCTTTAAGTAAACTGCATTTTAAAAGGTTCTGTGTACGTCATGATTCAGCAGGACCAAGGAAATGCGTCTCCTTTCTTACAGAAATGTATTTTGAAATTATAATTTGTGGTGCTTTTAACTTCACCTCTTACTAGGACTGTTTGGAAAATGTGCGGGAGCCAGATAAACTTGCAGGATTTGCATGTCAAAAGTGAAGCAGTTGATTAAATGCTTTCAGCTGGGGTGTGGGTGGCTGTATGGAGAGAGGAGAGAAAGAATGAAATGGATAATGTATAATGATAATTCAGTAGCTTTATACTTGTAGCTCTCATGAGTCAATAACTTACCTAATTCAGGAATGTTATTAGTAGCTAAAAAAGCCAACCCCCAAGCACCCCCCTCACACCTCAAGCACAACACGTTAAAACATGGCTGGTGGGTTTTGTGTGTTCATATTTGCTTATTGAACAAACAACATCTTCTAATTTCAGTTTCATGTTATCTTGATTGGAATATTACAAGGCTTTAGCATTCCCAAGCTTACCTGTAATTACAGCTGGTGACAAAAATTATGCACTAACTTAGGCTTCCCTTACGGTCTCTCATTTCCTGTGTCTGTCTTGAAGGTGCCAACCCTAAAGTTCTTGAAATTTCCAATCTGCCTAAGGTGTTGCTTTCACATGTTCCCATATTGAGGCATGCATGGGTACCTGTGTTTGTTCTTTTTTAAAAAAAAAATCAGGAATACTTTATAAATCCTATGTACTATATATTCATTCATCATTCTGTGTAGACACGTTTTAGAAATGTTCGCTGCTATTTGTTTAAATATTTAGTGTGAACCAATTCTTGCTTTTCAGAACACTTTAATATGAAAAGGGCTTTAATTTTCAGATGGCTTGTCCTCTGTCATTAAATACACATTTTTCAAAGCAAAGAAAAAGAAGGTTCAGCTGCTGGCTCTATATTCTATTTTCTGCTTTCGTCAAAGATCAGGGTAGGTAAGTAGTGCCCAAAGCCATATTCCTATACACATTTCTTTTTTGTAAAGTAAATGAAGTAATTTCAAAGAACACAACCTCTGAGAATTTTATGGTGACCTCCTCAGGTAGGTGGCTTAAATATAGGAAACATCCTTGTAGTTGAGTTATGGAGTCCCAGGTCATCTGAAAAACTTGTCTTAATACTTTTCTTTCCCAGCTTATAATATGTATCGGGCTAGTTTTGACACTTCTTTCCTCTTACATCACTCCTTTCTTCTTTATGATTTTACCATGGTTGGCAGTAGTTTTTTCTGACCTTTTTTTGTAACTAGGCATTTAATTTCTTTTTTTTTAACTGCGAAGAAAGAACTCAGCATAAAAAGAAAAAATACCATGATGGGCCGGTTCATTGAAACTGAATAACTCTTTGGTGTTTAGCCTGATACTCTGAAGAAGAGTATTGAAAAGTAGCCTTTAATTGTCTTGTTTCAAGTGTTGCTTGTTATTTCGGTAGTACTAACAGCCTGTAATAATTACATAAAGTGTCTCTTTGTGTGTATGGTTTTGCTTTCAATTAATAAAATGGAAATTCAGTATGTTTACTTGGAATTTCTAAATTCCTAATTGGCAGTTTCTGGATTTTATGCAGTTACATGAACACATTGTAGTTTTCTGGGGAGTTTATACTGAATTGTAGATTATTCCTACATGATCAGGATACTCAGGTTTGTAGTTACACACATTTAAGGGTTTGCAAGGTTAAAGGTAGGCACTTTCATGATATTTAAAAATATACCTTTTGTATATTATATATGGCGTGACATACTAGTAAAGTACAATACACAGGGAGCACAAGTGAATGTCCTTTGCTGGGATTGTTTTGAAGTTGTGCTTTGTGTCAGTATTCTTTAAACGGAACAATTTTTAGCTTATTGTAATGAAGCTGAGTGTTCAAGTTCAGATAAATAAATTGTCTTATTTGCCTGTGGATTTCAGTTGATAATCAAATATTAGTAATTTTGCCTCAATCAATAGCACACCAAGGATTACAAGAAAAACAAAAATTTTTCATGAATTGATAATGTGTCAAAGAGATCTTTTTATCAGCAGAATATGCATGTGAAAGGCTCAAACCATCAAACTGTCCTGCACGGAGCCCCTAATGCAGTGAAGTATTTAAAAATATACACCTGCTTTTCTGGATCAGATCATGACACCCAGTAACCTGTTAGGCTGTAATTACATGAATGGATAATACAAATGGTCCTGGTTTACTTGATACTAATCTCGAAAAGATCTCTTAAGTCAAGGCCACTGAAATCTTTGCTGCTTATGTGTATGGATGCTTGAGAATGAATAATCCTTTTGAAGTCAACGTGCTTAAATTTAGGCTTATAAGTTATATGCCTAAATGTATCAAAGGATAATTCTAAAAAGAAACTGTTTATTTTCTTTAGTTAAAGATCATTCTTGTGATATGCACTAGTATCTGTTTCGTGGGGGAAAGAGAAACCCAGTAAAAGGGATTTAAAATATCATAAATTTTCTCCCTCTCTTTTTATTAAAAGCCTTTTTTTCCCCAGAGGACATGTAAAATGTATTTTTCTGTGGTGGTATTCCTTTGCTTATTTCTCATACTTTTTGTTGGAAGAGAATTTAAATTTGTTTAACTGCAAGATGCTTTACTTTTTTTTCTGGTGGAAAAACGTCTTTTCATTTCCACTCATTGAAAAATGTCGCCTAGTGAATGAAAGTAATGTGCAAAAAATGTATACTCAAAGCTGGCAGTTTTATCACCAAAAGTTACACATACCATTTACCTGAACAGGCCTGAGATCCCACTGCGTTTTCAGAGTTGCCTGATTCATTATCACAAAAAGGCTGTTACATATCATAGCAGGGGGAAAAAAATCTTTGTCAGAGCAAAGACATTGAGAGTTGTGTTTTTCCGAATTTATCTTTCCTGTGGATCCTAAAAAACAAGCTTTTTCCCCCACTGAATATTTGAATATAATAGCCCTGGATGCAGACGTTACCACTGTACAAAACAGGGTATCATCTTGCTTGAAATCAGTGAGAATTTTCTGTTGGATTGGGTGAAAGCAGGATTTCAGTTTATTACCTGTGCTGTTGTCATTTGGGACAGCTACGATTTCGGCTTTGTTTTTTTGGAAGCTGGAGTACAGCGTTGGATGTAGTAAGAGGATCACCTCTTGAGAAAGGGACTTAAACACCGTGAGGCTGTTAGTGTGAACTGGCATTGGGAGGTGTTTGGAGGAAAAATAGCAGCAATGCTGTTTTTCTGCTTTGTACCTCAATTCCCAGGCAGTTTAAAATATGTCTACTTCTGGGTAATCCTTACTACTTTGATTTCTGAATTCCAGTCTCTCTGGCTTTGTGAAATTCTAATGCATTGTCTGGGCTTTGAAAATGCTTTGCCTCCTGGGAGGTGTTACTGAAGTCTAAGTAATAAGAAAAATATTTAGATTTCCAAAGAAAGTCATAAAACGCTCCCAGACAAATCTTAATGTTTTCTGCTTTGTCCAGCAGAAGAGAGGACTTTGAGTTCATTAGCGCATTTCATCTTCAGCGGTGGTTTATTAACCTTAGCCATCCTTCTTTACAGCAAGGTGGGGAAAAAAAAAAATGGGACAGAGGTGTGGTTGGTGCAGGATCACAGTAGACATCTGCTTTGCAGTTTGAACTCTCATGTCTGGTTCTTCAGTCCATGGAACACTGTGGTCTGTAGTCTTTCCTGTGTGCAGGAATTGTACAAGATTTCTCTTTAGCAGTGGGTTAAGAAATACAACTAGAAGAGAGAGATGTGTTTTTCTGGGAGAAAAAGCTGCATTGTGTGAATAAAATGCATAGGAAAGATTGCAAGTCCACTTGTTCATCCTTAGAAGCAGGAAGCCAGTGTACATGGAAACTCCATTTCTGTGTTGCCATTGGTGGAGTAAGCTGAATAATAAAAAAAAAAAAGCTGAATAAAACCAGTATTATGCTGCAATATGACACTGCTGTAAGTCTCGTCTACTGCTCTATAGCTTTCCAGTTAAAAAAAAAAAAGATTATTGACAGAAAATACTCATATGCATTTGTCTCTAAAAATACTTCAGTATTGCAATAGTAAGGATCATTGGTGTATAAGTCATTAAACCATATGAATATTTATTTGTGTGTGCTAGCTTCCTGTTCTGCTGGTGTATCTCAATGTGTTTATTGAAGGTTTCTTTGAAAGAAAAGTCCTCAAGGAAGGTCTTTTGAACATAGATTTCCAATCGGGGGGAAGACAGAGGCATTATTTTCATAATGAAAACATCATCTTTCCCCTTGAACTGAGGTGCTGCATAAAAGAATAAAAGCACTTTTGCTTATTTGATCTTCCAGGAGCAAATTTATGATCTGCCATTGCAGAGTTTGGGGGCTGATAATCTGTGAGCCCAGTTGCACAGAGGAGAGGAGACAATTTTTTCCTTTGCCTATAAACCCAAGCATTTACATTTAATCTTTTTAAAAGTCTGTGCAGCTAATACTAAGATGTGAACGCCGAGGTACATAAGCACATACAGAAGAACAGTACCAAGTTGGACTTGGCAGTGTTAACTTTATGGTATTGATGATCTTGAGGGTCTTTTCCAACCTAAGTGATTCTGAGTTCGTCTGTAAGAGGCCAATTTATCTGGTGATCTTCACCCTTCCACATGACGTCCCAGTAATCTGGACTACACTGGAGGTAGTTTCTGAGATTGGTCTGAGACACTTTTAGGTTTTACTGATGAAATTTTACTGAGATTCATGCTTTCCTGAGCTTCTAGGGTTGCCTTCTCATTGGCAATGGACTTAAATGCCTCGGCTGCTTGCCCAGTACGGTGTCACACAGGGCATTTGCCATTCGTTTTCTGTCTGACCTGAGCAGGTACTGCTGACTTTCCACTTGACCGTCCGTCAGCTTTCCTTAAGCTATGGGCATCATCTGGTAAAGAGAAGTAAATAGTTTTTACGTTAGGTTCTGCATTCAGCTATCAGCATCATGTTCTGCTCCGTTCTAAAGCTGACTTTGGAATGCCGTTTTATATAATTGATCCTTTTTGTGGTATTCTGAGGTTCCAATGAGTTAAGGAAGTTATGGTAAGAATTTGGATCTTCAAGACAAAAGTGACAAACACAGATAGGCAAACAGGTAGAATATATTGCAATGGAATTCTTATTTAGTTGGCAATGGTGAGAACTCCAGATTGATTAATGTTTCTTCATAAGATATTTTATTAAAAAATGAAAAAAAAGTGAACATTGGAAAATGTTATACAATAAATAGGGATTGTGCTATAGTGTTCAAAGGTGTGAGCTAATATTTGCTCATTCGAGGAAACACTGACAAAATGTCACTTTGATTAGAGAAAAGAAGAACTTAAAGGTCTTGTGGTTCCTTCATCTGCTTCTTTACACACAGTATAGACTGTGTAAGCATAATTTGAGATTCAGAATAATGATTTGTTTTGAAGAAGTGTTTCTCATTTTTATTCATTAAAAGTCAAATTAGGATATTTAAACTTAGGAATAAGCAAAAGTCCATGGAGGGAAATTGTTTGAAACTGCTTTATGTCTCAGGTCATTCTGCAAATGTTTTAATTTTTTTGGTGAAGTGTTTTACTGAACATAATCAAAATATAAGTTGACATTTTGTTGTTTCTAGTTATATTAAAATAAGGTATTAAAAATGCATTTTTTTCTAGTAACATAAGTAACCCTAAGCCCCTAATTTATCTAATATTTTGTATTTCTATTTGTTACATTCACCTTGATGTCTTCACATGTTATTAGTCTTTTTTTAATGTCTTCGTAACATTTAATCATTTGTTTCCTTTAACAATCTTCAGCTATTACATGTATTGTTTGTTGTTGTTTGCTTTTTATTTTAAGAGAAAGAAAAGGAGTGAGAAAGTAATGTTCAAAGAGGAACATTTTGTTTTCCATGTTCACTGGGGCAGAGGTCCTTCTCATCTATTTTGTCTGTGGCCACGTCTGGTGTTTCCTGCTTCAAGGCAATAAACTGTAGCAGTGAAATGCAGGGTAACCTTCCTCTAGGGGATATTGGTTAGAAATTTTATTATTGTGCTGAAGTTTGAGATTTTTGTATTGCATATGATGTTTCTGTTTGTATTTTATTGCTTATTTAGAAAGTGAGTATGCTTGGCACCTCTACGAATGCCTGATTTAATCCTGTAATCAGTTGTCTAAATAGTGTTGTATGGAAATAAAGTTCGCAGTCTAATTTTGCGTTGTGTGAAGAAAGTCTTTACCTGATTACTTGATAATTCTGATGAATGTTCTGCTTTTCTTGAGGATGGGTAAACAGAAGTTACGCACCGGGGTATGCCCTCACCTCTATCTGTCCTTGGGGCTGCAGTCCATGCTCTTTGTTGGAGATGTCTGCAGTGCTTTGGCTGCGCGTTGCTTGTCTCTCCTTCACACCTGTGTAGCTGGTCAGTGTCTTTTCTGAAGTTGAAAGACTGGAGCCCAAGACCAAGGTCCAGATCCAGATGTGCCTTTCTTGTAAACTTGAAGTTCTCCCTCCCACCATTGACAAATCGTCCTCCTCCCTGCTTTTGGAGCCACTGCTATTCTTTGAGCAGAGCTGCTCGCTGGAGTATCCATCGTTCTACCACCGTTATGTTACCCTTCTATTAATTTTCCCCAGGTACCCTGGTATTGCACATAGTCTGCTCTTCTCCTCATTATCCTTTAGTAATTCTTGCTTGATCAGTAAACATTTTAATCTCATCAATCATCCCTCGTTCATCTTGATCTTCAATGTTTTTCTGTATTTTTCTTTTCTTAGAAGATCGCTTTTTCTAGTTTAAGCACATTCCTAGTCCTTCCTGGTTCATAGGAACTGATGAAAACTCTTCGTGGAGTTAAGAAAAGTCAGATCTTGTCCGTGACCACTTCTTCTAATTCAGTTAAACCACTGATAAGGCAGATCATCTCTCTTTTTTATTTTCTCCCTACTGAGTTGCGTATGTGTGAATCTCGTAACTTCTTATCTTCAAGATGAAGACTCTTATTTTAAATAGAAGACTCTTATTTTAAATATTTGATTTTGCTTTCTGTGGGATGAATATATGTATGTATTTTAAAAAAATTATTGTAGTCAATTAACTTGAGTGTTGAGAAGATGGGTAAGAGAAGGAGGTAGGACAAGAGGAGAGTATTTCTTCCCATATATTGGAGAGTTTGGAGAAGCTGGAGACCTCTGGCTGAGACTGAGGGCTTTCTGCTTCCAGATTCATTGTGATTGAGTTGGAAGTTATTCCAGCTAGAGCTACAACTCTAGCTGTGGATTTCTAAGCTCTGTGGCTGGGAATAGGGAATCCCTGAAAAAATTTCAAAACCTAAAGCAGGATATCTGGAGCCCACTGTCTCCAGCTGCTCTGCATGGTTCAGTATCCCAAAGCCATGGATCCAACACCTCAAGATAGGAAAGAGCAGAATCCATGTATAGTTTTTTATAATACTTTCTGTGTGTTAAGGTTATGGGGTTTTCCTTGAAACATTTAATTTTTGACAAATTTGTAATTTGTTGGAAAACACTTAACTCTAACTGCAAGTAGCAATAATAAAGTTAATATCACTGACAAGATGTGAACGTACTGTTTGAACCCAGAAGCCTAAGTTCAGTGGCACTGTAGAGAGAATGTCAGGAAGAAAAATACCATCTGATCATATCAGAAAAGTATACATCATGAATGATGAGAGAGCTAACTTCCAGGAAGAAGACCAAATGTAAAAGACTGTTACTATTCTAGAATAAACTAGAATAGTTGGAATTGTCCGCTTGGTCTATGGTCATCTCACTGGAGGTGGGTGAAATGCCTTGATGTGCTTTGGGGTGACTTCTAGAGGAAGACAGTAAACTGATCTGGTTGTCACGCTGCAGGTGTGTAGCTTTTGCAAAGCCACTCTTTTTGTCTTGCCTTTAATTGGAGGTTAACTGTCACCAAGAACACCTGAGTTCAGTAGTGGACAGAACGGAGCTGCTCTGGCAGCGTTCCTACTCTGTGCCTTGCTTTGGAGCAGCAGGGTGGGAGTACTGTGGCAGCCATGGCATTAAAAGTTTAAATTTTTTTGGTGAGTAATTATTTATGGAAATGAATAATAAATCAATATAGTAGCTTGTCTGTATTTTGATTTTACTCTGCAGCTGGCTTTCTCTCTGGTTGGGTTTGTAGCATGAAGGAGCGTGCCCAGCAGTACTAGTACTGGGCAGGGAGCGCTTTGTTTCAGCAGCTTAATGGGCACTGATCGCTCTAGTTTGCACCCAGCAACAGGAGGAATTTCCAGCAATAGCTATAAAGCTTCCTGAACAATTTCAGCTGTTGATTTACTTGAGATGTCAGAAAGCTTTTTCCGCTTGACGTTCTATGCATGTGATTTGTCATCCCAGGTCTTTTCCTTGCTTTTTCCTTCCTGCTTCCGAATAGCAAAGGCTCTCTGAACTGCTCCCCCTCTTCCATCTCACCTGTTCTCCTTCTTTTTTCTTTCTCTCTCTTATTTTTCTTCCCCCCCCCCCCCATTTTCTACCATCTTTTATCCTTGTTTCTTCCTTATTATTGAGTTACCTCTTTAGACATGCATTATAAATAAGTTGTACTGTAATGATGGTGAAGGCAAACTAAGTAACTAAATGCTTGTTATGTGGGCATAATTTATGCCTTTTTTCCCCCCCACCAGTACAACAATAACTGAGTGTATGGGCAAACTGCTGCATCTACATATCAGGAGGAAAAAATGGCAAAAAGTGACTGAAAAGGTCATTTTAGCTAGTGTTACTCAGCCTGTGGTTCATGAATCACTGCTGGTCCATAAATCGCTCCAGAATAGTCTTTGAAACAATTACAAAATGCCCCAGGCACACACACGCTCAGCAGGATTGTGTCCGAGTGGGTGGGCAGGCGTAGTCAGCAGTTGGCTCCCAGCTGCTGTCCAAGCCTCATTAAAATATTTATTGCTGTCCAGTTCTAAATCTACCAAAGTTTGGGTTTTTTTTACCCAAATATTAGGTAAGCTTGTTCTCAACTTCTTGTGATGCCAATACAATAGTTAACCCTCAAGCTTTCTTGGTCAAGGAAGTCACTGTCTCTGGCTTGCTGTCCAGGTCTGCTTCGGCAGTGACTTATAGGCTGCTTTCCATGCCTACCACCCTGTGCTTGTAGAATAGTTTTAGATCCACAAGTCCCGTAATCCCTTAGAAGTTTTCTTTGTGGCCTTATGCTTCATTTCAATCCGTGCCTGGCTAATAATTTTTTCCTTACACTGGTCTGGCAGTTTTTCTTCTATATTCTTGATCGTTGCTGTCAAGCTGCTGCTGGTGGTCATAATGATCACTGTATTCTGTGTGTTCTAACACCTGCCTTCTGTATCTGAGTGAAAAGTCCGGTTTTGACCTTGTAGCCTTGGAATGCAGCATGCTTAATGAGATCAGGGCATATACTTTCTTATGGGCATGCGTTAGAAATCTGAGAAATTAACGTGCTAAATTCTTTCTAATGAGCACATCCACATACCTTGTTTTGTGATAGGTTTTGTACTGCAGTTAAATTTTGGTAATTTTCCATGATACATTTGTGATGCAGATTGGAAGTCCTTACCCTAAAGCATGTAAATGGGAGGATGTTTTCAAGAAAGGGCACTGGATATTTTGGAAAACATTACTTTAGGTATATGCACTTGTATTTCAAGGATGATAAAATCCTTCCGAGTATCTGACCCATTTGGTTGAAACAAGAACAGTAGGAGCAACAATCACCCAGAGGCAAATAATTAGCACAGATTTTGGTCCAGTTAAGATCTGGCAAAGAAACAGATACCTACGGAAGTCCTATGCTGTGAGTAGGTGGCAACTGTAATAATAGGTAGTACTGTTGTTGAAAGAGTTGTGGGAGCAAGTACTTCCTGCAGAGCGGCTAGAAGCTGATTTCCACTGTATCGAAGGCATGTAGAGAATGAAGTCAGCTGGTACAAATTCTTCTACCTATGCTTCCCCACTGCCCCGTGGTAAGGAATAGAAGTCAACCCCCCTCTTCCAAGAAGAGGAGTTCAACAATATTAAGAAAGAAAACTGCCATGAACAAGTCCAGGTAGTCTTGTTTTGATCCTTTCAAGGCAAAAGAGTTACCTAATGCAAAAAAATACTTTCTGATAAAGGCCAAAAATGTGATTAAAATTCTTGACATCCAGAATGAGCGGGAGCTGATAAGAAGCCTTTTTAGTAAATATTTCCCCTTAGGACTTGCAGAGGAACCTGGCATTACTCTCTACTCTGCTTTGGGAGGACGTAATTGAAGTAGAAGAGGAGCTTCTGAATAAAACAGGCGATGTGTGAAACCTTACAGGTTTGAGGAAGAAAAATCCGTTTCATATTCATTTCCCCAAAGTATATGGAGCAGAGGCTTTGCTCACAAAAGAAACTGTTATACCAACTGCATGAACGGGGAAATTTGTTCTAGGAAATAAATAGATAAATACGTAAAAGTTCTCAGGAGAAATCATGTGGTATCAGCTACACTCCAGGCATCAGTAGATTCTGTGTGGGTTTTTTTTAGGGCTCTGAGCCTGAAGACCCACAGCCACAACGTAGCAGAATGAAAGTGCCTTGACGGCACCGGTATCGCTCCAGTGGGCTTCACAAATCGGTGCTTTATAGACATACGTGCTCTTGGAGATGGGTTTTCATGAGTGCTCTTGCATGTGTCAAGGTGGTGTGCCACCCAGCAGGACAGGATTTTATGGCTCAGTCCCAACAAGTGGTGGCGTCCCCTGGCAGGGAGCTCTTATCACCACAGGGGGTTGAATCTTGATATTGCCTTAACTGGGAGTAAAATTTTTAACACCTTCAGCCTGATACTCAACCATGCTTTGGGAAAGAGTTGGAAATCTCATAGAGGAGTTACAACAAATTTCTTATGTATTGGAGGCTGAGTAGAGCAGAGAGCTATACAAACTAATACATCTTTAAGGTAGTCATTACAATAACATGGTTTATTTGGTGGGCTGACACCTGGCACATCTGGGCTAGCAGTCAGTGCCTACCTAGCTCTGAACTGGCCACAGCACGCACTAGCTTGCCCTGTGGGGGACATGGAGATGAGTTTTGAGCGTGATAGGGTGGGAGAGTGTCAGTGGTGGGGAAAGGGGCAGAGGGAAGTATGTGGTGGGATTTGAGGAGGATTTTGGCTTCTTCATCAGTGGGAAAGCAAACTCCTCTGGTTCTGCTGCTGCTGGTACAGCTGATAGTGTTATGTCCTACAGCTGCTGTCCTGCCCTGTCAGTTGTACTTTCTGCCCTTATCACTGTTAGAAAGACAGAATCAGCCTTTATCACAGGTCTCTGGGAGGAAAATGTCTTTCCTGTTTCAATTTTGGTCCCTTTTCTTCTCTAAATTGTTTTTTAATTAGGCTGCTATGTGGAAACAAGGGGTGAATTCAGACCATTGTGTTGTATTTATTGTGCATGCAAAATTTTACAACGGGAGTAAAGTCAAACTTGTCTAAGAAAAAGGCAGTAGTCAGACTGCACTGAGGGCTTATGTTACAAACATTCCTTAATTACTGTATGTGTGTGTGGTATTTATTACTGTATATAGCCTCCCCTTCCCCCCTGCCCTGGTATTCAGTGTAAAGATGAATAGCGTTTACTTCCTTAGCAGCTAGTTAACGTCTTTAGTTTGTTCCAAAACTAGTATTCGGAAACTGGAGGGGATGCAAAACCAAAAAACTTCTTGTACAATTCCTACCTGATTTTTTTTTTGAAAAAATCTAGTTTTACCAAATTATTAGAGGAACCAAAATAAAAATATAATACAAATATGCTGCTAAAAAAAACTGGCTTAGCATTTCTAAAAACTATAGTTATAAATATTTAGAAAATCAAACACTTTGAAAACCACGGGCTGTTTGACATCAGACCTGCAGTGCATTTAATAACATTTTAAAATAACAGATACAGAGGGTTAAGGGCTCAGCACAGATTGCTTAATTAATTTCCTAATGATTTTTAAGCAATTTTAGCATGCATTGTTCGCTGACATAACAAGCATCATAAGCCTTGTCTGTCTTAAGTTTTCTCAAGTATTTTAAGTGCTTTCTTCCACCTGCTGATACTGCCCACTGTTACAGTCCTGGGGGAGGGTGCTGCTTTGGAATGCACCTAATTTAGACCATACATGGGTATTTTTATGTGAGAGCTGGCTACTGGCTTTAGCTTTGGCTGTCATCCTTGCTTACTGCTGGTAGTTTGAGAGCAGACAACCTGCAAACTCAGCTGGACTTGGGTTGGCATTTACAGACTGCAACTGGATCGCCGTGTTCTTGGACTGGCAGGCAACTGTTTAGCTTGTGCAAAGAGCAAGTTACTTGGTGGGATTCTGTTTCTAACGTTCAGATCGGTCCTTTGGGCAGGCTTTCTTCTGTCATTCTCTTCCAGATCCTCTCACCTGTGCTTCTGCTGCGCTTGCATTCACCTGGCAGTCTCGGCTTCCGCTGGGATCTGCTTTCAGGAATTCATGTTTTGATTCTTCCCTTTTCCTTCAGGAAAAATAGATTTAACAAAATTCATGTTTTTAACCAACTTTAATTTTTGTAATTTCCGCTGTACTATTAAAGGCAACACTCTACAATAATATCTTACTAATTCTTCCCTGCCTTCTGTAGTCTTTCCCTTGCAAAAGGTGGCTTCTGGAGGCTTTCATTTTAAGCAATTAAAGATAATCTGTATGTCACTTTAAAAGCCTGAGATCTGTGTTCTTCTTTTGACACAATTGTGCTAGGGTGGGCTTATTTCCAGTCATGCTTCTTTTTGACTGGTTTTAACTGCTAGCGTATGGCGAAAGTTCATGCAGAATATTTTGTGGAAACGAGAGGCAGAAAACCATACCTAATTAATAGACGGTACCTTGGTATTTTAATCTGTGTACTGGTTGGGTATGCTGAATTGGTTTTAGTTGTGGCCACGTAAATTGTATTGTTTCTCTTTTATTCTCTCTATGTGAGAGAGCAATATGTATCTTAAGGTGACTTGGGAAGAAGAGGTTTGGGTGGTATCTGCAAGAAGAGATAGGATTCATCAGGAGCCCCATCTGAGAGTAAGATCTTATTAACACACTAGCTAGCGCTACACATTGATAAGATTTATTTTTACATATTCCGAAATTGACTGCTTACCCTTTATGGACACTGTCCTCGAGGACAGAATGGTTCATTAATTTCTAGCTCTTTCTGTGATCACGCTTAATGATGGAGACTGTAAATGAAATGCTTTAATGTTGTTAATAGCATGGGTAGATTTGCCACTTCTGGACAATACTTGGTCATTTTGTGTGTGTCTGGTCTTTATTGTTTATTTATTCATTTTTATGAAACTCACAATTCTGTCAGTAAACTGTCAAGAATATAGCTGGCTGAAGTTTTATGCCAGAACTGCAAAATAAAATGGGATTTTGACTAAGTAGACACACATGTGTGCGCACCCCCCCACAAATACATGTATATGCATATAAAAATTACTGGCAAAAAAAAAGCACTGCTTCCCAGTTGCGTATTTTTTTTTTGTTTGTTTTTAGCTGGAAACAAAACTCAACTGGAAATTCAGTGTCAGCAAGCTGTATCTCCGTTTTAGGATGATGTGAACATACTGTGTTTTAAAGGAGTGGTGCTGTGCCAAGGCTTTCAGTGAGGTTTATCAGCTGAGTCTCAGTGATAACTATTTCCAGGGCTTCCTGTGCTCTGTTTTGAGGTATGACACAGTCTTATGATTCCCACTTCCACCCCCTTTGCCCCCCTGCCATGTAGGTTGTAAAGCAATGAATGAGTATCTTCACTGCTAGTTTGGATGAACTAAATGCTTTTTTGCTCACAACCACCTGCAAAAAAAAAAAAATAAATCCACTTCTCTTGCATCTTTTATGTGACCTTTTACAGATGACCTGCTGTTTTTAACCATCTTGAGAAGAAAGTGGAAGGCTAGACAAGGGTTGTGTAAAAATTGCCGAAACCAGGTGCAATGTGTCTGAGACCCGTATGTGCTCCTTCATCACGCTGAAAGTCCTATCTGTCACTGCAGGAGAGTTACAAATTACCTCATCTTGCGTTTCCGTGTGTCTGCAATAGTGCATAGTAATTCTGTTTCCTTCTTGTCAGTGTTTGCACTGGAGAGCTTTGGAAGATGGTTTGTCCCAGGGGTAGACTGAAGGTTTGCACACGTTAAGAGTCCCACTTTTGTGGGACTTCTGGAAGATCTGGGCCTGTTCTGGAAGTTAATTTCTCCCAGTTGTCCATCAGATCCTAGGCATGGTGAGCTTCAGTTTGTATCAGAAGGCTTTTCTTCAGTCGGGATTTAGAGCATTTTGTTCTGCTTTCCTCAATAAATAAATAAATAAATCGTATTCTGCCAGAGCTTTATGAGAGGTATCCCTGTTTATCTCTTGTATTTTAAATGTATCTTAATGCTATTTTGCCTTTAATATTTGGAAGTGGGAATGGGTTACATTTATTGAGGTCTGTTGTTATGGATGCTTATTGTCTTCTCATGCACTAGAGCTCTTACTTGACCAGACTTGATGTCTGTTTGTTGAAAGCTGTTGTCAATCAGTAGCCATTGTGTTGTAGATTTGTTCTTTGAAATACTGTCAGTATTGACAGTGAGTTTTTTGAGTGCATGTTCGCTGTTTCAAATACTTTTTTTTTTTCTCCTCCTTTTCTTTATTGCTTATTTACTTGCAGGCATTTGAATTGTCTGACTTCATTGAACTTGAGTTTGGATTTGCTGATTCTACGTCTTTGGTCTAGACTCTGTCCTTTTAAATAACAGTAACTAAGTGCTGTCATGATGACTGGGTTGCTGTCTCCAGTGTGGGTGAACAGTCTCTGCTGCTTCCGAAAGCTTTGCCTGAGGTGGCTCTGTATAATTGCAACATTTTAGATAATTGTTTGAAGTTTATAGTCTGCTTTTTACCTAAACTGAGAACTGTTTAAAAATTAGCTGAATGAAATCCCATCTCTCCCTTTTCTGACACTGAGGTGCATGGTGGGGGTTTTAGGTGTTTCTTGTAACAGATGCAGTTTGTGTCCTCATGCTCAACTAAGGTGGGTACGTTGTGTGGAAAAAAGGATGTGTATCTCCCATAAGTGTGGGTTGTGTGGAAAAAACGAGGTGTATCTCCCGTAAGTGTGGATGCAAGGAGGTACAGACTGGATTTCCTCTGTCATACAGGAGGTCAGGCTCAGGTGAAGCAGATGTTTTTGGTGGAATTAATGAATGATGGTTTTTCGTTTCACTGTCGGAGTCAGCTGGTATTCATTCAGCTGTTTATAGAGGTAATTTTTATCTTGCTGTCCAGTAGAAGTTGTACTGCAAGGGCTACAGGCAACACTGAGGTTGAAAATCCCTCACTGGAAAACTCCAAGCTGTTATATGTGTGATTGGGGTGATTGCTACTAAAGGGCTATAGGAGGACCCTCTGATGTGTAAATGGAGTACAGGAGGATTCCCATGCATCCTTTCTTCACTCTTACCAGCTAAATATGTATAGCAAGGCAAGGGATGCTGTGGTTCCACGCTGCTGTCCTGTCAGTAGCAGCTCTGTCCAAACTGGCAGCCTTTGCTCATTTCTCCAGTTGCCTCTTTCCATTTTGCTAGAGAAAGATGTTGGTTCTCCTTGGAGTGGTGGTTGTTGTGTTGGCCCTTTCTCTGACCTTTTGTCTGTGAAACAGTTGAAAAAGAAACTGCTACAGACTGAAAAAAGGGAAGAAGCTTCAAACAGATCTGTCTACAGAATAAGAAAAGTATCAGCACTATGTGGAGCTGTCCTATGTATTATATATATTTTTTTTTAAAAAAACAAAATAAGAACAGAATGTAGGAATTACTCATATTGAGTCAGGCTTGAGGTGTATCTAACCCCACATCGTTTCTGACAGTGGTCAGAAGTGGCAGGCTGGAGAAGGACTGCAGCAACAAGGTAATGACTCCCCCATCCCTCCATACCCACCCTTCAATGGCATGTGACTCAGGATATTTTCCTGAGATGGGGGTGATCTCTGAGTGATTATTAACCCTTGCTGCATTTCACTTCCATGAATCTGTTGGGCCTTTCCTTTCAAGGCTGTAGGCTTTTAGTGTCCACAGGATCCTGTGGCAGAGTCCCACGACTTAGATGCCAGTTGTGTGAAGACGACTTCCATTTGTTTGTTTTTGAACACACTACTGTTTGCTCC
The DNA here is from genome assembly GCA_013398295.1 of Chionis minor. Classification (NCBI taxonomy): domain Eukaryota; kingdom Metazoa; phylum Chordata; class Aves; order Charadriiformes; family Chionidae; genus Chionis; species Chionis minor. The sequence continues at coordinate 2,076,729 of VZSF01004659.1, read as the reverse complement.
CTAGCTTTTGGGCTCCAAGAGGTACAACTGATGCCTCTCCATCCTGGGCATGCTGCCTGTGAATTTTATCGGGTACTGTTACATCCTGGCATTTTCATCCCCTTTCTAGGCAGCCAGGTTCAAGCTGTTTAACCATTGATTGTGCGAGGAGAGGAGCAGACCTGTATCATAGAATCACAGAATAGTTTGGGTTGGAAGGGAACTTTAAAGGCCATCTAGTCCTGCCTGCCCTGCAATGACCAGGGACATCTTCAACTAGATCCAGTTGCTCAAAGCCCTGTCCAAGCTGACCATGAATGTTCCCAGGGTTGGGGCATCTACCACCTCTCTGGGGAACCTGTTCCAGTGTTTCACCACCCTCATGGTAAAAAAATTATTCCTTATATCTAGTCTAAATGTACCCTCTTCCAGTTTGGAAACCATTATCTCTTGTCCTATCACAATTGGTCCTACTGAAAAATTGGTCCCTATCTTTTACAAGCCCCCTTTAAGTCCTGAAATATATGCTGTAGGCAACATTCAAGGTGTAGCACCAGATTGGGTTTATCGGCACTGTTAAGCTTGTCATTATTTTTTAATCTTGTCTGCATAACTCCTAATAACCTACTGGTTTGTTTTGACTACTTAAGCCTTTACCTGTTTGTTGCCCGAAAACATATATTTTGTATTGGAGTAAAATACATCATGCTGTGTCCAACAGCCCTTGGAGACCCGCCGTAAACCCCTCACTCCCAGGCTGCTTCTCCTGCTTTCCAGCTTGGTCTTTGCTAGCGTTTGCACACTCATGAACCTGGTGCAATTCCCAAAGTGCCCTTTCTCTTCATGCTGTTGTGTGTCCCGCACCCCGAGGCAGCAACCCTCCTCAGTCCGAAGGAGGGCTGCTCCCCGCAACTCATCTTGCCGGGCTCCACGCCTGGGTGCTGGGCTGAGGTTCTTCTGGGATGGATGGATGGATGGATGGATGGGGTGTTCCTCAGCAGGAGTCCTTGGTTTGGCATCCTGTCTGCTGCTGTGCCTCTGCTCCTCTGGGTTTGTGGAGATGGGCTTCTGATAGGCTGACGGGCCTGAGTGTAGTCTGGAGGTATATTATTTGTGTTGGTGAAATACGGTTATAATCCCACAGTTACACTCCACAGTGTTAGTGGTCAGATCAGAGTCTGTTATTTCACCTGTGACACCAAGATTTCTTTTCCCATGTGTATGACCTTTCATAAATGTAACTTTTAAACTTTTTTTTTAATTGGCCCATATTTGCACTTTCCTTTCATTTTCCCTTACTTTTCCTAGTTTTAAGAATATATTGAGTAGCAGAGGTCATATCAGTAGTTTTGCAGATCTGTGTTGACTTCCCTCTCACAGCTGATCATCACCCACCTTTTCTTATTTTTAAAATTATTTTTTTTTTTGTGAGAATAAATTAGGTACTGTTTCTATTTAGCAAATGCATAAGTTGTCTGTCTATTTTCGGGATTTTTGTCTGGTGTAGTATTAGGCTTGTTATTGGCAAGGATGCTTCTGTCATTTTCTTTTGAAAATTGTTTCATACTCTAGTACCCTTTTTGTCAGAATTTGTCCTCAACAGTTTTAGTCTATCATTCATAATAATTTCCCCAGCCCTTGTAATTTTCTGAATTAGTCCTGTCATCCTTCAATATAAGGAGCTTCCTATGCTCCTCTGTTAAGCAGATGAAATCTATTCAGCTTTTCTGAGTTTTTCTTACAAAGTCAGTGCTTCCCTCGCTTTTCCTGTCTTAGACTTCCCTACAGGATCCCGCAGAACTCAGTATCTTGTTCCATCTCTGTTCTTTTCCATTTGCAAGAAATGCATCTCAGATCTATATTACATAATGCCCTGCTCTGGTTTTTGGATAAGTCTGAGGCTCCCCATTTGGTAAACTTTCTTCTGAATGTTGTTTTTATGTATATTCTATATATATANTCTTATCTCCATGTTTTGTTTATATATATATATTTTTTTTTTTTTTTTAGTGTTAGCCCTTGTTTTATTTGGGGACAAAACCCAGAGGCATAGCATATGCTAATTGTGAAAAGGCATTGCTTTCTTCTTTAGAGAATTCTTATAGTAAGCTTCATAGCCATATAATCAAATAATGAATGTATTCTTCCTTATTTACCTTAACCGCAGTAATTTTTACAAAATGTTTCCTTCCTGATGCTTTCTACAAGTGTCTGTCTTGAAGAAAGTAAACATAAAATGATCTAAATCTTCTCTCTTAGTTTAAAGCCATTATCCCTTGTCCTATCGCAACAAGCCCTGCTAAAAACTTTGTCCTCGCTTCTGGAGGCAGTTTGTCCTCATCATCGAGAGATCCATATCTCCAATCATTCCACTTGATTTTCTTCAGGTTTTAGGAATATTCTTTGTCTAGATTTTTGTATTTCTGTAGTGTATCTGTGGCTTATGGCCAGTCCTTTCTGAAGTCCTGCAAACTCCACCGTGGGACCAGCAGCAGGGCAGCGAATCACCTGATGGGCTGATGCACTGCTGTAGGGGCTGGCACCAAAGGTTTTGTTGGGTTAAAGTCCTTTGGACAAATAAACATTCATATGGGAGATTTTTCTTTTTTCCTAACCCCAGGCTACTAGCGATGGGTTCCTGTCTGGAGTTTTTTGTCATTGGAGATGGGGTGAGAAATGCTTGCGCTCTGCCAGAATCGAGGTAGGGAATTAACACGTTCTGGTATAGGGATCCTATAAAATTTTGCCTGGGGCTCTGGAAATAATTGTTGATTAAATTTAGTGTAGTGGCTCTGTGAGGGTGGCTGAGCATCTGTCACTTTGTTTTGCCAACATAAAGTTTGTAGCCCTGCTAGTTGGGTTACTAAAGTTGGAGCATACATCAGCCTGAGAAGCAATAGCATGCCCTCATTCTGTGTGTGCTGTGCGGTGGATGGCAAGTGGAAGAGTTCAGACACATCTGTGTCTCTGCTCACCAGTCTTCACACCTGTGCCCAGTCCCCTCAGAATTGCTATTTTTCGGTTTCATAAGCAAGAACATTTCTTTCTGCCATTACCGAGGCTTGGGTTTTCTTCTGGATCAGGCCACAGCTTTGCGTCTTTCAAATATAAAGCTCTTGTCTGCAGTTCCTTTAGAGCTGTGTTCTAAAACATGAAAGTTTGTCGTCGTGAGTAGAGATAAAAGAGGGGTTTTGAATCAAATGGGATTTTTTAAGTCAAGGATTTTTGCAGAAGTGGATTGATTTGGATGAGCTCCTGCAGAACTGGAGGTAGACTTCTTACAGGGTTTCTCCATGGGTGGCTTCCTGAGCCTGGGCAGCTTTTGCCACCTTGCAGCTGGTTTTGTAGGTAACAGAGCCTGTGAACACAGGGGTTGGGGGGTCCTGATCTTCTTTCTCCTTGTGTGCTGTGAAAAACACATGCTAGGATGGCGGTCATTTCTTTGGAAGCTTTGAGCAAGACCGAGCTTGCTGTGCTAAGCAGTGTGCCGCACATGCAAAAAGAGCCTGTGCTTACAAAGTGGTTACATGGAACAGGTCAAGGATGGGCAAGATGGTGCTCTACTCTTCCCTTTTTAAAGATGGATGGTTGAAGCTGAGGGTGACATAACACTATGTAACTTCAGCCTGGGAGCCTGTGGGAGGGGAGAGGATTAAGGCCAAGGATGGTAGAACGTGACTTAATTGTAAGCTTAGACTTACATATGACTCTATTGTCGGAAGAAAAAGATGTAAATAATCAGAATAACCTTTAAATGAAAGTTGAAGATGTTACTGGCATGTAAAAGGCAATGAAATACTGAATTTCATGCGTCTCATCTAGGAAATATTTTGCACAGGATTAGCTCCAGCAGTACGAAGCGCGTTTACCAAACATGAACGCTTGTTGCAGGCCAGTTTAGGGCTCGGGGTGGTGTTTTACATCTCCAGACTTGGTAGAGGAGCTGTGCTTTATTGGCGGGGCATTAAGACTGCAGCCACGCAAGATACAGTATGATCTGTCTCTGGGGAAATTAGTCCACTCATCACATCAGGAATTGATTCTGGCAAGCGACTGGTAAACGTTACGACACGTTATTGTCTTTCTAATATATTCGCTCTCTGTTTCTCTGTCTCTTTATCTGTGTGCGTGTAAAATGTGCCTGGTGATTTGCGTTTCTAAACATAGTGCAAGCTACTGGTATAATTCACAAATAACAAATGAGCACCAGTTATAAAACTGACACGATCCTTGCAGCAGTACAAATTTAAGGAAGGAAGCAACAATATGAATCACTTAGATGGAAAAGAAGAAATATCTAGATGAAAACGGCAATTGGCAAATGAGTGGAAGTATGGCAATCTGAGTGCAGAACAGACTAAGACTCAGCTCTCTGCATGATTTTTAAAGTTTCCCAAATTGTTCAGCTGCCACTCTCTTCTAAGATTTTAGAACTTCATAAATACTTAAATTTGTTTTCTCTGGCTTAGGATGTTGCCAAAAGCATTAGAAGAATTGCTGTCCTAAATTAATTAACTTTTGTTTGTTGAATCCGTAGTGTGGAACACAAATGTCAGTTTTATTCAGACAGAAGAGAAGATTCCTCTCCAGGCCATAACTGATTTTACCCTGGCTTAACGAGTCATGTATTTCCACTCGACCTGAAAGAGAATTTTTTTTTAAATGATCGCTTCAGGCCACATATAACCTCATCAGTTGCAGCAGTGCAATTTAACGGATTTAATGTAAACTACTTGAAGCTGTTTGATGATATGTTTGACCTAGGCACAGGAGAGAAAATGAAGGTTTGCCTGGCCTTCAGTTAAAGCAAAATATGAAATAGAAGTCAGCCGTTACGAAGTGGTTTTAAATGGCAAAGTCTGCCTGCTGTGCTACACGGCTGCCCCTACTCTTGCTTTGAGCACATCCTTGCCCACCCTCCTGCCTGGTGGTGTCTTTCCTAAGGCAGAGCCGAAGGGTCTATGGGACTGAGTCCTGCGCCTGGGCTCTGCCTCCCTGGCAGCCCTGTTCCCCAAGAACAACTTGTCATCAGGAACGAGTATGCTGATGCAGAAGAGCTTTATTCGATTTGCTTTGTGTTTGTGGATTTTTTTAATTTTTTTTAAAGCATTGTGTAATCTTTAGCCATAGGGACAAAGCACGTAGAAGTGAGAAGGCTGGGGTTTGCCTTTACTCTTGCCAGTTTTCTTTTTTCCCCTAACGGTGTCTCTGTCAAATCTGATTTCCTTACACCAGGTGGGGTGGCTTTGTTGGAGCTGCTGGAAGCCAGCCCTGCTCTTACCTGCCATCCTGCCTGTGCTTGCAAACGTAGTTCCTCTCGAATTAACTCAACATACACACATGATAATTGGGTCACATAACAGATTTGTAGGTTATTCTAAGAGGCTTTCTGAACACACAGGTTTTCAGGCAGACCCCAAGTATCAAAGTGGTGATACCTGCTGTCATTCAAAACCTGGTAGTCCCCTCGGCATTGGTAAAGCAGACTAATTCTCCAAATAAATGGATTATGAGCAATGAAATGTTTGGTTCATATGAGGAAGTATCAGGTCTTTGTTAAGGTCTTGTAAATGGAGGGAGTGGATGGTGCAGGGGTGTGCTGGGGATTGATTGACTTGGGGAGAGGTGGCTTCAGTGCTGGGGATGTGTCCAAGAAATGTCACCATCATCCCTTCGGAATCGTTGTGTACATGTCTTATAGGATACAGGGGGAGTGCCAAGATGCAATTTGATGGCAGTGAAACATGGGAAGGGAGGAAAGAAATGCAGAGAGATGTCTGTGTATTTGGCTTGAAGAATCACACGATGAGTGGTGGACTTTTTGTGTACTTACTTGTCGTGCAGCTTTGAGTGCTTCATATGCCCTGCTCGTTGTTGTTCTTTATCCTTTGTAATATCAGTCTGGAACTGAAATGTTCTCCCCCACTGCTTGTGAAATTTTTCTCCAAAATCAATTCCCCTGGTAGGACTTTTTCCTGGACAGGGTTTTTGGTGGTTGTGGTTTTTCGTGGTGGGTTTTTTTGGGTTGGGGTTTTTGTTTTTTGTTTGGGGTCCGTCCTCCCCCGGTCTAGTATCTTGTGATCTTAAATGGCAAAATACTATCATTTTATATCTTAGGAAAGGGAGGTAATCTTTGTGTTGTACTGGGATGCGGTGTTTGGCTGTACTGAAGAGTCCAAATCTTGGATTTAAAATACTGCAGCTTTTATATTCCAAAAAGCTGTTTTAGCACATTTTTTGAGTTTTTAAAAACATATTGGCTATAATTTTTCTTTCCTTGTGAATCCTGTGCCGTTGAACATGTAGTAGCATGAAATGCTGTGCTTTGCAAGTGGAAAGAAAAAAATAAGTGGTCCCAATAAAATATTGCAAGCTCTGTAAACCATTTCTCAAGTAGTTTTTCAGTGTAAGTCTGTGGTGTCTGTAGAATATGTGGCCTACTGGATTCTAAAGAGTTTTGGGTTTGGTTGGTTGTGAGGTTTGGTTTGGGTTTTTTTTCTGTAATCAGAACTTGGTGAGATGAACTGCATACCTCAGATGAGCATTAAGGTCATGCCATCTCAGAAAAGTCTGTAGTTGGTACCTCAGCATTTCAGCATTTATTCTCTGTTTTTTTGGAATTTGTAATTTTATAAAATATTTTCATTTTGTCCTGTAAGGATGATTCATTCTGCAGCAGTGAGTTGTACATATATATTATTCATTACTTTAAAGTGTTTGTTTAAATATTTCATTTTGTTAATAGTGCAACATGCTGTACTCCGAATTCTACGCTTATCTGCTATCCTTCATGGGCTGAGCACCAGTAGTGGAAGTTGTGGTACTTACTGCTGCAGGTTGTTTTAGATGAACTTTAAAGACTTTTGTGCATTGCTTGGTTCCTCCTGAGCTGGCAAGATTTCTAATGTTTTAAGCTACTTTGGGAAAAGTCAGGGTGATTTACATCTTGGAGCACTTGGATTTTAACGACGCTGTTGGAGCAATGAAACCTTAAACAGCTGAGTCAACATACTCTGCCAAAAAGGAGTGTCGGTTGTGTAACATTGAAATGCCATCCATTACTTCATATCTTACACTGTGAAGGAATGGTATATGTGAACATACTAACTAATAGATGTTAAGTTTTCCAGCTTTATTTAGTACAGGTTTTTTTAAAGGGTTTAAAATCCTGTTGCGTCTTTACTATTAAGAGAGACTATTTTAAAAATGGCAGCAATGATGCAGCAAATGAAGTATGTTTTGTGGCGTGTTCCTCCTTCTTGCTTTTCTGCATTTGCTTTCTCATTAATGAATTCACGGTAACTCAGTATATTTGGATGAACTTTACATTACCTGGTGTGACTTGAGATCCCTTTTTACTTGTATGTAATTAACATAAAACCTCAAGCTGGAAGTCTGCAGTACAGTGTCTCATCACAAAAGCCAGCTAACTGTAAAAGCTGATAATGTTTGTAAAGCACGTTAAGCTCCCTGGGTGAAAGGTACCATAGAAATGCAAAGTATTAAGCTAGTAGTTTAATTATAAGATAAGAAGTAATTGAAATTTTCCAACACGATTGCATGCAGAAGACGGTCTGGTGGTTTGCTTTGTAATATTTAGGTCAGTGAATTGAGATGTTTTTCTAAATCCTTTATGAATATTCTTTCATTTAAGTGCATTGCTCGAAGGTGTCTGATACATTTATTTGGCTGGCTGATACTGCAGTTTAAAAATACCACATTTCAAGTAGGCAGAGAAGCGCTGTATAGAAACCTTTGAAATAACCAACCTTCATCCTTCAAAATGACAGTTATTGTGCTATAATAATTGTAGAAGTACTGAATTTACTTCAATTGATTTTTTTTTTTTGAATAGTATACTGCTCGTTTAATACACAATGCCTCCAGAATTTTAATCTCCATGTCCCTCTTGTGGTTTATGATTTGGTGCAGATTTCCCTTGAGATATTTTTCCTTGCCTTATGTATATCTATATAAAACTCGAACATTTTACCACGAGTACTAAATCCCACTTTATGGCACTTACTGTGCTGTCAAATAGAACGATTCATAATTTGAAATCGGTACTTTTATGTGACATTAGGTCCTGAAAACTTCCGCACTGCTTCCATTTACACACAAAAAAGGTAGCCTATAACAATTGTATGGTCTTTTTCAAGTTGAAATGTCCAAGACAGATGTTAATTTAATGCTGTGGTACTTCCTTCCCTGGCATGCCAGTTGTGACTATAGGGACATGTCAGTTGGGTGCAGCTGGAGCGTCCCAGCATCTGTTCCCAGGCTGCCTCCATGGTCAGTAGAGCTGTGAAGTGGATATGATGTGGGATGGAAGGAGGAATTTGAGGCTGCAGTGTGCTCTCAGGCATGCGGAGGGGATTCCTTTCTTGGTCCCCTGGAGCTTTTCTCTCTTGCAGTCATGGCAACACTGCAGGACCAGCAAGCAGCCTTGTTTCCAGCCCGAAACTGTCTTCTGTGACTCTGCAGATGGGAGTTAAAAACTAAATGGAGACTCTGCTGCATTCTGCATGCAATGGGCCAGTGTTTTAGTTAACTGTTAATTTGTCTTCACTATAAAAAAAGTGATAAAAACTTTGAAATATTTTTACCTTTTTTTTTCCCCCCACAGTAATTCTTTTTCCTGAAGAGGGAAATCTCTTCCTTCTTTTCCTTTCCTTGTGATTTTCCTCAGCTGTTGTGGAGGAAGCGCCCTGTCCGGTGGGGCATGGCTGCAGCAGAACCAGTATTTGGAAAGGCGTGTGCTGCGTAAGCGTAACTTCGAAGGGTTCCTTTGCCGGAAAGCTGCCAAGCCAAGGAGAGATACTGTTCTCAGTCGGTGGTCAGCTTCTTCCTATGGTAAAAGCTGTTCTCTAAAATGTTACTACCTTGAGTTCACAGGATGCAAAAATTTTAGGGAGACCTGAATTTGGCAGAACTGCTTCCTGGAAGTAAAAGACTCCTGTGATTAGTGACATAAAGAGGTTTCCGGTTTAAAACTGTAAGGTGGACAGCAGATTCATAATTCTAAAATTTGAATTTGACAACCAAATGTAATGTTGCTATTTGAAAGCTGTCTGTACAGCTACAGAGATTTAACGATAAATTTAATTTTGAAAGGGAGTACCCTTAAGTCTTTGGAGGTTTGAAGAATTTGAACAATTCACTGTGTATTTCAGAACGTGGAAGCCCAGGACTGAGCATGGCAATCTCGCTTTGTATCTGTGTAGCCAAAGGCTGTGCCCTCCAGTTTCCTCAGCTGCACTGCGATGTGGCTGTGCTGGTGAGCGGAAGCTGCACGCCTTACAGACCTGTTGCAGCTCAGCGCTTCTCTTCTGGAGTAGAAGGAGTAGAAGGGCCATTAATTCTCTGAATTATGGTCTGCAGCGCAGGGTGTCCCCCGAGGGATGTGGAGGGATTTGCCTCTGGCATCATACAACTTTTCCTGAGCTCTGGCTCTGAATTCCCATCACAGGTGTGCAACCCTGTTGCTTCTTAATGAAAATGCAGTTTCTGCTATGAAGTTAGGGGGAAGTCTGAAAGTCCTTGGAAGGAGGAAGCCCTCCAGAGCAGAGCCAGCCTGGTTGACTCCTGGCATCCTAGGAATCCCCAGTAACAGCACTGTTTCCTCCTTCTCTCTGTTTCCTATCATGCCTGCCTGATCGTACCCCTCAGCATCCCTTCCCCATCCTCTTGCTCTCTTTTTTTATCCTGAATCCCAGAGAAAAAAGAGCGCTGCAGTCACCCTGGCTCCTGTTCTCCAAGGCCTACTGTGTTTATAATCTCCGTCCCCTCCGGTTCATTTCCATGGCCTTACATCCCGCTGCCGCTGCTCTGCAAGCCCTGGGGTGAAGGCAGTGGTTCCTGCCAGCAGCCAGGTTCTCCAGCAGGGATCCACAGGGACGTGGCAATGCCACGTGAATGGAATCCTGTGTCTCTTTAGCATGGTGTGCAGCATGGGGGCAGGTCACCTGTGGCCAGCCAGCACAGTAGGTACAGAGAACGAAGAGGGCATGGTACGTGTAATTGCTGAGCGTGGTGTGTATCAGCAATTTGGGTTTTGCCTTATGTAATGGATTGAAAATACACTTTATCACAGTCTAATCCTGCAAAGTATTTCACTTTTAAGGTAGAGTCAAGTGTAAGGGTGTGGCTGAGGTCCATACTTCCAAGAGGAAATATATCAAACCTTCAAGTTCCAGATTTAGTCATGGTCAAAGAATGAGTTGACAGCAAATTTTTAGGCTAACACAGTAACATCGGTTCGACTGTCTTCCAGTTTCTTTGTCGCCCCATTTTTGTCTGTGCATTTGAATTACCTGGTTACATTATTTTTTTTTAAATTTTGAGGTGGCCCTATGTCAGTGGGAATTCAGGCAGGAGCCAAGATTTTATTGCCTGCTTATACAAATGAATATTACCATGCTTCATGGACCATGAAGTTCGGATTGTATCGAGTAAATGAGCAAATGGTTTTTATAAGTAATTAGTCTTCTGCTTAATTACAGGACTAGGTTTTCCAGCATATTTGTCATGTGATCTATGTGTATGGTGATGCTGTTTGTAATTGAATGTGGGAAATAATCAGCTTTCTTAAAAACTTTTGAGTCGACACTGCCTCATCAAACTGCAGCTGATGGATTTAATTTGCTCTTTACTGAATTATTGATTAAATGACTGAGAAATCCTTGAGAGAGAGGTAGTTACCTGGAAACTTACACTGCTGCTCCTCTTGAATGCACTGGTGAAAACAGCTTTCTGAATGTTACTGTTGTTTAATAGTTCACTAAGGCATAATAAACCCAGTTTAAATTTAATATAACGTAGTATTTCACTATTTGTAATAGACACTCCCTCTTTTGACTTCATGTTCGATTTACTTGCAAAGTAGCTTCTGCTTTTTGCAGAGTACTGGAAAGCTAAAACGTAATGTGTTTGCTTATAGATGTTCCATCTCAAGTTTTTCACATAATAAAAACAACTTTTTTCCCCAAGATTCAGTTAGGAGTTTTTGCCGAAAGACCTGTAGACTGGGAAATGGCTCAGTTTCTTTTTGAATAGATTACCATTTGTGTAGATTTGCAGTGATGGGTATATTGCTAAAAAGCAGAATTCAAGACCTTTCTTCCTTGAGGAGAAGTCGCTGTTGGTGTCTGTAGCACCTTGCTTTTTATAAAGGCTGTGGAAAGCCCCCCCTGCCCCATTCCTCACGGAGGGAACTTGCGGGAGTAGCTTCTTCACACCCATCCCAGCCTGCTCTTTATGGCACTACCACTGTCACACGCTTTCTCCTCTGTCTTTTCTAAGTGACCGAGTATAATTGCTACATCCCTTGTATGCATTTCACTCTTTCTTGTTATAATTTTTCTTTTCTTTTGGATGATGGAATATTTGTCTCCTGGATATTTGTTTACATAAACCAGCTAAATCAAGTATCATTTAAAATTAGAATGAATAACTATGTTCCCCCCTTTTGTAATAAAAACTAAGATAGAGCCTTATTTTTCTTAAAAGGCTATGATCCTATTTAAGGGTGTGTTTTAAAAGCAAAAGATTATTTTTCTATGTCTTACTAGAAAAAAAATTAAAACACAATTTTATTTGGTGTATAAGTCAATATTTCAGGTTTGGGTTTTTCTTTCTTTTCCAAGTGCCACCTGCTGGTACTCTTGAAGTTTGCTTTGGTAAAATTTGCCTCTCTTTAGGAAATAAGGCTATGTGTGCTTCTGTTTATTTGAAACTCCAGTAAAGAAAAATGAAAACTAAGTGAATATTTTGCAAGTTTATTATTTGGTTAAACTTGTGTCCTGTTATTGATCTGTATATCCTCCCCCCCTTTTGTTTTAATGAAATGTCTTTATTAAAATTATCTCCCCATGTTTTCCCAGCTGCAGTACTACATTGTATACTTTTTTTCCCCTTTATTTGGCAGATTTGCTACAGATCTGATGTGTGTTTGATCACAAACCTTGGCTTAAAAAGGAAAGAAAATCAGTTTTTCTGGAGGTGCTTTTTGTAGCAGTGATTTTACAGTTCAGTTTCAACAGCCCGTGGAGTTCTTTAGTCCTGAGTTTGGAATTAGGTTGAAGTGAAGTGGTGATTTTGTGGGGACTGTTACCAAAGACTCTGAAATCACCACTAGGGGAGACTGAATTACAGCTTGGGCTACCCTGGCCTGGGCTCAGAGGAAAGGAAAGGCTGCCGTCCCTCTCCACTGCTCCCGTATCAACCCTCCAGTGCAAAACCTGATGGCTTTCACCACCCCTATTGGTAGATCCATGTTGGTTCTAGCAGATACGAGAAGCCTCATGCTTGTTTTCTAGTGCTGTTATTCTGGCTGACTCAGCAGGGTTTGGTAGTCAGGTTCTTTTTTCCGATGAGAGTGTGTGATTTAGGCAAACTTACACCGTTTTTCCAGAATACATAAATAAACGTGTCTGCATCCAGAGCTCACAGGATGCACAGTAAAGAAATAATAAGATGAGAAAAAATGTTGTGTGGTTGAATAAACATGGTCATATTTTCTTAAAAACTTTTGAATTTTCTGCAGACCGTAGCAGTACCAACAGTTTTGTCTTTCAGAAGGTGCGTGCTGACATTTCTTCCTCTTTTTTTTTTTTAACTTTTTTTTTTTAACCTTTCTCTAGCTCTCGGCTTCTGATAAATTGCTCTGTTTCTAATAGTAAATCTTACAGTTTTTTGACTGATTCCTTTCATCCTCAGTTTATATCTCCGAGGAATGAATTTTGCTGGTCCATGCAGAGCTGGGGACGGTTCTCCACATGCTGGGATGGCTCTGTTTCCTTATAGATTCTTCCCACTGTTTGGCCTGTACTTTATCTTTCTTTGTCTCCTTCTTCGCAGCATTTTTCTTTTGGCATAACTTTTTGAAGTTGGGAAGAATAAAAATAAACAAACTGAAGTGCATATGACATTTGTAAAAACAACACGTTTGACCTCTCTTATTGTCCTGAAGCCCAGTGGGGTGTATGCTTTGAGGCAGCTAGACCTTGGAGACTGGCAAAAATAGAACTTTAAGAATGAGACTTTTCCTTCATCTGTTTAGATATTGTATTAAACCAAAGAAAGAAATCCCTCAGCAAACTTTGATTTTTGTAATTTAAATTTTACAGGCATCCATTTTCTTCACACCCACCCATGACCTTTTTCAAAAACTACATGATGAGCTATCATCGCCCTGTTATTAAAATGCTTCACTAATGAAAATACAGGCAACAAAATAAAATAACAAAAGAGCAAGACAGCCTTCAGTTCTGTGGAGTGTCTTGAAGCATTGCGTTGTTTGAGCACGCTGGGTAATGCTGCCCCAGCAGAGGAGCAGGTGGCCTCCTTTGTGCTGTACTCATGGCCAACACAAGGGCACCGTTGAAAAGCAGCCTGTGGGTTGTTCTTTTGCTCTCAGCTTGTCTGGAGACAATGTGAAGTCTGGATTCCTGAAATTGGGCTCTGAGGTGGTAGTGTTTTTTGCCCTTGCAGTGGGCCATGAGACGGATGATGACTGAAATATTCAACTCAGAGAAATGTATATTTGCTTCCGTGAGGTGCTGTTTAGGGATGTGTTATACTGACAGATGCCACTGGAGAAGGCTGATGGCATTACGGTTTGAATTTAAGACTGCAAATGCCGTTTCAGAAACTGAGTTTCAAAGGGGTCATGTGCATTGGAAGGAGTGTCTTGGTGGAAGGAGCCAGGCACTTGGCTGGTGCTGCCGGCAAGGTGGGAGATGGCACTCGGGGAACCTCTGGGCAGGGCTGGTGGAGCCATGGTGGTGGTGTGTGCCGTCTGCCGTTGCTGCTGTCGTCTCAGTGATTGCTGACCGCTATGAGCGGATCCTGGGAATTCTTCTAAAACAGACTGGTGAGGCTCTTGGCAAATCTGGGTAAGACGATGAGAATTAGGCTGCAGTAGGACGACCCTGGCTGGTAAAGTTCTTCTGGTTCAGATTAAACTGAATGTTTTTGCCTTTCCTTGGTGCCATCATGAGCGCAAAGTTTCCCTCTGTTAGTTCTTCAGATGAATAGTCCAGGTGCCATAGACCCCTCTCCAAGACCAGTGATGGACCTTGACACTTTTGTATCATTTTTGAAAGCTTCAAGCGTGTGAGTCCTTGAACTTTATTTTTACCTGGTAGGTAAACCTGATAGACACACTGAAGCTGTTTCTAAACTTAGGTATTCTTTATTTTGTGCAAAAATTTACTATTCCCAGTAAAAGGAATATACACGGTTACTGTTTAAGTGTCTTTACAGCTTTTTTTCCATTTTTCTATGCATCGGGTTTCTTAGAGCGCTAGATCAAATTTTTGTGAACATCCGTAAACTTGGCCTGCAAATTTAACGTCGCTTTTCTGTATTACGCGTGCTTCCCTCTTTTCTCTCTTCTTTGCATCTTTCATACATGTACATCTTAACACTGTCAAACAAATTTTGGCTTTGCTTCTGGGGGATTTCCAGTGTGCTCCGTTCTGCCAGCTGCTGGAAACACTGGGGGGGAACCTTGTGTCAATCTCATCATCTCATTATTCAGTGCAGGAAGAGGTTTTTAAGCCCGTCAAAATCCATATAGTAGGACTTAGTGACCGCCTCATTCAGTGATGTTGTGTAGTCATGGCTGAGGAGCTCCTCAGTGAAAAAGCAAATGTGCAAAGGTAAATGGCGATCGTAAGGTGTAACAGTTGGGTCTCTGAGCATTGAAACTAATGAAGCCTGACTTCACTAATTGTCTGCTGGCCTCTGTGTTCTCCCCTAGCCGACATGCTGTCCAGAGCAGAGCAAAAACTCCTCCCAGCCCTATCCTTAAAACCTGTCCCTTGTACCAGTGGTGGCAGGCGCAGCACCTGGTGACACCGTCCTGCCAAACAGCGCCTAGTGAGTGGTGATGCAGTTCCTCCTTTGCTCTGTGCAGACATTAGCTAGTGATGCTTCCCAGCAGCTAGCTGATTTTCATTAGATTTGTAGGAGCGTAATTATTTTGAAGGGTTTTTATCCCTCTTAAAATTTGGCTAGAATCAGCCAACAGACTTAAAGGGTGAGTGGGCAGAGAGTGTGATCAAAATAAGCTGAATTTCCTTAGGAAGCCATATGGATAATTTAAAAAAGCTTTTTACGTGGAATTCTTAAATTCAACTTATGCCACGGTGACAGGAAAAAGTTAAAGTACTTGGAGATCCTAACTCATGGGTGTAGTGAAAAATTGTCCCTAACGTGAAAGTTTTACCTCCTAAGTAGGTATGATTTCAGTCTTCTTGGTGGTTTCATTTCTGGTCTACAGTAGCCAGTTATATGACTAACAGTGGGGTGGCAATGTCCTACTATATGAGGGTAGAAAATTAAGTGACCTTTAAGGCATGATATATTGTAAAAAAAAAATCTGCATCCAGCCGAACATCACCTATCCTATCAGTAAGAGGACACTGCTAATTTGCAGGATAACCCTGTAGCTAGTGTGTATTTGAAAGTTTTGATTATACTTCATTGTTAGATGGAAATCTTAATGTTGGATGCAGCCATCAAATCTGCTCAGCAGAACTTTGGAAAGCCTCAGAAACGGGCTGGAGTGGAAACCTTGAAGATCTGTGCGATTCAAGCTTCAGAGGGAGAGAAAGTCTTCCTGCAACATTTCTGTGCTCTGTCTGATAGTCTGATAGAAAATGACATAACCTTCCTTTCATCAGCTAAAAGAAGTCAGCCACAATGAAAATGTTTCCCTAGTGGAAGTTGTTTTGTGAAAACAGACTGAGCAAAAAAAAATTGCTTTCATGTCTATTTATCTTCTACAGTATCCTTGGTGTCCTGATTTGCTCAGTTCAGTAATCGCAGGAATTATTCTTTCTACTTTGGTGCTTAGGGTCAAGTTACTTTACAGATACAAATTGCTTAGTTTCCATACAGCTGTCTTCTTACCTACATGCTAGGACATAGACCCACACCCTCCAAAAAATCCCCAATCCCTGTGTAAGTAGCAGCATAGAGAGTAAAAGTTGTAGCATACAGATTTTTATCAGTCACTTTGCTCATTGAGGGCTTTGGCTCATGATTTCATTTCCAAGCCTGTGATTTCATTTCCAGGCTCACACTAATTTGCTTTTTTTAGTTAAAGATATGGCTACACAAATGGCTTCCCTTGGTGGATGCTACCCGTAGCTTTATGGTACGTTGGCTGTTTGGTGGTAATTGCCTGTGTGAATATATTTGCCCCATCTGGTAAATGTAGGGTAACATTATTGTACTCCCCAGTGTAGTCATGCTGTTATATATAGATATATATATATTTTTTTAAATATATATATCATAGGCTGAAAATCACACCCTAGTTTATTCATAGTAGGTTGTTTTTTGTAGCTTTAGCACCAGTATATTTTGGAGTGTCCATGCCTTGAAATGCCTGTGGTCTATGGGCGCTCCAGTAACATGGACAAGCTGCCATGTGAAGCCTCACTTTTTGGATGGAAGCTGCAGTTAGTATGTGACACTTTATTTTGACCTTATATGCCTGTTGGGCAAGTCAGCCTCACTGTTATTGCTTGCTTTCTTGAGGGTAAAGCAATTTTCATCTCTTGGGACATGAAGTCAGCTTCTGGAAGCTTATGTTTACAGCCAAATCCAAACTGTAGTTCAAGTGGAACAAAATAATGTGTTTATGAACTACAGAGAACAAATACAAAGGAAAAGCATTTTAAGCTCAAAGTGCTCCTATCTTTTGGTTGGATAAAATCACCCTAGCAGTATTGGAGTATCAAGCTTAGCATTGATTAACTTATAAGAATACTGGTGCATGTAGGGTATGGTGTAAACTCAAGGTCTGCAAGCTACACTAGCTTTTTTTTGGGTGTGCATCATTTTATGCTGAGCAAAGGCTATCGATAATTATTCAGGGCAACAGCATTTGAGAGGCAGAGCTGGAACGGGTGATGCTTTGGCAGGCCATGACTTTCTGAACATCAGAATCAGCCAGGCTGCTTATTGAAAGAATGGTGCTTGAATGAGAACAGGAGAAAATTGCTCCTAGTTTGCCTAAGGACAATGTCCTGTGTCCTTTGGGAACTGTTCCTGGCTTTTTAAAGCAGTTGGCTCTGCAGCAGTTAAGCTGCTTGTGTCCGTGCCATAACAGCATGCTTAGCCCCATTCCAGAGGGGAGGAAGCTACTTTGCCACTGAGCAGGTCTGCCCGCACTGGTCTGAAACAGCAGCCTCCTGGCATCTCCCTAGGCAGATTTTATTGATTTTATTTGTTTAGTATTTCCTAGCGATTACTTTGGATGACACTTCCATTTGTGCACAGTATCTCAGTTGTCATCTAATTCACATATTTGTAGTTGAGGAATTTCAGAGAGGTTTGACCTGTTTCAAACTTTATTTTCCTTTTGGGTTACGGAAAGCTGTGGTTTATCATTTGGTTGAGCTTTGGGACTGTGCCAAGCTGTGCATTTGGCTGCCCCCTCGACCATGGGTGGAATTCTGCAACCTCTTGCTGGGGCTGTAGGCGCTTTGGCTTTTTATAAAGCTCACGCTGATCCCTGGAAAGCATGTGTGGGCTCCTGCATCTCTGCTGGAGGGCATTTAGTGCCTAGAGGTAACACTTAGAGGTAACACTTGCAGAATTGCCAAAGCTGGCTGAGAAAATTAAACCAAGCATTTTGAGTAGTTCACCTGCAAAACTGCTGTTTTCATGGTTTCCTCCAGCTGTGGTCTTACACTAAGCCCTGTGTGATTTTGATATTCTTGACCATATGAACTTAAAATAGATGCGTAAGAGACTGTCCTTAAATTTTTTTTTTTGTACCTCAAAAAAAATTTTTACCTCCTGTACCTCAAAAATACAGTTCTGATTGTTTTCATAAAACTGTAACTTCATTTGATAAACCAACTTGTTTAGGTTTAGGAAATTTGAAGCAGTTTAAGAGCAGCTAATGACAAGCCAAAAGCCCATCCCTGTATTGCCTTTCAGGTCACTTGAGCTGGAGATAACAGTCCATGGATCTCAGTGTTGGTCTGATGGTGCAGAAACACTTCCAGAAAGCTTTTACTAACTGACATAATTTCAAGGAGACATGGAGCCTCCCCTGTATTGCATTCAGATGAGCTAACGGTGGTTTGCAATACGCTGGAAGTAAAGAGCAGTGCACGTTTTTTCACTGGGGAACGTGTGCCCAGAGAAAGGTGACGGGGGTTGGGGGGGGGAGCGTGAGAGCAGACTGCAGGGTGGTGTAAATTATCATTCAATTCTGCTTTGATGCTTTTATATTAGTATTATTTCTGCATGTCATACATTAAATGTATGGTAATTACATATTTGAAGATGAATTGTGTTTTAATATCCTGTCTGATGTTCTCTTTGGGAAAAAAAGAAGGTACTATTGTTAGTGTTTTGCTGATTTGGTTTCTGATCTAGGAGTTAGGGATATTGCTGTAGAATCAAAGGTAACAAATAGCGTAGACAACAATGAAACAAAATGTCCAGGATTTTCATATAATGGCTCTCCTCTGGATTTTCCCTTTATGCGGTAAAGCTGAACAGAAATGAAAAGGAGGCTAAAACTTGATTAGCTACTACAGCGCGGTGGAGTCTATGTTTATTAAGGTATTTAAGTCTGTCTCGCAGTTCAAGCATGAGAACACAATGACATCGTTTGGTATTTGTAGTAAAGACATAACATTTTGTTCAGAATTTTGGTTTCATTTTAAGCAAAACTTAATTTTCTGTTAGAGCATCTAATTCTCCATTAGGCAGAACATTAGGGTGTGTTCAGAATTATTTTGAATTGCAAGAATCTGCTTTCCTGTAAACTTCAAATGGATGAAAACCAGGTTAGTGTGTATTTCACGAAGTCATTGCGTCTTCCCTGCTCTTCTGTTGTGCTTTACTGCCGCTCGTACAGGCTCACACGTGGAAACAGGCATCTTTCTTGACGTGGCTGGCAAAGTGGCTGGTGGTCCTCCATGAGCACGCTGATTGCTACAGCTGAATCGGCTGCCCTTGGGGGATGCAAGCTTCCTCCTATCAGTTGCAGTGCAGAAATACAGCTCCACAGTTTTCTTTAAATAAACCAAGTCAAAATTTTCCTTCAGTCCCACCGAGACAGTCTTTTCATGTTTATAACTGAAACTGTAAAAGTTTGGGGGAAAAACTAGACATACGGGAGAAGTAGCTATGCCTTCTGAGTCTGCATGGGAAGCTGTTATTAGTGTCAGCTAATCCGTGTGTTGATGGATGCCTGGGAACTTCTTACAGCTAACATACATCAAAGCATCTTCCAAGCGTTTGCCTAAGCTTGCAATTTCCCCCTCTGTGGGGTTGGTTTGGTTTTGTCGTTCCCCCATGTCCGTCCTGTCCCTTTCCTTCCCTCCCACCAAAAGTCTAGTCAATAGATAAACCTTTTTTTTTTTTTTTGGATGTGAACTGTGCCACCTGCTCAGATGTCCATAGAAATGTAAGGAATGGGAAGTTGTAAAGGGCTAAAAATTTGTACCCCAGTCAATGTTTTGCAGCATTCTCTGTTTTACGGCCTTTTGCTCGTCTTTGCCTCAAAACCTTGCCTCTTTTCCTCTCATATCTGCTTGGATCCTTTTTAAACTCAGTGGCACTGTTTTGCCACTTAATATGTTAAATTTTCACATGTAGTAAGTGCATCTAGCTTGATTAGTCTTCTCTTTCTCCTGCAGTGTAGTACGTCATTTTCAGGTTCACTGTTCCAGTTATCACCTTACAGAAAAATCCATACACTCCAGTGCTGTTGAGCCAGGCCTGTGTTGGCCTATTAAGTCTTGCATTAGTGGAGACTGCGATTAGTTTTTGTCTTAATGGTCAGAAAGCATCAGATGGCCTTACTGCAGTTCATTATCTTTAGAGTCGCAAAGATGTAGCTCAACTGAGAGAGCAAGTGCTGTAATTAGTCAGATTCAAATACTGTGCTGACAAACCTTACTTAAGGTGAGGGTTTTTTTCTTACTTCTAATAATGTGAGTGCAATTGCCTCTAATTGCATATCTAACTTTTTTACTTTACATGTGTAAGTTGAATTCATGGCCATGATCAGAGGTAGTATGTGTTAAGTAAACAGTTAATAGTAAGTAGGTGGAAGACCATACAATTAATTTGGGAAAATCAGAATTTGAGTAGCAGTGAGCCTCACATATAATAATTTACTGCAGTACAAATACGTACAAGAGGTAAATATGCATTTAAATTCTCATTGCTTTGGGTAGGCAGGCACTAAAAAGCCTTTTCTGAGGTTTGGAAGGAGGGAAATTCTGGGTACTTTGATCAAAAATATCCAAGTACCATCCAAGATGGTCCTTTCAGTGGGTGGCTCAGTAGTTCACAGTGATACCAGTGGGGTATCTGAAAGTGATTGGGAGCCTTAAATGCACCAGTGCTATTAAGTGGCATACAAATCTCTTGCCTTCTCTTTGTAGTGGTGAGATATCAAAAACAAAAATACCCAACACCTTCCCCCTCCAAAAAAGGAGGAAAGATAATTTATAGGTTTAAATGTGAATACCAATTCTGTGATACAATTAAAAAAGGTTAATTGACAGAGTGTTTGTGTGGTGCTGAAAATTATCTTCCACAGATAAATGTAGAGTTACTGGCGTAGGCATAAAATCCTAAGTTAAGCCTTTTTGGTAGGCTTGCGTCTGTTATGGTATGTAAGAATAAAAAAGGTGGAGAAGACCAGAACTGATGTTCCTGCAAAAACTCAGTGTCTGGCTGTCCCCACTTCTTACTATTCCCAAATCCAGTCACTGATTGATGCCCTGTGTTACTGGGCCAACTTGAAGGCAGATTTCCATCCTGCTGCTTTCTGTGCTTTGCTGGAAGGGTTTTACTTCAAAAGAGAGAAGCTCTGAGGCTTCCTTTTTTCAAGTGGATCTGCTGATTGCCGTGGGTCTGTGAACAGCCCCACTTCTTCCCAGCACCACTCTTTCTGCCTGAGAAGATGCACCCTTCCACCTACACCACTACCTGCGACAGGTCCTGCTGCTCTGTCCAGAGAGGCCCTCCACCTTTTGAAACCACGCTGGCACTTATGTTGCTTTGCCACCCCTTCTTCATTGTCCTCTGTGATGAGGAGGAGAGGAGGGACTACCTGGTGGTCCCAGGAAGTGACTCCCAGGTGGGCTGGTTGGAAGAAGGGGCTTTCCTGCCCTTCCGCTGGGGGCGTCTGAACCGCTCAGCCCAGGAGCTGCTCTTCCATCTCTTGAGACTTCACAAAATATAGTGAGGGGCAGTGACAACCCATGAGCTACCCAGAGAAAGTGTTAGGCCGGAGCAGGTCTTCCAGGGAGGAGCAGAAAGGCTTTTGCTGTTTGTGGTGCAGGTTGGCAGTGCTGGGCTCAAAAACCCCCCAAATGAACAAAAAAAACCCGTAACCAAAAAAACCTGCCAGCATAGTTCTATATCTTGAGTTTTTCAAAGTTCATGCTAACTACAGAAAATCCTTCTAGCCTTATTTGAATATGGAGGTTTTGTTTATCTGTGTTATTCTCCATCCCATGTTTTCCTCAAAGGGTGGTGAAACGCTGGAACAGGCTGCCCAGAGAGGTGGTGGATGCCCCATCCCTGGAAACATTCAAGGTCAGGTTGGACGGGGCTCTGAGCAACCTGGTCTAGTTGAAGATGTCCCTGCTCATTGCAGGGGAGTTGGACTAGATGACCTTTAAAGTTTCCTTCCAACCCAAACTATTCTATGACTCCATGAATTGAGGAAGTGTCTTATGTGTGTGGTGAAGTGAGCTGTTTGTCCAAGAGATCTGCTCTGAGAATGAGATGGGCATCCCTAAGACAGAGGGCATGAGAAAGCCTTGTGAGTCTCCTCCAGCCCTAGATGACGCCATTTTGGTTTTGCTGCATTGTTTTCTTCTTGGCAATTTCCTATGAAGGGTCTTTTATATTCTGTTTATGCATAATTCTCATTAGTGGCAGTGCAAGTGAAACATAAGAATTGATGGGAAGCCAGATCTCTGACCTAGGGAAGTCTCTATCATGCACTTACAAGTACAGAAGGAAATTAATGGACTTCATGATAATACATGAATTGTATGTAGAGTGTACAGAAATTTATTTTTAAAGTGGGGAATGACGTTCTGAGTGAATCAAATGTTCATATTTGCCTCTGATACTAAATTTCTTTAAATGACTTTTTGTCTGAACCAAACTAGAGTGGTTTATATCATTTGTTACCAAATAATATGTTCTCCCTTGGAAGAAATTGTATCATAAAATCTCAAATTGGCATAATTTGATACAACCGAACCAGAAATAAATTAAACCTGACAAATCTGTCATAAACTGTAAGTTTTAATAGAAGCTTAATCTAAGCTTTCATGACTTTGTCAAGTCCAATAATGTATCAGTGGCTAGCTCTGAAACTGCCTGTATCCTACTGTAGGACTGCAAAGGTTAAGAGGTTTGTAAGACCCAGCTGTGAAGCTGTATACATTTTTAAAATGTCTTTATTAGAAGGCATGTTTTTGATCGATTAATGAAAAGATGCTATTTGTTGATGCTTGTTTGAAAATAATGTTCCTTTACTGCTAATGTAATAATTCCTTTATTGAAATACGCTACTGAATATGTCAGTGATGACTGGATAGAATTTGGGCATGAAGCAGGTAACAACTATATTCTGTTTCTGTCCTTCAAATGTCTGTTGTATTCATCTCATTTCAATGTGTGATGTATTTTGGGCCTCATATTTGAGTAGTCTCGCTAAAAGGCAGTGATCATAATACAGGTTTGGGGAGCCTGAATGAATTCCCAAAATTTTAATCAATCATCCTTGATCTTTTCTCCCTGCACATGCTACTGTCAACTCTCTCCCCGGCGGCAGCACCATTCCTTTCTTCTCTTCCCTATGCACCTGTAAAAATTATTTCTAATTAAATAAATTCAGTGTCAGTGCACCTTCATAATAGATAAAGGAGAAAAATACAATTTTATCAGATTGAGACTGAGAACTGTGCACCAGCGTTCTTATAGATGATTCGCATGTGGAATCAAAGGCATTTGCGACTGACAACATGTAGAGATGTTGGGGATATCACAGCTTTGTAGCAATCAGATTAACAGGAATATTTCTATTAAAAGAATGTTGTGAAATTGTGAAAGTGCTTCACAGGAACCTTTCTTCCTTAAAATTCAGTACAAACTATGTGACTTCAGGTAGTAGTATGCTGAGTTGAGTCAAAAGAATAAACTGACCCAGAAAGTAATTTTCTGGGTTTAAATAATGTGTTTATTTATTACACTGGGAGCTACCTCAAAAGAGAAAACAAATGCCTTTTCCAAAGAGAGCAAACAAGGACAACACGGATCTCATCATGATTCAAGAACAGTAACTGGGGGGAGCAGTGTTCAAGTAATAATTGAAGTTTAGTACCAGGCTAAGCAAATTTCATACAGTCCCCCAGTTACTGTGAAAGTGTTGCTGGCACTCATCTCTCTTACATGGGAGGAATTTTTAAGGAAATTTTTATTTAAAAACAAAAACCAAAATTATAAAAAGTGTGAATTTAGCTATGAGTTATCTCCAACTGCAGGCATGTTTATATCAAAAAAAAAAAAAAAGGGGAGGGGGATTTAAGCAAAGTTAAACTTTTCTGCTAAACTAGAAGTAAAAAACTACTCCAACTTTTCTTCTCATACTGAGAAAGCTCTTATGTACCATAGGCAGCAATGTTCATTCACTCCTTTCCAAACATTGAAACAGCATGCAATTGGAAAATGTGGTTATGTAGTGCACTGTGGTAATTATATCCTGTTGTTTTTCTGATGTAGGATGAACTATGGCCATCTTGATTCCAAAATGAGTCTGTTCTCCTTGCAAGGCAACTCATGGTATACGGCTAGGAGATTTATCTACGAATATTGACTAGACACATATTTTCTAAGAAGGCTGTAAGAGGTTTTCTCCCTCTCACCCCCAATCATTCATAAAAGTTTCTTTAGCAGGTGTAGTTATCTCTGTCTTTGCAAAAGTCACTTCAGCTCTGGGTAAAATTATTTTATGAGAAAAGGTGCTATTGTAGGTATGATTTTTATATCCCTTCCTTCCTCCCCAGTTGATATTTGACCTGAATCCATACTATTTACTTCAAAAAAAAAAAAAAAGAAAAAATCTTAAGTTACTCTTCCAAAATATTGCCTCTTGCATATTAAAACAGTGGCGTACAATTCTTTTCTGGTGGTAACCATGACTTGAGGTAGTACAACAAAGCATGATTCCCTGTTGATAGTGGTAAAAATAAGTCCTTCTTGAAAACTAAATCAGAAACCTTTAAATGTGTTTTTCTTCTCTTTAAAGAAAAAAAAATATGTCTTAGAACCTCTGACTGTAATCGCCATCCTCTTTGTCTTGCTACCTTCCACCTCAAGTGGACCAAAACCATCTGTAACTATCAAAACTCCCACTAAACTAGGAAGGTAGAGATGCGTCAATTTTTAACAGAAGTGGTGGGTTTGTTTTTTTTTTTTTAGTGTCTGTTCGGCAGGACCAGGGATAAATTCTGGACTTTCTACGAGGAAAGTAAATTCTGCTGGCTTTAAATGCCTTTCCATGCTTCTGTTTTAGGAGGATGCTAAGAGCAATTGTGCCTGGGATTTCAGTTCATGTTTCCCAGAGTTGTCTGCCGTGCTGCTTGAAGACTGCCTGTTCCAGCCCTGGTTCAGGGATGCCTCCTAGCAGATTTCTGAGCACCTCGTTGTAAGACAGCCACAATATTGTTGTCAAGTACAATATCCATGCTGGCTCACTCCTTGTACAACTGGTAAAGGGTCTGCTAGGATGTCATTATGTTGCATTAGCTCCGTTGCTGTTGGTAAGGCTGAAAACAGCAGGAAGATTGCTTCTGACAGGTAGTGTTTGTGGTTATATCTTTTAGCAAAACTTAAGTTGGAACAATTCAGTTTGATAAATCTGCATATTCCTGGGTTTTCTTGGTAGTTCAAATACATCTCAATTGTCGTCTTTCATGTATTTTTGTATTCCATACATGTTATATTTCATAATAACTATTATTGTTTTAACAGGGGACTGAGCCATGGCACCCTTGCTTATACGTGCTCTTATTGTGGATACTTTAATATTAATATGATGTCATTTTGGTCTCGTGTTCCAGTCACTTCATGCCATGCAGGAGCTGATGTGAAATATTCCTTGCAAATTTGTGCTCTGGTCTGCGGGGCTTCAGCCAGTTGTGGCTATGGAGGAAGGAGAGGTCTGAAGGCCAAGACAAGATCCAAGAGCCTGAAGTTCTTCAGAGATGCTGTGTACTTCTTCAAATTGATTTCTGTGCTCAACTGTGAAACACCAAGAGCTAAAGGATTTAGACTGGTATTTTTTTGGAGCAAGACTTTATCTTCTTGGGCAGATGGGATCAACCCATTACAGCTGTGTGGGTTTTTTGTTTTTTTTTTTTTTTTATTTTAATGCCAACCAGTTATCCTTGGATAACAAGTATCAGAGAAGCTTCTTTTAGAGATAACTCATGTGGTGTCCTTTGAACCTCCTTGTTTCCCATCTTGTCCTGGCCAGCTCTCCCCTGCCAGCAGCCTGTCTTAGCCATGGGAAGGTTGTCTCACAGCTGGTTGAGAGCTGCACGTGTGCTGTGTGGTAGGACAAAATGGAGCGTTACAGGAGAAGAAAACAAACCAAACGATGGCTTCTCCAGCCAAATTTATTTACTATTTTTAAATGGGTGAAACTGCTATGATAGTTTGTATTAGCTGGTAACTTGACCAGCATCGTTGTTCTGAGGTGAAAAACATGATTGAAGTCAAGAAACAGTGATGGAGACAACAGGACTATAGCTGGGGGCTTATGCAGAGTTTAAGGCACAGTTTTGGGATTCATGAGCGTAACCTGCTAGCTGTTAACATTGTTTTGTTGGTGGTTGACTTTTTTTATCATAAAACATACAGTAAATGAAACATGCCCTCCCTGGGTGTTGAGGAGGGGGAAGGGATGATGTGGTGTGTACCAGTTGTGGTTATTTTACTGCAGCCAATGGAAAAAGTCAAACACCAAGAGTTCTTAAGGTAAGCTGTGTCTTTCAAGGTATAAAAGGGCAGCGACACCTACATGCTTTAAAAATGTGGACATCAGTCCTGGTTGCGGTGTAAGAATAAAAGGCAGGGCAGATGTTGCTTTTGTAATAAATTCATAAAGATTTTTTTTTCAACACCTAAATTTAGTAAAATGATTTGTGAAGCAAACTGTAAAATTGATGTATGTCAGACATCTGGCTCATGCTTAACTTTTAGTTTGCACTCGGTATTTTATGCATGACAGCAAATAGGTGATTGCGATTGAGAGTCTTTCAAAAACATCAGCAAAAATTACAGGTTTGTGAAACCCTAATGGTAAGGGGATGACTTATTTATCATAATTGATGTTTTCTCCAACTCTTTAATGATCGTCATTTCTAACACATTTTGCATTTTGCTTCAGGGTTTTAAATGTGGTAATTCTGAGGTAGGAAGTTAAATGCTGAAGTGGGAAGGGATGCAAGTGGCAACAGGCTGCTTGATGTTTGTCTTGTTTCCCTTCCTGAGAGCTTGTGAAATTCAGTGAAAATGTTGCAGAAGTAGCTCTGATTTGTCACTTGCTTTGATGACAGAGGGTTTAATCAAAATCTTTCCAGTATTTGTCTGCTGGCCAGTTGGTGGGGCTTGAGTGTGGTGGGTTTGCTCTCTTTGTGTCTAACACTGTCAGCATGAATCATGGCAGCTACAACCCTTTCTGTTGAAAACTTAGGTGCTGGTAGGGCCTTATTTTTGTATAGATTAGGTTATACAGGTCACTTGTGTAGTGTAGTGATTGGAATGCTTGTTCTGGAAGAAGGAACTTTGATTCTGTGTCTCTGTCAACCTGAGGAGCTCACAAAGGAGATTTTACCCTACGGGGAGATGCTTGGTTGTAGCAGGGTCCTTCTTATCTCCTGATAGTGGAGCTGAGCAGGAAAAACTTAATGTTCAGAAAGCTACAGAAAACATATGTGTGGAAGAGAATAACTCCTCTAATCTTACTGTTCTAGGGAATTCAGCTGGAGAAGAAAAGTCTTCAATTCTGGTCTTCAGGGCTTCATTTATTTGATTGTAAGTTGGGTGAATTGTGTAAATAGTATTGGGAATTGTCTCAGGTATCCCCTCTTTCAGCAGAGTGCTCCTGTTGCTAAGCTACAAATTGTACCCTTTGTATTGTGTCTTTGTGGCTTCATAAATCCTGTGTTCTTCAACAGCTCTTCAGTATGGATCTGAAAGAATGACATGCCTCTTGCCTCCTTCCCTTCTGCTCCTGTCTTCCCACCTCCCATCCCTTGGTGGTCACAGCCATCTTCTGGAATGCTGCTCTGCCAAGTCAGGGATTGACCTGTGTCTTAGAAAGTGGTCTAGCCCTTAGACTGTTGAATAAAATGTATTAAAAAAAATAAAATGTATTTAAAAAAAAACCCCAAACCAAACATTAAACATTTAAAAGAAAAATTAAAAAGAATAAAAATAATGACTCGGGCACCTGAAATCAGGAAGGCTGTGGAGTCCTGAACCCTGGGTGCGTGTGTGTGGATGCCGGACTGAAGGCTGCGGAGAGCAGTTTCAGGTGCCTCGCGTCCTGAGTGTGGGTAGGGTACCCAGCTCGCCCGCCACTTGCTTCATCCTGTGATTTACGTTCCAGAGCTCCTAACTCATCTTGTGCCCTGCTTCTGGAGCCTAGGCATGCAATCTAAGGTCGCAGGTTTGCTCCTCTTGGAGCCAGACTTAAAAGTTCTAGACCCTCCGCAGTGTGTGGATCCAGTCCTCTGTTAAATACCTCTATCACTAAATTCAGTCTCATTTCTTTCATTAGGTTTTTAAACAGGCTTGAGAGAGTCATGTCTAATGAATTCCTTGCTGAAGAAACAACCTTATCACGGCACATGTATCTTTCCAGAAACAGTGCTCTGGAGAATGAAGCAATGTTCTTTAGAAGTAATTATGGTCTGTCTTTATTCCGGTAAATCAGGATGTGAAGGTGCGTGGCAGCTGATTTTAACATCTTAGCAGAACCAACCCATCAGTTATCAAAGTTAACCACTGAATGGACTAATCTGCTGCTATGTGTACATATTAATGCTTATATTAAAATTGTCATATTTTTTCATTTTCATCTTACACAAAAAAAACCCCAGAAGACTCTGACACGCTGATTTCCTTTGGAAGGTTTTCTCTCATTTTAATGTCTGTTGCACTTGCATCTGCTGACAAGGGTCCCCAGGAAAAGAAGAGCGTTAGGAAATGTCTAATTGTGATGTTTCCACGACGTGACAAGAAATCAGAACCTATATGGACGATGGGCCTCAGCACAGACTGGGTGGCAAACAGACAGACACTAGTGTCGTCTTTAGCACCGATGGAAAAGCAGAGTAGACGGTACACACCCACGAAAAATAAAACGGGCCAACCCTTTTTGTGTAACCTGTGGGGAATAGAAACGGTCCCTGTCTGAGTATAATTTAGTTCGACTTTCAGTCTGTTGCCTGCTTGGCTCTGTATGGTTCTCAGCTGGTCTGAGAAAATTAATGTGAAATGGAAGTCCATAGTCAGGGTGACTTTGGTGTTTGATAGTCTCTTTCTTCACTCTTTCCCCATTATATGTGAAGGAGCTTTTTTTTTTTTTAAAATTTCCCCCCGCAGTCTCCTAGGTTAAGAAAGCAAATAATAGAGTAAGTTCTTGCATCCTTTGAGGCTTATAGCTTTAGACACCTTGTTGCCTTATCTGTAGTGACTTCTGTGGTCAGTTATGTGATTTGAGAGGCTCCTGGCAAATCCAAAGCATAATGTGGAAGTCAGTAATCAGTACTGGATAATACACTGTAATTGCAAACTAAACTTTTCATTTGGGCAATAGTGATGATGCTTAACTGTCTTCAGTGAAATTGTACTAGTTCTAGTAATAAAAGTGGAATTTCACCTTAAAGCTAAGTCAATTGTATGAATAATATGTATCATAACAAGATCCATCCAGTCTTGGTTCAAAATGGGAGTGCCGCTCTACTAATATGAGTAGAAACGTTCCAGTTGCTGAATACACAGAATCATAGAATAGTTTGGGTTGGAAGGGACCTTTAGAGGTCATCTAGTCCAAGCCCCCTGCAATAAGCAGGGCCATCTTCAGGTTGCTCAGAGCCCCGTCCAACTTGACCTTGAACGTTTCCAGGGATGGGGCACCTACCGCCTCTCTGGGCAATCTGTTCCCAGTGTTTCACCATCCACATGGTAAAAAATTTCTTCCCTGTATCTAGACATAGATATAATACAGCAGATAACAGCTGACTCTACAGAGAGCAAAGCTGATGAAACAGGGGTCTTAATTTTTTTTTTTTCTTTTTTTTTTACGAAAAACCAGCTCTTCATTCCCCATGCTGGGATGGGTGGAGGACAAAGCTGTCTTTACCCTGGGGTCTCGTGGTTCCCTGTGCTGCACTGCTGCTTTGCTCTTCTCTCTGTCCCCTCTTTTCAGAAAGAAAGCTGTCCCCTCTTTTCAGAAATTCCTATTGCAGTGCTTTGTTAAGAATGAAAACATGCTCTTCCAGCACAACTTGGGTCATTGTGTATCAATCTTACATAGGTTATTCTATGCATTCCAGTTTCTGTTGCACTCAGTAGCAGAGGGTAGGCTGCCATCATGTTGCAAAGTGATGAGGTTTTCTAGTAACTGTACTGGGAAAAACAAGAAGGGTCCTTGGGGAGGTAGGATTTGGGTCTTGTCTTAGAAGACACTAGTCGGTTATCAGTAGTTCAAATGCCTTTTTTTTTTTTTCATGCTGGTGTCTGACAGGATTGAAAATAGAAACTGTCAGCCTCCTGATTGTCTGATTATGTAAAACCATCATCAAAACCAAGACAAACCAGGTATGATAGGATTATGTATGTGCATATATTTTGCTTGGGGATATTTTTACAAAGTTTATAAATGAAGAAGTTCACTGTCACCTTTAGATCTTGGTGATTTGGAGACCGAGCAAGAAAGATACCAATGGTCTTCCAAACAGAAACTGATATTTTTGATGCTGTTAAAGGTTAAAGTGGTCATTTTTGAGGCTGATCAAAATACTTAATGCTTCTTAATTAAAAAACAAAAAAGGTAGACACCTTTGGCAAAGTGATTTGATTTACAAGGCAGGAAGATTTTCAGCCTGTTGGCCAAATGAAAAGTAAAATAAATGTCTTGGGGTGGCCTCTACTGGAAGAATTTTTGGTTTTGGATTAGCTCTGGTCTGTCTATACAAAATATGTATTAGAAGCAGTTCATCCTATTAGAGATAGGAAAGTGAAAATCTATGACATTGTTACCCTGGAAGGCTGGAGGCTCCTGATTTCAATCTAACAGGATGAAGAAATTATTATGAAGTTTACAGGTTATCGCTATGTGTAGTATTAATATACATCTGGACAACAACTTACTCTTTCTATAGTTATAAGGTATCAATCAGGAATACTTCAGTACGTATTGTATAAAATTGCATTTTTGCTCTCAGGTACTCCGTTTAGAGTGACTGAGTGATTTCTCTAGTGTACGAACCTGGCATTTCATTAGGATTAAAATTCTTCCATTTTTATGTAAAAGGAAATTTTCTTAAGAAAAAGATACAGTGTTACTTCTTACTGATTTATGTGTTGTCTTAAAACTTATGTTTATATTAAAAACAATAGCTTTTTGAAACTAGAGTAGATAAAGTACATTTAAATACCACTTCTGCAAGTTCTCTAATAGTTAAAATGAAAGATAAAAACAGCCTGCAGGGTACGTTTCAAATGTTAAAGTTGCACTTTGCTTATTTATAAATACAAAATACCATTTTCTCTTTCATTGATAAAATTTAAACGTGGGCACACCTGTAACAAAATACACGTTAATAAACCCAGATTACTACTTGTCATGAAGTGTGTTATTGCCACTGAGTTACTGATAGACCTGATTTAGATAGGTCTGTTTTCCCATAGACTCTGTTTTAGTAAATTTTATGGAAAAGAAAAAACTTTACATTTTGGAGACAAAACAGTTTTCACCAATACTGAGCAGATTTTCCTGGGAATAGGTGTTGAGAGTGAATTTTACTCCTTCTTAATGAAAGCCTAAGCAATTGAATTTCATGTGGGAGTTTCATGTCAGCTGTTGTTTCCCTGTGCTACTCTGAAAAGTGACTTGTGTTGTAATTATATTTTGTGAGTGTGACTGAATAATTCCCCCAAAGTTCATACTGATTTTGGCCTTAAAACATGGAGTTGTCTAATCAGAAGTTGTCATTCCAAGTATTGGTAAAAGAAATAATCAACTTGGCAGACTGAAATTGTACTGTGGAGTTGATGCTTTTCTCTTTAAAAAGAAAACAAACTGATCAAAAACCAGCCAAAGAAAAAACCACAACAAAACCCCCCAAACCAAATGAAAAATGCTAAACTCCAAACCAACCCTCTGGTGTGTTAACAGAGATTTGATTTCTTTAGGTTTGATTGTGGGGATATTTTTTTTTTTTCTTAGCGGTCCTCTTTCAAGCTAACAGATTTGAGCAAATAATGTTGTGTACAGTTAAGAATCATAAACCTTCCGCTTTGACCATTTTAGAACATCCTCAAGTGAGAGGTTGTTACGAGTAAAGAGCAGCAGCTCAGCTAATGCTGAGACGATTTCTCTGGAAGTGCCATGTTGTTCCCCAGAGTTTTTTTCCGCACCGTACAGAAACACCAATTTCTGTTCTTTAGATCAGCTTTCAATGTGTGTTTCCTCCTGCAGTTGCTAATGATACGAACAGAATTAGTTGGCTGCGTTGTGCTGACTCCCTTAATTTCAGCAGGGAGAAACAGATCATATGGGAAAAAAGGGGGAAAAGAAAGTACAGAATAAAAAGCAGTTGCTGTGATTTTCCTTTCCTTTTTTTCCCCCAGAAGGGCCAATGAAGTTTCACATGAGAACCTCAGAAAAATCATAATTCAGCTGTTGTTGTGTTGCGCAGGCTAAAGAGTTTTAGGGGATGTTTTGCAGTCATGCCTGAGCGGAAACAGTTATCGCGTAAGGTGCCATCTGAAACTGCTTGAGAGTTTTGCATTTATTATTAGTCTCTTGACTGGATGAATAATGGAGGTGTGGGATTAACCTACTGTGCGAAGTTTCTGAGAAATGAACTTTTGAAATATATTGCCAACGGCATTCATCAGCAGAGTCCTCTGTTGCTTCCTCTGAATTCAGGAAGTAACGTCATTTGTTGACATCAATGGTTAATTATTATGTACAAGCCATGAAGGAGGACAATTCAGGCTGCTGCAGTAATGCCTTACTTTTAGGTGAGTCTGTATGACAGGTTTTGCAGCTGTCACACTACCTAAGTGTGATTTTCACAGTTTTAGAGTAGAGAGATTTTTGGCATGTCAAGTTATTGATTGAAATAAGCTGCTGCTTTTCAGGAGCTTGGGAGTCAGGATGACTTGCTCGTGCTTAAGCCCTGCTAGTCTTCAAATAGTCTTCGAAGACACTTGGTTCAGTTTTCCTGTGAAAATGTTTGGGAACACTGAAGAACCGAAAACATGGCTAATGGAGAACATACATGAACTGTGCTATTCAGGAATCCATATTTATTGCATTCTTCTTTGAAATTTTTGTAAGATGACTTTGGCTGAACGTAGGGGTAGCTTGGAGTAATGGTCAGCAGAGCAAAATGTAGCGTAGAGGGGAGCTGTGACTTGTGCTCCCCGCGCTCTGCTGCAGCCAGGGGCTGCGGAGAAAGGTAGGGGAAAACCAGAGCCTGGAGGGTCACCTGTGGGTAACGTCTGTAGCTGTATTACACAAGTATGAGTGGTAGAAATGGGACATCACAATTATTATTTTAATCAAAACAAGGCTTTATTAACAGAAACTTTGTCTTCTGGATGGAAACAGCAATACTTTGTCAAGTTGTCTTCTCAAATGAACAAATTTATAAATTTATTTTGCAAAAATCAGTTGAATTTTCATAGGGGATATCAGGGTACAACTATTTTAAGTGTATCTTTACTCTTTATTCTTTTCATTTTTTGGTTTTTTGGAGCAAAGGAAGTTCTCTGCGTTTTCTGGAGTGTTAGTGGTTTCTGGCTATGGTCAAAATGGGGCTGAGTTTCCTGTTGTGATTGGCATTTCATGTGTAACTTTTGCAGATGCAGGCTGGAAAGAGGCATGGAACCTTTGCTTCTTGCTGAGACAATGGATGTTGAGAGTTTCAAAACTTAACTGTGATATTTTTTTCACCAGAATAATTTAGGTTTATCTATTTTCCTTGTTTAACTCGCGAATTAGCTATTCGAAATGTTTTGCTGCTCTAAAATTCTCTCTGTAGAGAACATTAATTTGCAAGCAGCATCAGTAATTTAGCAGCATACATTTCATGGCTGGCAGGGCTGGTGTGACTCCGGAGAAATATTTGTACCCTTCTATAGTTATTTCTCTGCATGTTCATTTTGTAATCGATGAAATATCACAGCGGGCAAATCGGATACATTTAATATGACAGCAGCATCTTTCACCTCAAAATCTTTTTTTTCCCATGCCTGCTGCTATTGCTGTGTAGACTGGAGAACTCCTGCTTCCTCCAGTTTCCAAAACTGAGACTGGATGCACTTGCCGTTATTGAGGTAGTCAAAGGAGTTCAGCTGCAGTGTTACTAACCATCTGCAGTGCTCTCAAACCCAAGCATTTGAAAAATCACAACGTAAAATTAATTTCTTTGCTATTTGAAGTTTACCTTCTCGTTTCTGAGCACAAACAATGTTCTCCGGCATTTTTGTGACCGTAAAAATGGAAACATGAGGGTCACCTGATCTCATAAGAAATTTGCTTGTGATGAAATTATAAGTAGTATTTGAAATTCTGAGACACGACCTCCCGGGATAACCTCCATGAAGTGTCCGTACATGCAGCACACTTCAGTTCGCGTAATAAAGAAACTGAAAATGTGTAAAGCAGTAGATTGAATTCTCTATCCGCTTAATGAAAGATTTTATGTTTGCAGGAATTAGTTTTTGGGAGACCAAATGCTCCTGAGAACGGGTTCAAATGTCTAATTTAAAATACAAACCAACATGAATGCTGTTGTGCGATACTCAGTTGCACGAATAAGAACACGTTGGGAGAACAGAAGTGTAGGCAAATATTCCCCCCCCCCCCCCAAAAAAAAAAAAAAAAAGAAATCTCGGCGGTGTAGCAGCACAGCAGCAGAGCTTCGTGCCCGGAGGCTGCCGCGCGCCTCTGGGTGCCTGTTCTTGCTGCAGGTGCATCCCTCCCTGTGGCTGCCGGGGCTCCCCGAGGCTGTAACGAGGCACTGCTTTAAAAACCTGGCATGGGGAGAGAGGTTTAGAAGTACTGCGAGCCCTCAGATATTTTTAATGTGTGCTTGTATGAATAAGTGGTACCTAGAGGGTGGTTTTCTCCTGTATTAGCGGCTCTTGCTAGCCAATCCTGTAGTCTCTCTAGTGGCAAAGGCAGGAGTGACACATCTGTTCTCTTGGCCAAAGCCAACTTTTTAGCCACTCGAAAAGCCGGTCTGTTTAGGGTCTCTAATGAAAGATAAAATTCTCATCAGAAAAGGAAGGGAGAGCTTGAGAGTGATTCATTTGATAAGGGAGGGGTAGGGTAGAAATATCTACAGATAAGGCGTCTCACTATATTATTCATTTCAATGCAGATTCTGGTGAAGTAATTATGCTGAGATATGTTATCCCAAAGATTTACATTTCGTTGGCCGTCTTTGAGGAAGCAGTTTTGTTTTCTTCTTGTTTTACCCTAAAATATACTAAAAAGTAAATAAAAAATCAGGTGTTTATGACGGACATTGTAAGGTGGAGCAAAGCGAGCTCTGAAAATTGGCAGCTTTCTTACGGTGTGTGGCATCATTTGTTGTTAATGAGGGAATGCAGTTAAAAATGCATATTAATATTTAATTGAAGAAGATTCATGTAAACCCCAGCTGTGACCATAAAAATCGGCTTTTTTCTGAGAGAAATAAAAGCAGTGGTTCCCCATGGTCTCATCTGATTTCTTTATTCAGCAGCCACGCATATGTTAGCATACATCTGCGTAGCCTTTTGTATGCTTGCAGAATAGAATATGCAGTGCTCCATCTTATTTTTGTATAAAATGCTAGTGACAAAATTGCATATTGTAAGACCACATATACTGAAAGCTTTTAAATAACCATCGTGAGGTTTTCTTTGTCATTTTGGTGGTTGGAAGAACTGTACATAAACAAATGTACAGCAGATGGCACTATGCTGTAACCATAGAATGAGAGTTTTGGGTAGAAAAAATGTGTTCCTTTAGCGTTTGTACCTATGTATGGAATTCCTATTTTCTTGTAAACAGGGATAGAAGATTAGAAGGCCAAAGTGTTTTAAAGCAGAATTATGTAAATTTTGATTACCACCACTTTTGGTGGTTCTTTAGTAATGATGTTCAGTGCTGTTCCCAAGAGCTCACATGTTAATGAAAAGCAGGGAAACTAAAGTCACACAGAGCTTTCTTCCACAGCACCACAACAGATCAAAGCGCACAGAAATTTTAAACAAGAGCTTAAACAAAATTTTAAGCTTCTTCGTCTGGGTAGGAATTTCCAGGACAGAGTGTGGAGAACTTAACTGTAAATTATTTTAATTGTTCTAGAACTACCTCTAATGTGCAGTTCTGAATTTTATTTTTTCTTTCCCTTTAACTGGTAAAAACAGCCACAAACATTGATTTGTAACATCCCCAAGTAGCATGATGCTATATTGGTCTATGTATTAGTATTAGTTGTTGAAATACCCCACAACAATTTGTTGAACTTAAGGTAACCAGGATGTAAACTATTTCCTCGCCATGGGGTGAGAGACCTGATAGCGCCAGACCATAATTTTTGCAGTATTTGTGACACTTAGTTAAAACATTGTTGGCAACCTTCAGACAGTCTTTTTGGTTTTTTAGAAGGGCAGTGATGCTGGTGAGGGGTCTAGAGAACAAGTCTTATGAGGAGCGGTTGAGGAACAAGGGACGGGATAGGAGGAAACAGCGTCAAGTTACGCCGGGGAGGTTAAGATTGGATATTAAGAAAAACTTCACGGAAAGGGTTGTCAAGCAATGGAACAGGCTGTCCAGGGAAGTGGTGGAATCACCATCCCTGGAGGTATTTAAAAGACAGGTAGACGTGGTGCTGAGGAACATGGTTTAGGGGTGGTTTTGGTAGTGTTAGGTTGATGGTTGGACTCGATGATCTTAAAGGTCTCTTCCAACCTAGGTGATTCTGTGTTTTCCCTACTTACATGTGCACATTAAAGAGGCTCGATAAACCTGAATAGCTCTTCACTGGGGGTAGTGAAAAATGAGTCAGCGTCACTGTGGTTCTGCCACCTGACTGGAATTTGCCCCTTTAAGTAAGAGTAGCTTGGACTACCTCTGGTAGTGAGTTGAGTTGACGGCATTTTGTGATCTGTAGGGCTAGATGACTTGTGAAGGATTGGGGAGGCTGATTGGGAAGGCTTAGTGGGTGCAAGTTTGCTTTGTCATTGCCAGCTCAAAATTGGGAAAGTTGGGTCAATGTTATGTGCATCCGATACAAAAAGCAGGAATTGAAGGGCTTGTAGACGCTTAGGATGATTTCAGTTTGATGCCTTTTCAGTGTCTATTCCGAAAGTAGACAGTGTCTCTGCAAACTTTGAGCTACAGCCAACGATCTCCTTCTTGGGAAGCATCTTGTATTTCAGCTGCAGCCTGGTTCTTCTGCTTCCTGAGGGGTCTTTGGTCAAGTCATGAACAAGTCTGGCTCTTAGGGAATAAAATTGTAATGAGAGACAAGGTGTCATTGGCCTCTTCAGAACTGATGGGACCCAAGCGAAACAGTCAGCCAGCTTGAACGCTAGTAAATTTACCAGTTCGTGTCCTTTTGGTGCGTCAGGAACATGCCTCACATTTGTATCTCTGATTTAGTGATAATCTGCTGTGGAGGACTGTAATCTTTAGTGTACTTCATAATGTCCTAGGTGGCTGTGGTTCTTAAATTCTCTTTAAAGAAAGTAGAAATTCTTAAATTTTCATGTTTTGTTGCATTCTTACTTAGCGTTATAAACAGAACTTCAAGTCAGTGGAGGTGTTTCATCCTTCTATGTTTAAGTATATAGAAGTTAAAAAAGATACTTGAAGTTCTGTTTGCTTTGTTGCCTTGCTGTTATCAGAAACAGAAATTTGAAGTGGGAATGTGACCAAGAATGTGGTGAATGCAAGGAATTAACTGTTTGTTGTCAATAATCAAGGAGTGGTGCAGATAAAGTCCTCTAAGCACGGCAAGTACTGCTTTAGAATTTTTTCTTCTATGCCTGCTGGTGTGCTGCTAAAGAGATTAAATCAGGCTGTATTTACAGTGAGTTTAATGGCCTTTCTTGTTTAACTAAAGTAGTGTGTGATGTTAATCACGAAACACTTCTGAGAACCCTCCATTAAAAATTGACAGCGATATACATGGGTAACTTCTTATGTGTAAATCTATTAGTAAGTGAATCAAATGCATGATCCTGAGAAAGGAGACTAAAATGCTTTATTGGGTTGCTGTTCATTGCATTGATTATTGGGGGCTCTTCTGAATATATTTCTCTGATTTCTGCTGCTTGCCAATCTGTCATGGCAGTAGTTAAATGACGTTTTGCTAGCTCAGCATTCTTGTCCGTACTGGATTGGTTGCAATAACTGAAGGTGTTTCCCTTTTACAAAGTGGACGTAATTTCTAGAGAAGGGAACGTACTGCTAGCAGTCATGGTCTGCAGTATTTTAATAGTAGACTTGTTTTCACTTGCAATTATTTCTGGTTTAAAGTAATGAATTCAGTAATTTTTTTTAAATTAAAAAATTAATATAATTCATCTAAACTTTACATTTTATTGATGATTAAGCAAACCATTGCAAACTGATATCAGAGGGGTTTTGCATTCATTTGTACCTCGTATGTATTTTGATTGTAGCAGTAAGGATTTTGCAATAAGCAAATACTTTTGAAGAAACATTTGTTTTAATTCTTTTTCATGTCTTGAAAAGATAGACTGGAGAGAAAACTTGAGGAAAAATCATTAAATGATCCAGATACAAGATACTTAATTGACTTTTTTCCTCATTTGAATCCAGGGAAGTTCTGATTGAGGAAAAATGAATCTTTGTCCTGTGGTGAGTTTCTATTAACGTTGTCTTTGTTATTAGTGTCCACACTGTATAGGGTAAATCACAGGATGATGTTTCTGTCCTCTAACAGTATTGAAACTGAGTCATGGGATGTAAAGTAGTATTGATTTTGTCTTTGAATGTCCTCCATTATTTAAATAGAGGGTCTTTAGTGCATGTTTATGTAAATGAATAATATAAAAGATTTTTAAGCATTTTTTTTTAAAAAAGATGTACATTTCCACTGATGAATTGGTATCCAGAAACCCTACCCTCAGCAAGTTCTGCACTTCCTGAGCTGGGGGGAATTGATGGCTTCCTGACACGGAGAACTTAGCATGGTGTGAGATCTTTGGTCTATGGAAATTACTTTGGGAAGAGCAAAAGAGAATAATAAGGCGGGGGGGGGGGGGGAGGCGNGGGGGGGGGGGAAGTACCTGTCAACTGCCACTTTTTTGGCTGTTTTCTTTTAAGCCTCCCAAAATATTTTCCTGAGGAACTAAACGGTGTGATTTCTGTAATTCCTCAAAAGTCTAATGTAACTGTCCTGTTAAAGGGGCCAGACCCAGCTGTGGAATGTTAAGGGGCTTTGAGCAGCTGGCTGTGAGCTCTTGTGGGTCCCAAGGGCTACATGGGTTTGTGGGAATCTCTCAAAAGCAAAGTCAAGTTTCAGGCAAAAGGATTTCTTTACAAGTCCTCTGCTCCTGCGTGCAATGTGTGAACAGACAACCTCAACTGTTATTTTATTAATTACCTGAATTTCATTAAGAGTAGTGGTTGGGGTTTTTTTGTTTTTTCTTTGTTGCGTTTTGGTTTTTTTTTTAATAATTACAGAAAGCAGTAAATATTGACTATCACATTAAAAATAGTAAATGAAATTGTTTCTGTTAACCTGGAGACAGGTCATTTATAGTGATGTAACTTTTGTTTCTTTGTTCAGGGCTGTTCCTCTTTTGAAGTAGCAGTGATACATAATAAATCAGGTCAGTCATATAATTAATCGGCTGTGAACCAAGGCATAACTTTCTCAAGCAGGAAAACCATGCTGGAAGACTGGCAACATCTCCTGCTTGGTCTGAGTAAAAAAAAAAAAATGTTTTAGTGAAGTTTGATGTAAAAGCTCCATGGCCTTCTTGCTTCCCCAGTGTTGGTTTTTTTCCACCAAAGATTTTAATAAAATTTTAGTAGACATTTCAAAATAAAATGACTGTTCAGATGGAAGCCTTAGAGATGCAGTATATATTAGAGCGCATAGTATGCAATATATTATTTGAAATTCTGGAGTGATTCAAACGAGCCTGGCTCACAACATCAGAACAGTTATCTCTCCCACCTTCATTTTCTTTGTGACTTGAATTCAGGTTTGTGAGATTTACATGACATTGATCCTTTCTTTGGGCAATGCACAATTTCATAATTCAAGTGCGACAGCTGCTGTAACCATCACGCCAGCTGTCCCTGCAGATGCTCAAAAATCTACAGCTTCTCAAAGATGTGTATATGTCCCTGGGGTAAACCATTTTTCCAAGAGGTAATGTATAAAGTATCTTAAAAGGGTCAGTATGCTGGCAGTTCTGAGTGCGTGGTGTGTGTAGTGCTGCTTTTCTTGACTAAAAGCACCTCTCTGTCTCACCCTATATCGCCCATAGCAAAAAAACAACAAAAAAATTTAGCTCCCAACCCCCCAACAAAGGAAAAAACCCAGACGAAACCCCCCTCCTGTCCATCTGTTATTGTTATTAACTAAAGGAATGAAGCTCTTTAAAAATAAATAAATAATTTAGGTGGTAAAATTTGCCAAGCGGGCACAAACTTCTGTCCAAGGCAGATGCTTGCAGATTTGGTTTCCCTGTTCACCAGCCCGCAGAGGATTTACTTCATGTAGAAGAGATCCTGG
Organism: Chionis minor; assembly: GCA_013398295.1. Classification (NCBI taxonomy): domain Eukaryota; kingdom Metazoa; phylum Chordata; class Aves; order Charadriiformes; family Chionidae; genus Chionis; species Chionis minor. The sequence continues at coordinate 2,036,659 of VZSF01004659.1, read as the reverse complement.
GTGAACTCTTGTGCCCGCTCAACAAAGGCTCATCCCTGCCGGGATGTTTAATGGGGCAACCACTAAGCTCCACTGCAGTTCCATTGGTTAAGTTTCCAGTTAAGCCTTACGAATGCAGATCATCTCTTTGGGCTGGTTTGGTGCTCATCCGTGATCCCAGTCAAGGTGTGGGCACGCTGAGTACCAGCCCGCGTGCCCACACAGCTGTCTGACTACATCTCCAACACTGAGTGAACAAGGTGGGGTCTTGCCGGACCAAGGGTCTCCATTTCCATCCTTGCGTTGAGGGCTTGACGCAGCTGCTGGGCGGCCGTGCTCGGATCCCCTGAGGCAGAGCCATCGGCATCGTTGGTTGGTCGAACTCCTTGGACAATTCATGGGTTCTTAAAAATGGCGAAAGACTTTTTGGTACATTGAAGAGTACCTCGAATTCAGACTACGTCTAACAACCTAATGGGCCTATATTAATGGAACTGATTATTTTGTATGTATTCAACAGATCATCTCCTTACCTTAAATCAACAATATACAAAAAATGAGGATGACTTTAAAGCATTTGTTTGTCATGAACTGTTTTAGATTGGATATTAGGAAAAAGTGGCTGAGTCCCCATCCCTGGAGATATTTAAAAGACGAGTAGACGTGGTGCTGAGGGATGTGGTTTAGTGGTGGTTTTGGCAGTGTTAGATTGATGGTTCGACTCGATGATCTTAAAGGCCCCTTCCAACCCAGGTGATTCTATGAAATAATAATGTGATAAGTAATAGGCACCCTGAACTAGGAAAGCAATGTACGTTCTGCATCTGAATCCATAACCTGCATGTTTTACTGCTTCTCCTTCACAACAAAGACGGTGTTAGTCGTAGGAATCCAGTAATAAGGAATGCCTCTGGAGACTGATGTTCCTCAGCAAAGACTTGGAACAATTAATAGCTAGAATGATCCTTTTTTCTCCCCTACCCCTGCTTACTATGGGGTTGAAAAGAAGTAAATACAGATGATGTCTAATTGGTCCTGTCTGAAGTGAAAGATAATCACTATGCTTGTGAGGCTAAGCCTAAATTGGAAAGGCATCCCTTTCTGTGACCTAAGTTTCCTGGTTTCTACTACTTCATCTAGTAAGTTGGTTTTACTATTGGCTCTTTTTGGTATATCCACTTACCTTCTGAGATCCTGGCAACAACCATAAATCCTTTTGCTCTGCTTTCTACCTTCCTTGCAGTATGGTGAATATGAGAAGTGGGGAGGTGATTTTATAGTCTGGGTAACTCTCTGGCTGGAAAATGCAACTGGAGAGAAAAAAGAGTTTATTTCTAATCAGCTCCAAAATTATAAAAATAATTATTTTGGAAATGTAATTAGAAAATTAATTGCTTTTATATTTTTCAAAGTGCTATGCCTAGTCCCAACCATCTGTGCTTTACAAATGTAGAATTTTCATATGGACATTCTTGTAGTTGAAGAAATTTTTCATCTAGGGGACAGTTAAAGACATTGGTTATCAAAATCTGCTTCTCTTTTAAAAGGGTTTCTGGGTGATTTCTTCAGGAAAACATGTTTTCTGTTTTTATTTTTCCTTGAGTGAAATAATTCAGAATTCTAAAAAGTAATAATTTTGCAGGGAACGGGAGACAACGCATCCCAAAACTCAGTTTAATAAGACTTAAAATATATATATTTTATAACATGTTCATTATTTAGAATAAGGGCAAAACTTGCCAGCCCCAGAGCATGGTTTTTAATAAGTAGGCCTTTGATGTTCTTTTATACTTTATTAGTAAGTTATAGCTGTCAGGTGAATTTTTGCTCATTATGTCAGGAGTAGTCGATTCTATATTTAGAAACAATTTCTTAAGATTAGAAGGAAAAAAAAATCTAGCTGATGAGCAAAGGTTAAATTAAGAACAATAAGTCACATCCTCTGAATGCTTTTCATCTCCAAACCAAGACAGATTAAAGTACTATTTTGAAAGATTGTTGTGGCATAAGATAATAATTTTATTAATCAGACTTTGTCCTTGTGTGAGTTCTGCAGTTGGTGGTGAAAGCAAAGTAAAACAAAGGTATGAAAAAGTATTTCCAAAAGAGAATACAATATAAAGCAAATGTTGCCCAAAACCTATAAATAGCTTGGGGCAAGAGTGCTAAGATCCAGATCTAAGTCCCTGAAAGCCATGCTGTTCAGCATTTTATTTTGATGCATTGTAGACGTAAGGACCACGTTACACAGTTTGCTGAGCCTAGTGGACCCAAGCTTTCCTTCAAGGTGTGTGGGTGCTCTTATCAAAGGTGTACTTTAAAAATACATTTCAAATTATATAGTTCTTCCTGGAATGGAAATAATCAGTCTTTCATTGTAAATGGATGTGAAATAAGGAGCTCTTGAGAATAAACACTTCAATTTTGCTTCAGTTGATGATAGTTTGCAGCAGCTGTTTGTATCCCTAGGCAAAATCATTAAGATAATTCACTTTGATTTCCTGTACAACACGTATTTTTGGAGTTACACCATTTGATTCTATCATTATTGCAGGACTTACATCTACAATGGTATGCATCCGCCATATGGATATGAGCTGTGATCTATAGACCTATGACCCTCTTGCTCCCTGTGCTCATGGCTTGGTAATGCAGGGATGCGTGCTGCCAAGTTCAAGTGCAGGATTGTTGTCTGTCCCAGCTGCTGGGCTGGAGGAGAAGAGAATTTGGAATCGGAGTAGAGCAGATGTTTGATCAAACATGAGCTGGGGTCCTGGCACATGTCTCTCTGTCATCGTAGCTGTGCTAACGAGGGGTCTCTTTGCAAAATCAGATCTGCAAGCAGACTCTTTTGTCTGTGCTTGCCTCTGCCATTAGACTGAAGACAGGCTAAAGGTGTTGAGTAGCTTTGCAGGCAAGCTGAGGACTTTGAGTCCCTGCTCATTTCCAGAGATCAGGCTATTCAGAAATAAATTAGATTTATAAACCTTTATGTGACCATTGCATTTCCTTGCCTTCACAGAGTTCAGTGGTGTTGAAATAAAATATTTCCTTTTTTTGAGGCACCTCAGGAAGCCACTGAACTAGCATCTCAGGTGCAGGTGCCAGCACCACCAGCGTGGGTCAACCACAGGAGGGGTGCAAGGTGCATTGAGAGTAAAAGTAAATTCTTTTACTCTGTGAGATGGAAGGTTTTACTCTCAAAGACTGGCCTGGCCACCGCTTCCAAAGGCCCCACATACACCGCATGCAGCACAGCTGCCCAATTTCCAGGCTGCTATGGGTAGGTTATCACCCATCTCCTCTCCAGAGTCAAACCTACTTTCTCTTCACTGTAATGACAAATCTTAATCACTTAGTACTTAGGTTTATCAGTTCTTGCTTGCTGAAAGAACAAACTGACTACAGATACTGCCATTGAGAGTTAAATTTGTACCGAGGGACTTTACGACTGATTAGTGTGATACCTAGCTAATGGAGGAGCTTCTTGGTTGGAGTAAGTTGTTTGGGGTTTTTTGGTTGTGTTTTTGTTTTGTTTTGCTTTGGTTTTGGGGATTTTGTGGGGTTTTTTGTTGTTTGTTTTTTATGGTTTGCTTTCATAAGATGGGGTCTTTTTTTCTGCCCTAATCCTTATCTCGGTACTGGAGAGTTGCCATTTGCTCAAATAATGGCTCATAAAGCATGAAAACTGTTTCTTAAATCTTGTTCTCGTTTGCTTTGCTCTGGGTACTTGTTTTATGACTGTAGCTAACCTTTAAATAGATATTTAAGGTGGTGGGCAAGAAGTCAGCTCTGGTGTTATTGCCACAGGGATAGAGAAAAAGCCCTTTGATTCGTTACTTGACTTCTGTGTGAGGCAAGAGAAGTGAAAAAACCAACAGGCCTGATCCTGTAAAGAGAAATGTATGTTTGTCTGTGTTTGACCTTTATGCTGTGTGGTGGACAATGAAAAGTGATGTAATTGGGTTCCTTTAAAAATTCATAACATCACCACCTGCAGCAGTAGTATGTCAACTTCCAAAACCAATATGGCTTTTTTTTATACGTTGTCTTTCTGTCCCCTCATTAAATAAAGAAAAGTGATGTTTCAGGGAGCAGCGGCGTGTGGTCTGTCTCCGAAAGGTTCCCTGTTTGAGGAGTCCTGCAGAGACTAAACTTACAACTAAAATTAGGTTTTTGACAGAACTGCTGCCTCTGCATCACATCCTTTTACCCGGACCCCTGTCCTGGAGGTCCAAGTTATTTGTTAAGCAGATATCCTGTAACGCTTTGCTCCCTATTAGCTGGATAGCACAGGGGAAAGCATTATCCCGGGACACTTCAGCAGGCTTCTCGCTGTCTTCAGGTAAAAGGCTGCTCCTGGTCTGCCCACAAAGCTGCATGATGATTTCAGCTTTAATGGTATGAAGGTGGTAGGTCCCAGAGGTTCAGTTCCGTTGCTGCTCTCCCTGGCTTTCACCAGGAGCCACCTCTGTGTTTGCTGTTACTTCAGAGCTTCCTTGGTGTTATTTATTTGCAAAGTTTTCATTGGAGTTTAGGACACTGGGTGGTGGTATCCCTGCCACAAAGTATCCTCTCCGGCATAATTTTCACCTCAGTTCACCTACCGCTTTTGTGTTTATATGTCTCTCCCAAAAGTATTATCTGGAAGATTTCTGGGTTAGTATAGGTGTGAATAACCCGTTTTGGTATCAGTGTTTTCCCCAGTTTACCAAAAGCTCCTCTTTCCCCAGTGGGATGTTCACAGAGTTCTCAAAAATCTGCATATTCAGTGTGTCTTAGCCACTGTTCTTCTGCATGAAGAAGGTTGAGCCAGTTTTCTATATGGCTTATAGCTGGAAGAAACTCTGTGTGGAACACTGTAGTTGCTGGTCTGGCAGCATCAGAATTGGACATTGTCTGTGGGCTTTTACAAACTTGGCGTCAACAGAAGCAACTGTTAGGTTTCCTGATGTGGTGGCTTGGAAACACACAACAAGAAGTAAATAGCTTAGACCAGGGTAGGTGAATCTCTTCTAGGGAACACAGTTTTGTTTGTAACGTATATTTTCTTTCTTTCCATCCCACATGAAAAATGTTCCCCTTAAACCTTTGATCAAAATACCAATACTACTTTTTTTTTTTTTTTCTTTTCTTCTGGGAAGCTTAAAAACCAGAGTGAGGGATTACTGATTTCTCATCTGTGAAGATTAGTGGATATGACATAAATAGGCTTGGAGGGTGAAAAATAAGGCATTGCTGGTACTGTTCAACTCAACAAACTCAATTGTTTGTTAGGGCTTTGCAGAGTACACAGTAGGCTTTCTGATAGATTCTGCAAGTTCTCGTGAAACTTACTTAGGAAAACAATTGGGGTGATAATTTGGGATGAGCAAATAAAAGTTTAGATGCTAATTTGAAGGCCTGAAGTCCTTTCACACAGGCCTTCAGCCCATCTCTCCAAGCACTTGGTTTCTTCCTGGAGCTCTTATTTGGCAACAAGCTTCTGCTGCTGTGCAGAAGGCTTTTCCCCTCCCAGGGGTGTTTTGAAGGGCCTGTGCCTGAGCATCCTGTATCTCCTTTACGTGGATGGTGTCCAGTGTGCCCGTGGTCCAGCTGTAACAAAGCCTTTTTGAGAAACCAAGGTGTTGCGTGGCACAACTTTCCAGGGGAAATGGTAGTGTGGGGGCTGCTTTCTTCTTTGTTCTGTAAGCGTCAGGGTGGCTTCTGCCCCATATCATTTGCATCCTTTAACATATTTTGGCCAGTTCCTACGCTCTCCCCAAATGCATTGTCTTTCCTCCCTGCATGGGCAGCTCGCTACAGTCCCTTGGCAGATGTGCATTCTTCTTCCCTGCTGGCAGCTGGGTTCTGGATGCGGACATGTTCTTCCCCTTCCCTCTTTACTGTCTCTGTTTTATTTTCTTCCTTGCTGTGCTGATGATACAAGTGAAGAAAGTGCCTGACTCCAAAAGGGCACTGAGCACCAGCCAGGCACAAGCTCCTGTCTACTCGCAAAATGCTTTTGCAGTGACAGAGCTCCTGTTTGTTTCATTTGAACCAGATGCTGTGACTCCTTGATGCCTCACTTGAAGTCCTTTTGTATGGTCCTGGCCAAGGGCTTTTTGCAAGTGCAAACTAGGGGCAAAGAGGGTATGAACTGCTGAATGCCATTACACAAGGCGGTGGCAGCCCACCAGAAATGCTCTTGAGTAACGATGCCTGTCACAGAGAAGCTAATGAAAAAAATGACTCGAGCAACCCCCTGCCTCGGCTGCCTGGGGCTGCGAGAGCAGTGGTGACACCATGCAGGTCCTCAGGCTGATGGGCAAGTGATTTCCCAGTGCTGACAAAATGGGACTTGGCAATCAGCTACTGATATTCGTGTCAGGTTTGTCACACGCAGTGCATTTTACTGTCCAGGAGAAACACCGGGCTGTGTAGCTAGCTCTCAGGGGGTGAACGGAGCGAAAGGGATAGCAAGAAAATACTTGTCATATGATGGTTTTGCTTATATATCAGCAAAGTCAGAGCATGACACAGAATGAGATTAATGTGATGCAGGCGAGGCTGTAATTTTAATCATAATCCCTGCTGCTTACAGATCCACGTGTACTATCCCAGCCCCGTTTGCCACCTTTTCTGCATTCCTGAAGATCTCTGATGGGCTCTGATGCTACTTTTGACTCATCTCTGACTCATTCCTTGCATTTCTATGGGCATCTTGTTACCTTGAAAATTCTTGTGATCCCCAGTAACATCTCCTAGTCAAACTAGCAGACAAAACACTTGAGGCATGCCTAGCAAGAACACCACTGAAGCCAAGCAGACTAGGAGAGCAACCCTTGCTAAACCAGTGCAGGCTCTGGGAACTATGGTCCAGGTGACAGAAAGAAGTGAGAAGTTAACCCAGCAGTAGAGAAGCCCTTTCTTCAACTGTGTTGGTGCTATTTTGGTGCATCACTGGATTTTTTTGCTGGATATTTACAGGAAAGCATGTGTTTCCACGTGTACCAGTGGAGTTTAAAGCTGTTACGTTTATACTGAAAGGAAATAACATAAGGCATTCTAGTTAATTTATGTTTAATGAATTAGAACTGAACATTTGGAAGTTAGGTGTAACTGGTAATGCTGTAATTTCCCATTTTAATAAATCTGTAGAAATATAGCATGTTTTCAGTTACTCAAAGTCTTTTAAAAACTTGATTTCTACCCAGAGGTCACCTTTTTTGGTTTTAACCACAAGTTTCTTGCATCAGTTTGAGCTGTAGATTTTTTCCATTTGCTTCTGGAGGACATCATCACCACCTGCATCCTTGAACAAAAGAGTGAAGGTAGCATGATTAAAAGCATGTTAGGGAGTTAAGTGACTGTTAGCTGCTTACGTGTCATCTTTCAAGCCAATGACATTAAATGACAAGGCTCCTATTTTCTTGCTAGAGCAGATTATTTCATGCTGTTAGGTGTATCTTGTCCTTTTTTTCTTGTTTTTTTTGTAAAGTTCTAGATTTGCTTTGTATCGTGTCTAAGCTCAAAGGATTTATCAGATCAGAAAAATTAAGAGTTTTGACAAAACTTGAAAGTATCTCCCAGTATGTGTAATTTTTTAGTAGATTTATGTTCTTTTTTTCCCCATGAAGATTTTTGTTTGATTATTTTTTTTACGGGAAGTGCCATCCATTGAGCTGATGGGTACTGGAAAATGAGTTATCAATCTTGAAATATTTATTTGGGGAACTGCTGAATTTGAACAGAACCTGCCTGGACTGATGCGATGTCTGGTGGGACTTCTCATTCAGTGACTTTGTGATGTGATTCTTTATGGCTGGACTCATCTCTTCTCTTGACAACACCTCCCTTGTATTGTGCAGTTTTGTGTTCAGTGTATATCAAGCCAGTCCCATGATTCTGGTCTTATCATGGGAAATACTGTCAAAGGAAGGATGGGATGGGATGTGAAGCATCCAAACCGTAACTCCTGATCTGTCTGTGATGATGCCGTGTGGGTACTCTTCAGTATTGAATTAAACTGAAGGAAAACACTTTGTTTGGAGAAGGAGGTAAAAACTTACGAAACTAAGGGAATTTCTCCCTGTGGTCAGTGGAGGAAGGCAGAGTGGCCTCGGTTCAGAGCAGACAAGGTTAAGCCCAGTGGTGGAACGGTTCCCTTTTATGTGTCTACATAGAAGACATAAATAACTGAAGTTACTCCTGCTAAATAAAGTTACTATTTGTAAATATAATCTAAATTTCACTGAATTAAAGATTTTTTTGGGGGGGGGGGGGAACTGATCAGTTGTGCTGATACTTACAGGGATACTGATGTGTAAGTTGTCTGGGCACTTTCATTCTGTTGGACAAGGGAGACAAGTGGAGAGCTATGTGTTCTTCAGACCTAGTTGTTGCTGGCAGGTGCTGCATTTAATGGAGGCTAGTTACTTCTCTGTTAGAATAATCAAAGTATTCCTGGACAGGCCTGTGACAAGGTTGTCAACCAGTATTTCTGTTTAAAAACAGCAATTGTTTTTAATTGTCCAGAAGCAAATGTTTCAGCCTTTTGATAACTAACCTGGATTTGGATGTTCCATCACAGAAGTCGCTCGTTGTTGGTGCATGTGCTGCACTTTACAGTACAGGGGTTTGGCTGGGGCCATCTGTGATGAGCCCTTCCCACGGGAAGTTGCATGTAAACCTATTTCATGTAAGTTCTGATTGATTTGCATCTTAATTCTTGGTAAGAAGACTATTCTTCTTTTGAGGATGAGCCTTCTGTCTCTGCTGTTTTATGGTTTAATACACTTCTGCAAGTTAGTTTAATAGGTGGCTTTGCTGAAAGGCATTTCTGCAGTAAGCCATATGTTCCTTTTTTCCTTTTCTTTATCAGTGCACGTTTTTGAAGTGAGAAGAGTTAAAATTGGCTCTTTTATGTGGTTACCTGAATATACTACTGTATGTTGTCATTTTCTTCTATCGAGTCCTGGTACACAGGACACCACTCATATGCTGATTGAAAAGCTATTCGAATAATTCCATCAGCCAATTCATTTGATTCAAACCAGCTCCAAATGCTTTAACCTCAGGACATCATTTTGCATTTGTACATTCTTTTTCTTAAATTACTCCCTGAATCTCTCATAATCAAATCTTTTGACTTGATACTTAGGATTGTATGTGGCCTTGCTGGCTGGGAGGTGATCGTGGTGGCCCCTGGCTCTGAAACCTGGACAGTAATTCTGTTGTTCAGGTCATCATATCTTCAGCTATTGCTTCAGACAGACTTTTTTATTAACAGATTCTTAACCTGAAACTTCTGTCCTGAAATTCAAGATGCTTTTAATATAATCCTTTGCCTATTCTTAGCCATCAAAAAAGTTGCAAAGTATCCTTTTTTTTTTTTTTTTAATATCTTCTTTTTTGGAGGTGGTGTTATATAAGCATCAAGGACAGGGTGGATGTGCCCATGTGATAGAATTACAGTTAACAAGATGAAAATCAGCAAATCATGCATGAAAGCTTGAAATAGTCTGTGGAAAGATGAAAAATAGCAGCATAACTTTCAAACAAATAATTTTTTCTATACTATATCTTTTTTTTGCTGACAAGTTAATTCTTTCTGACAGACTTGGCAAGTGAGCAAGTGTCTCCGAGTCAGACACTGAAGCTGCTTCATGAATTCATGTTACAGTTTCTCTGATATTGTTGCTCTGCTAAAATGGTATTTTTAGCTTTATTCACACCTTGCTTTAACATTTGTGTGAGTGAGGATAATTTTGTTATCCAGTCCAAACCAAGTCGTGGGTTAGTGTTTCTCATCGTTGTTGTCATGTTGTTCTTGAAGAAGTGCTTGCAGGACCTAGGCTCCCTGGAAGGGAGCTCTTTGACTTCAGGAGTACTTAGCCAAGAATCTCACTCCGGAACTGGGACCTCTCAAATTGCAATTTTATGATTTTTTTTTAAAAGGAATCTTTTCTTTTGAGCTGTATAAAATATTGAAATTCCTAATAGTAAAAGTACTGTATTTCATTATACGTTTACTTGGTTGATATCTATTTAGACTATTTTGTCACACAGCTTTGCTCTCATAATATGGCTTTTGACTGGACGTTTGAAGTTGAAAGAGGTAAAGTCCTTCACTGACCTCTGCCTGTGTTGACTTCTACCTTGTGCATTGTACTGTTAAAGAGGCCGGGCCTGGGAGCAAAGCTGAAAGCACAGGAAAAATCCGTGCAAGATGGAAGTGCAGGAAAAAACCCCTTTTTCTTCCAGTGCCAGTGGCACAGCACCGTGTTTCCTGTAGACAGTGTCGTCACAGGCACTCTAGTCCCCAGCTCCCCACCACCCCAGTGCCTCCATCCTCTGCTATCCTCCAAAAAGTCCTGGAGCTGATTAGCAGGCACAGTAACAGCTCAGCAGAGCATCATCACACTTTTCCTGAGATAGTAGGGATAAAAATGTTCTCCTGGGGTGTATTAGACCTGAAAAGCAGGACAAAAATGTTAAACAGGTAGGTGTCACTCTTTAACCCCAGCTGGCAACCAGGACTTGCTGCTCGCTCACTTCCCCTGGTTGGGATGCAGGAGAGAATCAGAGGAGTAAAAGTGAGAGAACTCGTGGGTCAGATGAAGACAGTTTAATAAGTAAAGAAAAAGCCACACATGCAAGCAAAGCAAAACAAGGAATTCATTCACTGCTTCCCATCAGCAGGCAGGTGTTCAGCCATCTGCAGAAAAGCAGGGCTCCATCATGCGTAACGGTTATTGGGGAAGACAAATGCCATCACTCCAAACATGGCATTTTTCCTCCTCCCTTTCCTCCTCCCCGCCTTTCCTCCTCCTCCCCCAGCTTTATATACTGAGCATGACGTCACATGGCATGGAATATCCCTTTGGTCAGTTGGCGTCAGCTGTCCCAGCTGTGTCTCCTCCCAGCTTCATGTGCACCCCCAGCCAACTCACTGGTGGGGCGGTGTGAGGAGCAGAACAACCAAAAACATGAGTGTGCTATCATCACTTTCTCATCCCAAATCCAAACCACAGCACTATACTGGCTACTAGCCAGAAAGTTAACTCCATCCCAGCTGAAGCCATGACAGCAGGAAACAGAGAGAAAGGCTCGGTGATAGAGATGCCAGCTTTCAAATCCATTTTAGCTGTTCATCATTCAGATCCTTGTCAAAGCCAAATAATTAAAAAGCATTCCATGTACCTGTCTCAGCAATGCATCGAGTTGGAAAGTTAAGCACTCCTCTGTCTCTCTGAGATGTGTCCAAAAGTGATGGATGCCTGGAAACGATTATTGACTTGTCTACCCTCCACTGAGGAAGCTCAGGCAGGTTGAGCAACAGCTGCTCTTGTCTTGTGGAAGGACCCCAGTCCTTACCTGGGCCTCTGGCATGGATAGGCGCTGCCTGGCCACCCATGGTGTAGCTCGGCACAGGGGCAGCAGCCTGCCCTGTTTGCTCATGGCGGTGGGCACTGCTCGTGGCAACGCTGTCTTCTCTCGCGTGAACACCCTTTTGGTTTTTCCTGGACTTTTCTTACAGAGCAAGAGCTAGGCGAGGGGAAAAAAAAAAAAAGAACCTGCTTCAAAGACAACAGTGAAAACAATTTGAGGGATCCGCATGGGACAGCCTTTATAGAGCTTTAGGAAGAGAAAAAAGTCTACTCGAGGATGTGGAAATGGAGAATTTCAGGCCCTTTTTGCAAAGAGTAGGTTGAATTATGTACGTCAGCTGCAGCAGCAACGGAGAAAAATAAGAGAAGATTAATTTAATATTGTAGGTTTCAGTGTTCCTTCCAAAATAAGTACAGTCTAATGATGGAGAATGTCTTTTCAAGTAGCAGATGGCCACATTAAAGCTGCAGCTGTGCCACCATTTCGGAATTTCTATAAGGCAGATGAGAGGAAGGAACTATAGCGTAGGTGCCAGGCTCTCCTAGGAAAGCTTATTTTTAACCTGGATCTGATCCCTGACCTGTCTTACGGTGCGATGCCCTGGATGGCTCTGCCAGATCAGCAAAGGGAGTGGCGCAGAGGTAGTGGGACGGAGCTGCTGAGGTGGCATGGGGAGAGGGAGGGGAGAGCTGGGGCTTGTTGCCTTCACCTTGGCGCCGGCAGAACCATCTCTGGAGTCAGGGAGCCTGGTTCAGCAGGAGGCAGGAGCTGCTGTCTCGCGGCGAGGCGAGATGGGATGCTCAGCAGCATCTCCCAGTTCCTGCTGTGTTTTTATCAGCATACTTAACCTTTAACTTGAAAAACAAAAGCACAGCTGCCTGTCGCCCTGCTTTGAAAGTTTGCTAGCCTCAGCACTGAAGAAATTGGAAGACATTGAACTGGAGATACTGTTTTCTTGGGCTCAGAAGAACTGTAATTACTATTTCAGAAGCAATGTTCTCTTCTAATGAGTACAATTGTTGCAATATCTGGAATAGTTACCCAGGAATTAGAGTCTGACTGTGTAAATTTTACTAGCCCATAGGAAAAGTAAGTTTAGTTTGTACTTCTTAAGTATGATCTACCATGATTCTCCTTGAGAGGAAAAAAAATACACACAAAAAAAAAGCTAATAAGGAAAGGCAGATGCTTTGTTTTTTTAGTAAAGATATATGTCAATACACAGACACAAAGGTGTGTGTATATAAAATCTGAGTATTGGGGGGTTAGGGGGAAATGCATATATGAGGCATGGTAGAAAGCAGAAATCAGAGGCAGTGTAGAGTATAGGGAGGCAGCGGCACCACAGAAAGAAAGATACGGGGGAGCTGGGGGTGAAGTGAGCAGGGAGAAAGGGCAGGTGCTGAAGGAGGTGGCTGAAATGCAATTTGGCTGGAAGAGCCTTCAGCTTCTTTCTTGCACAGAGGTGACATGAGATGTTCATCAGCTCTTCTCAGTTCCTGCTGTGTTTCTGCCAGCACGTTTCACCTCTCTGTGGGAAAGAAAAGCGATGGGCTATATGGCCATTGGAAACAGTATGGGCAACTACAAGAGTAAAACTGAGTTTGGGAGGGAAGAAAGGTTGTTGGAGGATAAGGAAAAGTTAAGGATTGCTGAGAAAGTCTGGAGAATTGAAAAAAAGGTAAGACCACAAGAGATGTCATCAGTAGTCAAGAGAAAGACAAGCGGGATGAACAGCACAAGGAAGCACAAACAGACAGATTTCATGTATGAAACGTTAAAATTATTGGAATGGAGACTAGCAAGGCAACTGAGGACTATGATAATTTACATGACTTTTTAAGCATGACAAAAACATATCTTCCAAAACATGTGCTTACTGTTTATATTTGAGTGTGTTTGTAACTAGTAGGATTAACTTTTAATGCTTTATTTTTCTAGCCTCTTGGGTAGCTTTTAAGTTTTTTGCCTTTTGAATGCACCAAATGGGTAGGCATTTATTTTGATGTTATTCAGAGCCTTTTATTATTTTCCATGCAAAAGAATTTGGTACTTTCTAGGTTGTTGAAAAGATACTGTTTAATGATTTTGAAGTTGCAAGTGTTTGAAGTCATTAGAATAGCACTGCAGAATATAAAAACTGATGGATCCAGATTCTTACGTCTGAGAAATGAGAATAACAACAAACCCTCTGATGTGTTTCCTCCCTCTGCAATGCAGAGCTCGCCACGCAGCACCTCCGTCTGATGACACTTCTGGTTTTGTACTTAGAATATCTAGTTAGTAGTCTAGGCAGTTTCTTGAATTTTTCTAGTTGTAAGTAATCCACCTAAGTTTTACAGCTGTTAATTTAATCCCACTACTGTTTTCATACCTCTCCTCATCTAGTAACAAGTTTAGCCCAGACATGAGAACTCATAGATTAACAAAGATATATAATTGAAGTGTGTTAAATGCGGTGTTCAGAAGATAAGTGGTATTAGCTTAATCCTTTTCCTAAGTCAGTGCATCAGAATTCTCTCTTGCATGTCTCTTAAATACTGTATTTTATGGGATCAGGTTATACCATTTTTCCAGCAGCAATTATTTTGAGTTTCTCGTTTGTTAAGGAATATACTTTAAAAACTAAGCAAGTCGTTGGTATTACCCATTTGCTATATTCTGGAAAGCAAACTGATTTCATTAGAGTGAACAGTATAAAAAAAAAAAACAAAACGGGTTTTCTTTTTGTCAGATGCACAACAATTTATTAATTGTATAAAATTGTATAAAATCTAACAAAAAACCCCCAAACCAACCAAACAGCATTTACATGAGGAGCATCATTATTGACAAAGACTGCTGTCTGGTTGTGTGCGTTACTGTGTCAGTAACTAAATGTCGTGTTCACATAGCACACAAAAAGGTTGTGACAATTTCTTCTTTTCATGGGAGATTTATAGTACCATGTAAAACACCTCTGGAACTTTATACCTGCAAAGAGTAGGTTTCCCTTGTAAACTGAAGCAGAAATACCTTTTCTTGTAGTGAACCATTGATGCTAGAGAGAGTCTCTGCCAAACATCTTGGCACTTCTCTCAATTTGTCATGTTGGGAATGATTTATTTAGTTTTTTGTGAACTTCTGAGAGTTACGGTGTTCTCTTGTACCCTTAGTTTAAAATTTCTGTAACAGGATGCTTTTGGTTTTGAAGAGTAAAATATCCAGCAATGAATGCTGAAAAAGATATAATAAGTATAAATTAATAAAATACTTTTTTCCCTACTATTTGGGAGGGTTAACACTTCTTTTTTTTTTACCATTAAATTATTACTGAGGTCATGAATACATTGTTTATACCAATGATGAAATCTTTGACTCGGATGTAGGGAAGTGAGAGAAAAATTACTCATTTTTAGTATATGTAGTTTCATCCAAGGCTTTTAAATTTTTATTCATATTGCACATGCATTTGTTCCTGTTTCCTAGGTAACAACATGTTTTACAAAAGCAAATTTTTACCATGGTAGAAGTAAGAAAAGTTAATCTTAGATAAGTATGAAACTATCAAAATCTTACTAAATCTTAAGCTTTTAAATCTAGATTTCATACTTCTATCAAAGGAGTTCTGGAGTATACAGGTATATATATCTGCTTGATTTTTAAATTGTAGCATAATTGTTAATTTCATTCAAGTTGTACATGCTTCAAGTTTAAAGATCATACCAGTTTCCGCCTTTGTGCTTTGTGGGTAATATGTATATATCCATATTTTATATAGCTGAATCACAAAAAATACTGAGAATTACTGTACAAGGACATATATATACACACACACACATATAATAGATGTTCATATACAGGTTGGGATTTTAGGCTTCTTGGAAAATGAGCATTCTATTGGTTTCTGCACATATGAAAGTAAGATTTTTTTTGACTGCCTATGAAGTGCATCTAAAGAGCTTTCTTCACAGAGTTTGGGAACTGTGCTGGAGTATTCAGTGTAAATTGAACTGTAATGTTGAAAGACTTCTGCAGGTTTAGTTGGAGGAAGGGGAATACCGGCTTTTAAAAGAAGAGTTACGAAAAAAAGTCTCCAAATAAAAAGGTACCGCTGGCCAGTATTTCACCTGGCGGTCATGGTTTTTTTCTTAAACAAAATATGACAAAAACTATTGACCTTGATCATGCAAGCAATATTTATTCTTTTAAGCTGATAAAATCAGTCACATTAGGTAATTGGGTTTTACTGGGGTCTCTCGTGCCACTAATGGATTACATGTAAGCAGTTCCAAGCTCTCATCTTTTTTTCACAACACGTTTATCAGCAGCTTATTTGTAGTGAGGGCAAAGCATTACATCTGCACTGTAAAGGAAGTCAGTGTTGGTCTTAAGTTTAAAGAAGCATTTTCATTTTGCTTCTGAACATTCAAAGCAATATCCAGACACGAGAGAGGATGTTACAGAAGTTTCCAACTTTGTAACGTCTTCAGTTCTTTTATTAGTAGGTATCAGCTTAAGGTTGATGGCCTCCGTGGCCTGCATGCATCACCAGTGGCCGTGAGACTCTGTAAATACAGTAAATAGGGGGTGTATGATCATACTTCCCGTGTGAAATTAGTTTTAGAAAGCCTACAAGTGATCAGCTGAAGGGGTTTTGTTCCCTCCTTGAATCTTTTAGGAAGAACCACGGGTAAATTCCCCATGTGATATGGCCAATCTCCCTTTGTCTTTTGTGCTGCCTTGAAAGTTAAAAAGGGATTTTAAAGTTGCTTGCAATGATTGTGCACTGGGCTTTCCTCTGTCACTACACACTGTCAGCCCAGTACTCAGCGGAGGTTCCAGCTTTGGCTGTCAGCAAAGTGCCTGTGAGCCTCTCTGGGAATTGCAGAGTGAATAAGGAAGTATTTGAAAATGTTCTTTTATATGCTGACTATGGCAACTTTCTCCACCGTCATTTTTCCACCCTCCTTGCTTTTCATGCAGTCTGGTATCTAAAATTAATTTCTGAGTTTATCAATATTAATTTTGGAAGTATGTAATACTGTGTATTTATTTATGGTTATAACCTGTTAGCTAAAATAAATTAGGTGCTGTTCATGCAAAGAGGAGAAAACACGTATTCTGTCTGAAGATTTATGAGTGCCTTTCTGTCTTCAGCATTGCAGGAGAAAAAGCCAGAATGAACCTCGGGAGATTGTGCAGTCGGTCTCCTAGCCCAAGGCACTATCTTTGTCATTCCTCACAGACACGGTATCACAAAGAATTATAGAATAATTTAGGTAGCAAGGAACTTCTGGAGGTCATCTGGTCCAGCCCACTGTTCAAGGCAGGGCCACCTTCGAAGTTGGGCCTGAGCGCTCTGGGCCCCTATTCAGCTGAATTTTCAATAACTCTAAGGATGACAAGTCTGCTCCAAGCAATATGCTCCAATGGTTTACCACCCTTATTATGAGGGTTTTTTCTCCCCTTCTATCTAATTGGAATAATTGAAGTTTCCCTTTCTGCAGCTTGCATCTGTTGCCTTTTGTCCTTTCGTGGTGAACCTCTGAGAAGAGCCTGGCTCTCTCTTCTCCATAATCTTGAAAACAGTATTTAGATTCTCCCTTAATCTTTTTTCTAAAGATTACAAACTAAACAAACTCGAGCCCATCAGCCTCTACCCATGCACTGTGTGCTCCATCCCTTGATCGTTGTTGTGGTCCTCCGGTGAACTAGCTTCAGTATGTCTATTGCTTTCTCTACTGAGGAGCTCCGGATGGGACAAAATGCTGCAGATGCAGTCTTAAAAGTGCTAAATTGTGGGGAACGATCACTTCATGTTATCTGCTGCCAGTGCTTTTAATGATTCAGCCCAGTATGGAGTTGGTCTTCATTTCTACAGGGCTGCACGGCAGGCTGATGTTCAACGTGTTGTCCACCAGCCCCTCCCTGGTCTTTTTCTGCAGAGCTGCTTTTCTTTCCAGTTGGTGCTTGGGCTGTTGAGTGGGATTACTCCATTTCAGCTGCAGGACTTGGCATTTCCTTTTGTTGAATTTCTTGAGGTCTCTGTCAGACCATCCCACACTTCAGTGCCTTTATCTGCAGAATGTTTTACCTTACATTCCACCTGAATCTTCCAGACATCTCTGTAGATAATGAAAAATAGTTTTCCTTTCTTTTTCATGGTCTTTGACATTTCTGTACTCTGTTTATTCTGTTTCCACCTCAGAAACAGAGGTTTGGGGTTTTTTCTTTTTCAGAATTTTTCAGATTAAATTTCACAGGTCTTTAATCCTGGCACACTTTTTTTTTGGAACAGTAACTTCTTAACTGTGGACAGAAACATCCAGTTGAGACCATACCAATGTAGAAGAGAACAGAGAAATAACTTTGTGTCTGCTGTAATAGTACTAAATATATTTGTATGTTTGCCTAGTTTGCAAACAGTGGATGTTAATGGAGTTGGGTTCAACTTCTGAATCACTGTGGTCCCCAGGTGCTTTTCAGGGTAATATCTGCCTAATCATTTGCTCTTCATCCTAGGTTTATAGAGTTAAATATTCCTGCTTATTGGAATATCTTGCATTTCTCTCTACTGAAAGGCATCCCGTTTCCTTCAGATGATTGCTTCAGTCTGTTTATTTTATATTCTAATCTGCTCATCCCGAGTGCTTGCAGTTGGTCTAAGATTGGTGTTGTGTTGGGATTTATTCATGACCTAGATAGATAAGTATTGAAATTGCACATAAAGGACTGAATATGTATAATATATAGAAATCAAAATATTGAATAGCAGTGGATCCAAGAAAGTCCAAATTATTTGCTTTTCTGTTTGGACTCAGTATAGCTTTTCAATCAGTTTCACATTCACTGTGAGATAGACAAACTTTCTTTAAGAGTGACATATATTGCATTCTTGTGAGAATATTTAGTTATCAAATATGGCATCTATTGTGTTCTCTTTGTCTACGTGGTTTGCTGTCTTCCTGATGATTTGACATGATTTAATCATGAGAAATCCAGGTTGGTGCCTTCAAACTGTTCTTTTTCATTTTTTTTAACTACAGTGCTTCCTTGAATGAAAGTTTAATACCAACTGTATAAAGATCTTCCTATCTTCCTCTCCCTCTCTCACTGTCTCTGCTTCTTTTTTTTTGTTAAGACTCAATTTGACCTTTTGTAGTAGTCTCACATCTCCATGAGTTCTCAAACATGACTACCAACGGCTTTGAGACTGTTGAATTATCACAGGCCAAGCCATAGCTTTTCCAGTTGCAACAGAGAAGAAAATCTGCCTCATGCAAATGTAGTGGAATTACCAGCAGTTGTGGAGATTTTGTCCAGCACATCAGCAGTAGCCACTTGTCTTACATGAATGTGCCATGGGCTCCTTTAATGACTGCAAATATCTGGTCCTTAGTTTTAGGTCCAGTTCTAAACTAATGTAAGAGACTCAGTCATATTAACCTTAATTGTGACTGGGCAAAATAAATTAATTCTCTTTGGGCTTAACAGATGTGGATTTGTCTGTTCAAAATAAATACACACAACTTTGGAAGAAGGTCTGCATGTGGCTTGAATATTGCATTTCTTCCCTTGCAGTCAGGCCATTAACATAATTTAAACATTGTTCTGAGTAAATTTTTAAGCAAACATACACAGGCATTAGCATAACCCTGTTTCTTAGACAACCCCTGCAACTGTGTGCTGCCAATTTAGTATTGTGTCAAATACTGTGACTTCATCTGCTGGAACGCTCACTACGTACTAACTTGCTGAGAGTGTAAAAAAAAAAAAACCACCTTGAAAATGTTTTCCCTTGGTGAATAATTGTCAGTCCGTGTGTAATTCCTGATGTCAGCGATATTGTGCTATTTGGGCCTTTGAGCTCAGACTGCCCATCTAGAGGCAAAGAGGGTGGATGAGCGAGAAATGGAAAGAAGCTGGTAGGATGAAGAGGTGCTTAAACCGTATGCATCATTTCATGGTTTCAAGGTGCCGGTACCCGTTGCGACCCCATGAATCCTTGCGATGCTTGGCTCAAAGTCAGCAGCGTTCTGCCCAGTGCGAAAAGCATAGTCCAACTATAATATCTTAGTCCTGAGCTGATTTCTCACAGAAATGTGGAATATTTTTTCACCTTGTATTTTGTGTATGGGCATGTATTTTGGATTTCTTGTAGGTCCCCCCCCATTTGTGAGGAAATGTGGATTATTTGGAAAGGTAACCTATTCTATAGGTTGGTTTCTCATTGCACAAAGATTGAAGGACCCTGAACTCAAGACAGTTACTTGATGAACTGCACAATATTGCCAATGTAGGAATGCAAAATATTGTAGAAGCGGGAAAAATGGGAGCGGGGGGTGGGTAAATGCAGAGTTAGTAGGGACGGGTCTGGCTTTATTCGGGTTTTGCCTTTTGACTTAAAGACTGTCTATAAATTACATTTTCAGAATTTCTTCCTAAATTTCATATAGTTTAAACTTGTACTTGAACTACAAGATTCTCATTTACTTTAGTCCAGGAGCTTGTGTTAAAGCAGCTTATCAAATATTAGTAGGCCCACAGTGCCTTCAACAATACAGTTTTTGACAACAATGCTGTCGAGTTAATATTCAGTGTCATATTTTCCCATTCACCTCATGGAAGTGGCATCAGAAGGAATTCTGGGAAGGTAGGCTCCATTGGTAGACAGGACCCATCTTACTAAATTGCATTTAAATCCTTATTTAAACTCTCATTTTTTTATCTCTGCCTTAAGAGGTTATTTAATATACTAGGTAAAATAAAAGACAGAACTGCATGCAGTAATATAGGACTTGATTTGAGCCCAACTAGCGTATGTACTATTCAGGAATATAGACTAGTTTTCCTAAACCAGATGGTTAGTCTTTTTCCGAAAGTACCAACAGAAATTCTTCCATTCCTATGTTCTTGTTACAAAAAAATGGCACTGTGACAGTCATCAGTTCTGTAAAGCAGATACACGGTATTAAGGAGCCGTCACGTGTTAAAGCCAGATGTGCAAGTGTTTTTTCTCCCCCAACTCTCTTGTAGGCTTTCTTTTTGGCATTACCTGGAGGTCTCAGCTTTTGGACTCTGTGCTCGGGTGTAACAGTTGATGACGTCAAGAACATAAATGGCAAAATAAAGGGTCTTTCCTCTACCTGCCCTTCTGTGTGATTTCCTTTAGGTTGTTGTACAGGAACCCCTAAATCTTGAATTCAGGATCTGACAAAAAACTCCTTGAAATTTGACGACACTTTTTCCATTGGCCTCAGTAGTTCAGTGTTCAGAGTACTCATTTTTTTAAGATAACGTCAACCAAAATAAAAAATTTAAACAATTTGGTTTTTATTACTGACCGAGAGAGAATCTGGCCCAGATATTTTGCATTTTATGTTTAAAATCAAACCACGGACAACTTAGATGGAAGCCATGACTGTGGGAATAAACGGCAGTATTAGTCAACGCGCCAGGCAGCTGTCTTGCTCCACTTGAACGGGTTTCTGTATGTGTGGAGAGAAGCAGGAGGGAAAGAAAGTGTGAGAGAGAGACTGTTTCCAGGCATGTGCTGCCTGGAGCTTGATTTCATTCTCCGAAGGGTCTTTCTGATTTCGGAGCAGCTGTATGCCCTGTGGGGAATCGGATATTGGGATGTGTGTTGGTGGAATGGCAATGATGGGCCTTTTGAAAGGGAATCACATGGGACAAAAAAAGAACACTCCTGGAAGCAACCAAGTAGTATTTCAAATTAACTTCTGTTTGCTTTTTTTTTCTTTTTTCTTGGAAGATGCAAAATGCTTATTTTTCAACTTCTGTGTTTGTTTACAGTAGTTTACAACTCAATAGAGATTCTAAGTCCTTTTCAGAGTTTTCCAGTTCTTATTCAATTAGTCTTCTTATTTGGCAATTAGACTGAAATGAATTTTTATTTTCTGGGAAAAAAAAAGTGATTTAATGTATTCACTGAGATTTGAAGTGGTAATGACTTATGATGTCTTGTAACCGAACAAGATTTTTTTTTTAGCTAACTAAATCATTAAAAGGTTAGCAGTTGTATATGTTTGAGTATTTGTTTTGTATGGCGGCTCTGGTGCAGTATATCAAATGCAGTAGCAGTATCAAAAAGTAATAGCTATCCCTTGAGTAAACAGAGTTGGATTTTTTTCCTTTTGATGTGTAGAGTCAGCCCATGTTAGAAAACCTGATGAACAGAATTTTACATCTGTATACTGTAACAGTCAGTCATCCCTTCACACAAGGCCATATATTTCCACTGGCTTCACAAAAAGAAAACTCCTACCTAGTAATTCTGCCAGTGCATTAGCATCTTCACAAAAAATAGTATACAGGTGTACTTTTTATGTTCTGGCACTAAAAATAATTCTAGGAGTACTAAACATAAAGAAAATTATCTTTAGTTTCTGCATTATCTCAGCATTTTTAGTTTCAAAACTGAATTGTTCATGACAGTTCAGACACATGGTTCGTTCATGCACTTCTAGTGACTCTTACTGATGAAGCACTTTGTAAAGTTATTGTAAAGTGAAATTAGAGTAAATGTGACCTAACTCTGCAGTTCTGCAAAATCTGTAACAAATAGCAAATTAAGTGACTTCATCCGTCTGTGAAATATTTCAAGGTCAAGTCTTTATTGGCTACAAGATTTCTAACTAAAAAGACAGAGGATGACAGTACTTACAGTTTGGTAATATTTGCTTACTGAGCGTGAAATGAAATTTAACAGTGCGGCATGTCTACGTTTGTAAATTTATTGTGGTTGTTTAGACTTCTTGGAAAATGAAATATCAGGCTATCACCCTCAGCTTCCAAAATCTAAAAGGTTGTGATCTCCACCTGAATAGGTAGCATCCAGAGTAATTTACAAGCAAGCCAATTCTGAGAGTAGGACAGCAAATTGTAAATACCTGAGACGCATTTTTTTAAGGGGTTAAACTCAGACTTAAGTTTGTTTTTTTTTAAGGAGAAAGAAGAATTGCAAATTCCAAAATAGTTTATTAAAGAGTCTAAAATGTCAGTCAATACCATGTGATGCTCTTTGCACAATATGGTAGCAAAACAGGGAGAAGGTATGAACACCTCTACAGAGTTGATTGAGGAGTTCTGAGCAACATTTTAATGGTTGAGTAATCAAAACACTAATATCTAACAAGTAATCTTTTAAAATACATATCCAGTCTGAATTTTCATCTTATAAAATGTTGTCTGCAGCAACACTGAGCATCTGAAAGTGTGAAAATGCTTCTTAGCTGGAATATCTGTAATAAGTTACAAAACTGTTCAGAATAGTGAAGTTAGCTGTGTCAGTTTTGTATGCTATTTATCTGGGCGTGTGTAAAATTCCCTTAGTTTTTTCTTTAATTATTTGGTTAGTGTTAGCGAAAACTAAAGTCTTCAAGTGTCTTGGTCTCCTGAATCTTGAGGTGATTATTTATTTATGAGCTCTGTCACTTCATGCGCGCACTAGGAAATATGGAACTTGCTCTCGGCGAGTGTATTCATTCTCTTTGGCTTTCATAATTAAGCAAGAGGAATGCTATGTGTTTCTTGATATGCACTTTTTGACTCAGGTGTGTAAACGCATCATAGGGCACAGAAGCTCCAATAGTTGCAGGAGCAGATTCCTGCAACATAACCTGTAGACCGAGAAAGAACAGCACCTGAAGATACGGGTCTGGTTGAGGACAACAGAGAAGAGAGACTAAGGATGAAAACACGTGTTATATAAGGGAATGAAGTGGATGCGTTAGGGATGACTTCCTGAGAACACCTTGGGAAACATTTGTAAGAAGTAAGAGAAGCCTAAATGAGGCAGGTAAGAAACAGGAGTTAAACTCTTCCAGCTCTTTCTCATAGGAAGAGGGAATGGCAGGCAATCAGAGCTGGGCTGAAAAGCAAGCAAGAAAAAGAGCTTTGGTCATACTTGTCTTCTGAGAATCACTGGTGAGGAGAAGTAGTAGTAATAATAATGATAATAGCAATAAAAGGACTTTAAAATATGCCTTGGAAAAGCAGCCAGTAACAAAGAACCTGTTACATAGAACAAAACATCTCACATAGACACTGAAAGACCAGGGGGTAGGCAGCTCAGAAACATCTGAGCTGGGGCAGGTGATGAGGGGGGCCACAAGACAGGGGTGAAGTAAATCCTGAACTACAAAGCGTCATCAAAGGGGAGTTTAAAAAATTAGGCTGTTTTGTCTCTGCTAAGTGCCACAGGGCCTAAATTCAAAGTAATATTTTGTTTGGTAGCTATCAGCTTTCGAAGAGAAGATACCTCAGTAATCCCTTTGCTTTTGGAACGTATACTGAGGTCAATGATCTCATAGTCTTTTACAAACAAAAATAGAAGTATTTGTTCTACCCTGTATCATTACCCTGTGAAGGTTGCAACACTGAACAAATGATCACTTTACATTTAGTCCCACAATTTTATGTGGCAAAGCTGTTATTGTAAGAGTGAATTTCCAGCAGAAAATGTCAAAACTCGTGGCAGAAGTGGGTGAGTTTTCACAAGCCCAGAATGCATTTTTATCTGCCGTTTGCCTCTTAACCTTCAAAACCAGGAACACCGCTCGCATGGAGGAGAACAGAGCAGACAATTTTGAAGTCTGCGTATTTGCTTTGTCTATATTTTCTTTAACTGCTTAGCAACAGTGTAAAGCGGATTTTCTCTCTCTCTTTTTTTTTTTTTTTCTTCCCCCTGTATAGAAGAAGGTGGACTTGCACTCGGAAACAAATTACAATCTGAACTGCAGAACCTGCTGTGTGCCCTTGGGATGGGGACAGAAGGGAAGTCAAACCTCATCCATAAAGAGGTGTCAGCAGCTCTCATTTCCCCAACTGCTGGTTGGCGTGAGGGAGACAAAGTGCCACACTAATGTTCAATGGGCCTTGCGATTGTACCGAGGGCTTGTGGATGGAAACGGTGATCCTTCAGTTCTGTGGGCATGTGATACTCGGCCCTCGTTAACGTGAGGTTACACGTGAAGTTGTCCTTTTGCCTTTCATGTCTTGCGTTCTTTTTTAGTCGGTATGCTTTGCGGTTTCAGATTGTACAAAGACAACAGGAATTACTTAAAACTCAAGATTTAAAAAGAAAAAGTGACAAACTGGGTGCAGAGGGTGTTTAGAGGGAAGGAGAAGGGTTAATCCATCTGAACAACTGGATTCTTCATTGTCATGTTGGCCTGTGCCTCTAGGGCAAGGGACTCCATATGCACGGTTTAATTTGCATATACATTTACGTAGTCTTTAATTGTAAATTTGAACGATCATAATGGAGAATTTGTCTGTAGTTCTTTTCTTGACTGTTGAGCAGAATCTTCTTGTCAGAACTCACCTGCAATAAAATATTTCTATTTATCCACTGCATCTTGACCCTGATAAAACATACGGGGCTTAGGATACAAATCACTTTCTGGATGCCTGTGTTTTTTCCCAGAGGGGCTTTTTCATTGCTCCAGTTTCCTAGTTGCCGTCTTACCCGTCAGATTTCTTTCCTGTTGCTGTCCTTTATTACTTGTAGCTGCTCCTTCAATTTATTAAACAAATTACAAAAGTTTCTTGTTGCAATAATTCTTTGATCAGAGAAACGCACAATACATCGCTGGTGGATGTTTTCAGTAATGAAACATAACAAGCTTTTCACTGCTCCCAAATGGCTACTGTTATTAAGTATTAGTAAGAGAGGAGCTAGAACAGCCATCATGGTGCTGTTGGGGAGTACAGATGTTCCTGTGCACCCAAGAGCTTGTAAATCTAAATCTTTTCTATATCTTTGATATAGAGAATTGATACCAGAGAGAAGATGGGCAGAGAGGAGGATTTATATGAAATGGCAAGTGGAGGTTGCTTCTTCCTAGTGTTATGTATCATTTCGGTACTTTGTGTTTTAAGACGAAACCTCTCTAGGCCTGTGGAAGTAGGGTGGGATAATCTATTGGAGTGTGTGTGTGTGCGTGTGTGTGTGCGTCCAAGTAGAGCTCACTGCTCAATGAGGCTGTGGCCACAGATGGTGGGGAAGACTCTTGGTGTGTAGGATAGGATGCATCTCTGGGGGGATGAGCAGGAGGCTTTTCCACAACCTTTTTTGCTAATCTCATGAGGTAAAAGAAGCTAAGTCCATTTAATGTCACATAATAAAAGGTCTCTTGCATAAACTTTTCTATGGAAAGAGATTCTCAGCAATGGGTTCTCCCATAGGCTACCTTAAATCTCATACATCACATTCAGATCTTCCACTGGGAATTAAGTGTGAAATCCCACCCACCTCAACCTTGTTTGATGGCACCCTGTACCTCCTGTAGCCTACAGGTATGCAGACTAAGAAAATATTTTGATAATTTCATGCAAGAACTTCATTTAATGTATTTGCTAGGTATTTTTGTTCTAATGAGCTGTAATTTAATTAATTAATCATTCTTTCTTTCCAGTGCTCTATGTACATTTTAATTATGGTTAGAATTGAAGTGTGGTTTTTGAAGACTGGAAAATTAGGGAAATACAGCGGTTTTTACTCAGTGAAGAGTAAAAACCATATCCATATTCCAAACCACTTCTCCATATGTATTTCATAGTTGATTTGAGACATATTTTGTGCATAAAACAGGCACAGTATGCAAAATCTCGGTAGTTTTCCCTCTAGCCATTTGTTACGTTTCTTTAGAAACACCTTTAATTCAGACTTCTCAAAGAATTATGTTCTAGTTTTAGTATTTTAAAATATCAGTCTACTGCTTCAGCCCTTGAGGGGTTTTAAATATGGTTAGAGTAGTACTCTGTTGAGCTTTTCTTGTAGAATGATTATTGGTGTCACAAAATATTAAGCAAGCTCAAACTTTTTTCGTACTTAATTTTACCTAAGCTGTATATCCTTTGGTGGTGGTGAAGTTAATGTTTGTTTCTGCATATTTGTGTATTCTAATTAGTCACTTACTTAAAGCCAAATAGGCTAGAAGGAGAAGAAGAAAAATGGAATGTATGCAAACCCTTTCCGCTGAATTGAAGGGGGGGGGGGGGGGAAGCTTCTTTTCCCCGAAGCATACATTCTGCATGAAATTCAACTTGACAAGTGACCCTTTTAAAACCGTGCTACAAAGATTTCTTAGCATTCTCCATATACAAGAGGCAGTGTACTTGTATTAAACCCACAAGCAGCCCCCCAGTTTCCTCTAAATGAATGTAGCCTCTTCCTCTATCCTTTGTGTTCTACTTTATCCTCATTCATTGTATTGGCATTCACAGTTTTGTGTGCACACTTACATGTGAGAAAATGTTGCAAAAAGCAAAACCATTGGGAAAGTTAATATGAAATAATATATATGATAAAATACAATAAAGAAATTCTCCAAGTGTTTGCTAGCAGTTGCGACTCTTGAAAATGTGGGTGTTTGCTTGCAAAAAGAAAAAAAGAAAAAAGATTTGCCAGTTAATTTACAACTAGGTGACAGAAAAGCTGAATTCCAGTTCTTGAGTCTTGCGTTCTTTAATTCAGGAGCAGAAGGAAACGGTGGTCTAGGGTTGCATGTGAGCAATGAATAACAAGAAAGTATGAATGACTTGTGAAACTGAGTGTAATGCATTAAAATCAGAGAAAAGCAGTAATTTAACAGTATATAAAAAGTAGCATCAGGTCCTAAAAGAAAACGGTAGTGGATGAGCAGTATTTTATTTATCCAGTTCTCATGCAACAATATTCAGAGAGAGGGCACTGGTTATTCTCCATTTTTTTTCTATCATCAAATGAGAGAGATGTACACTGTGATATTTAAGGTGTCCTGTGCTTTTGAAGGTCTCTCCAGGCATCTTCAGGAGAAGCACAGAACTTGTGTTCAGAAGCTTGCTTTGGACAGAGGGCTTTCAGGTGCTACTGTGGTATCTCAGGGGGGTGGTGGGCTGCTGGTTTCTCCTCACACACAATTCTGACTTTGTGCACAGCATATAGGGACCATATGCTCTTACTGTGCTTAAGAGATTGCAAATTACAGGCATTTGATAATTTTCAAATAGAGAAGCTCACATTTTACACCAAGATTTTTAGGGCAAATTTTGAGTGGAAAATTACAGCCTTAATGTGAGCAATTGCGGCGTGTAAACAGACATCTGCTCTTGATACACTTAGAAGGTCAGGCAAGATCTTACTGTAAGATGAATAAAGGGGAACAGTTACTTTGTCTATTATTGCTGGTCTCCAGAAACAACAAGCACGGATTATGAAAGACATCCCCCAGTTGAAAGAGAGCCAGACAAGAAACGGTCTGTTCTTAACGTTTTGAGGTTTGCAGTATCTTTATGGTTAGGGGCTTGAGGGAGGAGGGAAAAGAACCGTTTTCTGTATTCCGCCAACTGCAAGTAACTGTTTATATTCATCTTAATTTTTATATTGTGCACTTATAATTTTCTGGGTTTTTTCCAAGAGAGTTACCTGGAACAGGTAGGTCTCTGCTGCTGCCATTGTGTGCTGTCTTGCACGGTTGCCTCCTGATGGGAGCATTTCTTCCCCCGGCGGGAGGCTTTTAGGGCCTGCCCAGAGAAGCGGAGGGAGACACAGGAAGGTTCTTGCATCTAAAATGCTTTTCTTCTAAACAGTGAAACATGCTGGTGAACAGGGTGCAAAATGCCTGCTTAGAACTCTTAATATTTGGGGCCAGTTCCGTTCTGTATTTATGATACAAGATGTGTTGGAGGCTTGCTTCATACACAGGCTTTGGTTTCAAAGCATCTTGTTTGCAAGCCCACTCAAATGGAAATCCTTGTTAAGTATTTACTACTTTAGCAGCTTATCCTTGGGTAATAAAATGTTTTCCCTGCTGCCTTCCCCAACAAATACTGGGAAAAGAGCTGTAGAAAATAGATATGTCCCCTGTGAAATTTTACCTAGATAACTGCCTAGCTAATTTTTTGTAATTAGAATATTAAATGCAGATATTTTTCATTATGAGAGACCTAAAATCTTTGTAATGGATACAAAGCAAGTTAAAGCTGAAATGCTGTCTTCTAGAGAATTGTCCATGGCTGCAAAAGCATTTATGCCTAAGCTCAACAATTTGAAAAGGACAGTGTCTTAATGGTATATTTGTTTTATTACTGCCATGAAGTCTTTTCCAATAAATCACTCATCTGAGACATAGAGTTTGACGGACCTTCTTGGTAATTTAAATTAGTTATCAGAATGGAGAATGTAAATATTATCTAACTTGGCAAAATTTCTATTATGCAAATCATGCTGGAGACAGCATGACAATCCTTCCTGCTTCTGAGGAAGCCACCTTGGAAATGGCAGTAGAGTACTTTCTTTGATTGGACTAGGCATCATATTCATGGGGAAAGGATGAGCTGAAGAGGCTGAGACGTGTTTACATTGCAACTTCTGTTGTGGCATTATAACACCAGAAAATTGGTTCTCTAAATTCTAGTTCAGAGATAGCTTCAGAAGATCAACTGACACCTAATTTTATCCCCTCTGGGCGTAATTATCCTGTTCTCTTTGTCATTAAGGGATGAAACTCATTGTCATCTCTGATGTTTTGCGTTTTAAAAATTTGAAAGCCAATGTTTGTTTCTTTCTCTGCTCCTCCCATAAAATCAATATGCCTTTCTCAAACCATGGTATGCATGTGTTACGTTTCTGCTTTTTAATTTCTTTTCAAGCAGAAGGTTGCAAGAGTTGTGTTCATTTCCATGAGGGAATGAGTTGTTCACTATGAGAAGCTGCAGAAGGGTGAATTCTGATCTGTTTGGCTTTTTTTTTTAAACTACATTAAACTGTGTTTGTGAGACTGAATTCTCTGCTTATACCTTTGAAAGTAGGACTGTGATAAAATATTTACAGGTATGGCATGAAAAGTAGCTAATGAACGTCTCCAGTGTTCTCAGCAAAGCAGCAGAGGTAGTATGTAATGCATATGAAACATCAGTTTTGTTCAGAAATCTTTATCGTATAGTAAAACACTTAATACTCTGACTCCTATTAATATATAACAACATTGCTCTCAGTTAAGGTATTTCCTTCTCTTTAAATTGCACTGAATACCAAAATATTTTAGGGTGGGGAAAAATGCTATCAAAGGCTCAGCTTGTTCTAGGTTTAAATAAAAAAATGAAATGCTGAAATTGTTTGTCTCCGCTGTTTACAGTCATGCAAGAGGAAACAGGTGTATAATTTATGTGCTGGCAAGACTGTCAGCTTGTGGGTTGGAAACTGTAGGCAACACCTGCTTCTGCACCTTCGGTGGGGGAGATGGAGCCCGTCTTTGTGGGCAGTAGGAGTTGGGGGGATACAGTGGAGGGCAATGGAGCTTGAACCCCCGACGCTTATCCAAGGGCTGCTGCTGTTCCCCCTCAACCCCTTCATGCTTTACGTACAAAACAGGTAGGAGCTGGTACTGTGAGCACTGACCAATAATACCATTTAGTGCATTTTTTTTCTGCTTTACTACACTGGCTGTATGTGTATGTCACGCACCTCATGAGCATGGGGAGGGAAGGCCCATGGCGTAAGGTAACGACACGCTTCGCAAAGCTCAAAATTCGCTTGAATTTAGATACATTCTCTCTAGAAAATGTTCGGGCAGTCGGTGTACTACATCTGGTGCTTACGGTGCTGGCTGAGATCGTTTGGTTGCTCCCATGTCTGCTTATTTGCCATGTTGGTTGTGTTACGGAAAGGACCAAAATCTCCCTGGGGCGCGCTAAGCACCAGGAAGCCACTTCTGCAGAAGCTTCTGCTGCTGCAGTGTGTTTAGCAACAGCGGCGCTGGAGGAGGGCATATTTGCTTAATGAAAGCCAAGTGTCTGCTAAATTTCAGTTTTCAGCTCTCCTTTAGAGGGCAGTTTAAAGGTGAGAAAGTTTCCTGTTTTCTCCTTTTTAAAAAGTAGCTGTATCATTTTGAATTGAGCTTTATAATTTAACTTTACAGAATGGTGATGGCTGCAAGACTTCTGCCTTCAAGATGAATGTTTCTGACACCTACAAATAACTTTTTGCACATCCGTCGGGGAGAGTGCTCTACAGGAGCAAATATAGCATCAAACCAACATTTCCCTTTCTGAAAAGAGAGAGTGCTGCCCCTGCTGTAGGCAAAGTCTCTGGTTTTCATGTTTCATGATACGAATGTAATGTTTTTGCTGCTTGGTGGCAGAGCACAGAAAACACATGTGAATCAAAACCTTCAGAACATACAGGGATCTTTTCTTAAAAAATCTCTATAACAAGTTTTATTGGCTTTTTTTATTTTTTGGTAATACGCCTGTAATATTCCGCTAAGGTCTTTACCCTTTGAAAGTTGAAAGCTGTGTGATAAAAACAGACTTGTAATAAAACACAACCTCCTTCTAGAAGTTACACTAAAAATAATTCTGGTAGTGCCCTCAGGGTGTTCATCAGCTAGTGACAACCGCTGCATTTTCTCCGTGGAAAAGCAGGGGCTGGTAAGGTCAAGGAGGATGAGTCTGTGTTCCTGTGGGAAGCTTGGTAGGTGCAGCCAGGGTTTTTTGAGTTTTGTGGACAAAATGAGTGTGGTTTCGTGACATTTTTTTTTTAAAAATACCTGGGAAGCTTGAACCAAGCCCAAAAGAGTTCCAGTGTCTGCTTTCAGCATGCATTTGTTTTGGGACCCACAGCCAGCAGGTCTAACTGACCTCTGCTAGTAACTTTTGCGTGTTTCCAAACTAGAAATTCCCAACTCGGTTCTGCTCAATCTCTGCATACTTCTGTTGAAACACTGATAGATTGCAATCCTAACTTTTGCTTTACCACTTCTAAGCTTTTTACAAAATTGCCCTGTTTTGCTCTTCGCAAAACGATGACTCACTGAAGTGTCTCCATCACCAGAAACTAATCCCACCTCCACCTGCTCTTCGTTTTCCAGGTGGTGGTCCTCTAAAATGTGTTTTACAGGAAGACCCCCTGACTTCCTCATGCTCATAGGTGCAAAATGGTATCTGCAGGGTGCAAGTGACCATGCTGGGCATGTAGTTTGACTGAGGTGACTTATTGATCCTGGACTTGGGCCAGCAGACAGGTCCTGCTGGATCAGAGACCTCACTTGGCTCACGGCAGCGTGGTTACAAAAAAAAACCCAACCCGTGGCAGATGTCAGTATGATAGGATTCAAGCAGACACTGCTTTTGTTCTTGTGCGGGAAGGAAACTTCATCAGAAACACGGATGAAATTCCAGCCTTATCTCAGGGAACGCGTGTGGGATTCAGGCATGAAGCAAGAGAAAAGAGCCAGCGGCTTTTCAGGGTTTTTGCTCCCGTCACCCTGTGCAAAAGATACTCTGTCGTACCTTAATTTTAAAGTTTTTAAAACTCTGCTGGGATTTTAAATGAGTATTGTTGTGGCGTGCTTGTGATGTCGCTTCCTTTGTTTGCCTATTGCCATCCAGCCTGGCCAGCTCTATAGGAGACCTGTCTGTGGAGTGCCTTTTAATGTTTGGATCTAGCAGTGATTAGAAAACACTAATGCCCAGTGGGTATATGTGTCATTTTTTAACAGCTGCCGAGCTTTCTCCCTGCTGCTCCAATTAACACATTCAGCACACACTTGCCGGTGAGTGGGCTGTGTGTATGGATTAAACCACTTTGCTATTTATTCATCCAGCATATGTGAAGCCAGAAATGGATCGGTGTGTTTCCTCTTCGTACCACAAATGAAATCAAACGGGCTCCTGAGCCCGTGCCCAGGTAAATACAAGGGCGGCGATTAGCTGGCGAATGAAAAACCTCTTTTGCCTGGAGATATGGTTCAGTCCATTGACTAACATCTATCCCCGCCTCCCAGCCCCTCTTCAAATGATGGAGACGCAGGACGGGGAGCTCTCAGTGCTGGGCTTCCCCTCGCAGGCAGGCAGGTCTCTTCAACTTCGTCCTCTGCTGTTTAATAACCGCTTGAAATCCTGACTTTCTCCTTTTGCTTCAGTATGCTCCTCCTTTGTCTGTTTTCACGTTGAATTATTCCAGTCAGTAGATTTCATAAAGTCCACCCTCCTCCCCCCACCCCCCCTTTTTTTTTTCCCCTTTTCTTTTTTTTAAGGGAAAACAATATACTTTCTAGTCATAACTGAGATAAGGGAGAGGGTTTTTTAATGGTACCCGAGCGGCTGGTGGGAGGCTGCAGCTTTGCTCGCGGTTGATTCATGCTGGGACAGCTCTTTGTGAAGCAGAGGGCGAAGGGGGCTGCCGGCGGGGGCCGCTGAGGAAGGAGATGGAGCGCTTCTTGGGCTTCGTCAAGCAGATAAGAAGGTCGAGAAGAAGAAAAGGCAAAAAGTACCGGCCAGAGGAGGATTACCACGAGGGCTACGAGGATGTCTACTATTATGCCTCAGAGCATTTTAGAAGTAAGTATTTTGCATAACCTCCTTTTCCTTTTGGTTGTGATAACTGCTATGCTGTTAAGATTTAAAAAAAACCCCACACCCCAACAACCCTAAACCCCCAAAATGCAGACAACATTCCGCGCTTTGCTGGAATCTGAGCCTCATGCAAGTATTGAAACGTCGGTTCCTGTTAGGGCTTTATCTGGCTGTGCCTGCTGATGAACAATACAAAGCAGCTGAAGTGGCACCGCCGCTCTCAAACTAAGCGGGGTCTGTCTGCAAACCCGGCTGAGATTTCAGGTGCGGTTAATTGAGCCTGACTGCTGGAAACCTTTTGTTAAAACACTTTGTGTTGAGAAGCGGGATAGGGTGGCGGTAGCCCTTGTATATAGTGCCTTTGGGAAGCCGCACGGCGGATATTTTTAAAGCGCTCTGAAGGCAGCGCTCGCTCATTTCTAAGTTGGAGTTGGTGATTAATGTTTGTTGCCAAGGGAGCCTCCTCTGTGACCTGGTCTTTTCAGCAGCGAGTAACTCAAGTGGGCTGCTTCCTCGCCGCAGGTCCAGGACCACTCCTGAAGATGCAAGTGGTGGGTTTTGTTCGCCTGCGCTCACGTGACAGCGGCAGCTCGCCCGAAACCAAAATACACCGCCTGCCGGGAAGTCCCTGTGCAAACCCTGCGCTGTTCCCTGAGGCTCGGTAGGGTTTGTCCCGTCTACTTGTCGGGCTTCCAAGCTGCCCGTCTGCCTTGGGCATCTCCTGGAGGAGGGGAACGTGCCCCGAGGTGCCCATGGGGGCGGTGGGAGGGAAGCCCCGCTCAGCCCCTGCCCTGGGGTGTTGTGCAGCGCTGTCAGGGCGAGGTGTTGGCAGTAGAACCAGTCATGCACAGAAATTACCTTCTTAAAAGGTTTCTGCTGTTCAGACTGGTGGTTTGGGAGCTTTGCAGTGAAGCTGTGCCTTTTGTTGAGCGGCTGAAGTTTGATGTAGTTTTTTTGTTGTTCTGTACTATCTGAGTGGCTGTCGGTATCTTTTTGCGTCATGTGGCTTCATTTCCACTTTGCTGAAATAAATCCCAAGGACCTTTGCATTTGTTTTAAGACAGAACGGTGAATGTGAATTGTGTCTTACAGCACCAGGCTACTGCTGTCCTGTGGAAAATTAGGAAGCAAGAGATTTTCCTCTTAGTTTCCTCCTAGTTGCTCCATGCTTGCTTATCTCCAAAAGTGCACTAATGTAGGGAGTTTGGTTGTTTACTGGGTTTCTCCTTACTACAACCTTGATCTCTCTCTAAGAAAATTTACCATGATCATAATTTTATAATTTTTCTCTGTTGTTAAGATGGAGTTCTTATAAGAAAAAGACCTATTTTGGGGGCAATGCAGTCATAACGGGTAACCTCTTGACATAAAGTCTTCTACACAAGAACTAAAAATTTTAAATCTACTTAGCACTGAATAATGTGAAAATGATAGGTGTTAGTGAATGCACGTAACTTTTTCTTGCTTTCAGATGTAAATCAAAGGAACGTGTCAAAGCAGTATGTCAAAATACTTCCCTAGCTGATTGTTGTTGTTGAAGGTCTTTTAAATAAGAAAGCAAAATGCCTCCAAAAGCTGTCACATGCGATACGGATTTCTTGATTGTTGATTAATAATTAACTCTTGACTTAATGTAAAGCACTAAGATTGAGCCAAATATCTACTAGGTTTTTCCTTTTATTCTACTTCGAAAATAAGCAAATAGTACACACTTCAGCCTCTGGAGGTCCTACGTATTTCAGACTGGATGGAATGTGTGTCAGATTTTGAAGTGATGTTTACGTCAGTGATCACACTACACAGATTGGATGGTCAAAACAGTGCCCAGTCCTGTGGGGTTGGATACACGAGGAGTTTGCAACTGCTCGCAGTTACTAATACCAAACATATCGCAGGATATTCAAGATGTGGAATCTTTGTAGAGATACCACATCAAACGCAATTGCTCCTCAAGTGCTGCTTTTGTCTGGTTTTTCCATGCACTCTACATGTCTCTTGGTTGGATAAGTGTGGTAGGTACTTAAAGCAACGTACAAAATGTGAAAAGATGGTGCTGATGCTACTGTAAGTGTTCTCTTGAAATTGAATTTCATGTAATGAGGACAATGAATGTTTCATATTTAATTTAATTATGGCCTGGTTTATGCTGTTTACAGTGCAAATTTAGAGTAATTGCAGAGCTTTTAATAGCCATTCCTTTTGCATTCATGTGCTTCGAAGAATGTGTGTGCTTGAGAATAAGATTGTATTTATTGGTATGATTTTCCAAATATCAGAGCTAATGAAATTAAAGACCTGTTGTTCATTCAACTGAAGGGAGTTGGAGCTTTTTTCGATTTAGTTTCCTCTCCCTGCACTGTTATCCATCCCTCCCTCCTCTGTTGTCATTTATGAGTTATATATCCAATTAACCAGTGCATTTGAAGATTGTCGGAGCCAATCACTTTATGAGCTTGTTATTCTCTCTTCCCCCCCATTTGTAGTATTGCTTAGAGTGCTGTATAGAGGCAGAATTAATGGAAAAATGCAGAAACTACATTAGAATAACCAAAGGATCAAACAGAAAGAAAACAAAGTTAAAAATAGAATAAGCCTCTGGGAATCACAGGAAAAAGGTGACTTTAGTTTGTCCTCAGCCCAGCTGTGCCTGGATATTGGGATATCATAGTTTCTGCTGTTAGGTATATTGTCTTTACTCCTCTGTAGCTTTATCATGGAAGACGTGTGGTGTTGGGGCACAGCTGGATGAAAGGAAGATACAGTAGTACTTAATGTTCCCTAGGTAGAAAGAGACCCCAACTCTCGAGTTGGAGAGCTTGGTCATTTCATCCATTTGAGTTCAGTTAAATGGATATCATTGTTTTGACATGCAACATCAGCTCTCTTATCTTTCTGGATAGTCTCTGTGCTACATAATGCTAGAATAAATAAAATAATGATCTTGGCACGCAGACTTGTATTGACATTAGTAGTGCAGGCATCATACTCATTTCAGTGAGACTTTGCAGTGTGAACATAATGGGTGATAAAGTTGCCACCCGACCTACTCAGACAAGTTGGTGCTTGTTGCATAAAAAGCTTTAAAAGGTGTTCTGTTTATCTTGTGCAGCATTACAGTACTGTCATTTAACCTGTTTCTTTTAATGAGCTTTGCATGAAGAGGGCCCTCGTTATATTATTACCAAGACTGATAGTGAACCTCAGGAATGCTGTGTAGCAGAGCTGACTGGAATGCTCCCAAAAATGGCATATGTCCTTTTGCTGAAGTCAGGGTGTTTTGCCAAGACCTTTGAGTTTCAGCCTCATCTTGAGCAGGAAGGTGTTCCTGGGATCCAGCCTGATTTGGTCACCTCTGACCAAAACAAACACAAACACCCTCCTTTCCCCACCCCAATCTGAATTCAGCGCTGAGTCTTTTATTTTGCAAACTGCTTGGAAGGGTTTGGGTTTGTTCCAACCAATTTTGGAACCCTACAGGTCACATAAAACGTGGTTGTCACAATCTGCCCATGCCGGTCCAGAGGGCATTGCTGTGAATGCTCACTGTTAAATTTTGTCTGATTTGTGTTAATTCTGGTTTCTGTCATCCATCTCTTCCTGAAAGATGTTCTGTTTTCCTTGGTTGTTCTTCTGTTGTTCCTCCCAACATGGTGTCAGCAGCAGAGTCCATTGGCTTAAAGGTTGTATTTTCTGTGTTGAGGCAGTGAAAATATTAAGGAATTATCCTAAAACCCAATGTTTAAAGAATTCTACTAGTAAACTCCCACTAACCTAAATGATCCCATTTTTTTAGCCCTGACCTTAAAAAGTTCCATTTAGTCACCCAGACTTCCACAAATATTTTTCTTCCATCCTTTGTCAAGGCCGAGTACATGTTGTTTGACAAGAGCATTGGTATTTTAGACATAGTCTGCTGCAGTGTATCTGTGGTAAAGTCATGTATCATTTTTCTCTGTGATGCCCTTTATTAATTCTTCCACAATTCTTGTATGAGAGTCATCTGGTTCCTCAGTTTTAGGACATCAGCCTCTTAATTTGCCTCTAACATGCATGTGGCAGTCTTTCCCTTCTTTCCATTAATTGTCCCATCTCTTTCCATGTGTTAACACTGGAAAGTGAAGGTATTTGACTCCTAGCCTAGCAAATAAAGGCGAAAAGGAAAAGTTTTATGTAACTCCAAGTTGAAAATGTCCTCTTTGTTGACTGAAATCTGGGAATAATTAGTTAAAATGAATATTGGAGAGATGATGCGCTATTTGGGATGATGTCAGCAGAACTCCGCTTGGGCGTTATTCCCCAATGCGACTAAAAGCTGTGGTGCAGAAACTCCCTCAGCTGCCAAAATCTTAATAACAAATGTCTTTGCATTTCATACCCTGGGTGGCTTTAAAGCTGTATTAAATATTGATAGAAGAGACCTGCTACTGAAATAGCACTAAGACAAAACACTGTGGGAAGTGATATGCATATGGCTTCTTAATGCTACGGTCAGTAGCAGCATTGCTTTTGTGAAGATTTTCTCCATTTCGCAAATTGGTACAAGTGGTTCTTGTTTGCAGCAGTCTCATAGATTTGATTGGGGTTGTAAAAGAGTTAATGGTTTTTTGAGTAATGTGGTGACAAGGGCACTGAATATCTCCAGCTCAGGTTGCAGGGATGTTAATTGATCTATAAGGGTGAGGAATGCAGGACAACTGCTTTTCGTTTGCGAGTCAGCAGTTTGTTGGATGTGTGGGTGGGCATGAGGGGGGTTTCTCTTCCTGTCTCAGGTCTTGTCATGTAAAGTAAAATCTCAGCTTTCATTGAAACTAAAGGTAATACATTTGTTTCAGCCTATGAGAAAAAAGACTTGGTAACCTGAGCAAAGAATATGTCAGGCCTTGAAAACACCATGAAAATAGTATTTTTAAAAAAAAACCCTGAAATTTGTTAAAGCTTGTTATTTCCTTCTCAATGACTGTTTCGTGATTGTTGGACCCTGGAGATTTTAATTTATGTGTTATAGTTCTTCACTGTATCTCTCTGTTTTCCATGAGTCACTTTTTCCCTAAGGTCTGGATAACCCCAATGCGGCGAGTTCAGCAGGAACAGGATGCGATGCCCGTGTCCGGAGAGACTCTTGCCATCACAGGGCCACCGTGCAGTGTCAGTTTGCAAGTCAGGCACGGTGATAAAGGAGGCAACTGTATTTGAGCTTTACTGCTGAGACAGACAGTATCAACTTTCCCATTCAGAGATTTCTTAATGAAACAAAAGTGATAGCAAGCGACTGTTGTCTCTGCATCCACTTCCAGGCTGAAACTTCCCCTGTGCAGGTGCCAGTTACAACATTTTCCATTTTGGATAAAATTCAGGCACTTGTTAGATAAAGGTGTTGTTCCTTCATGCTGTTTTGGTTGCTTTTTCATCTTTATGTATGTTAAATTCTAGGGTTTTTTTAAACAGTTGGTTATTGCATCAAGTGCAGTTTCATATTTCATGGCAACCATCCGCTTGACTTCTGATGGGTTATGTGTATGTTTTGGAGGTGACCCTGTTTATCTACCATCTTGTTCATCATGGTTGTTAGTTAATGTATCCTTTCTAGGAGAACCCAAGAGGTGGAGAAGAATTGCGTATTATTCTCATTTTAGAGAGCAAACTAGTAGGAATGGGTTGTAACAAGAAAACTCTAGCAGCTCTTGAGCATCCTATGAAATTATTTAGGTCTTCCAAGCCTGTAAGAAATGTACATGTATTACAATCTTACTTTACTCCTGTCATGTTTTATATTAGTTAAAAGGCTGTAAGTCTTGGGATGGGGCTTGTGTTTGTAGATGCTGTTAGGATAGTGGTTTTATTTGCATTATGTTTTTATATAAATTCAAAGCTAATTAAATTGGTATTGTTACATGTGCACTAGCGTAGTCGCAGGGTCTGTCAGTGGGGCACCCAAGTGTGTGGTTCCCCATAGGACTGGAGCAATGTTTCTTCTAGCCAGGCAGGTGTGTGCTGGTTTTGGTGAAAATTTTTTGTTATCCGTGAAACAGGCCACAGAAATTTTACAATTCTTTTCTCAAAGTAGCGGGGCAACAGGCAATTTAAGTTTGTTAGCAACAGGATTGCTTTTTTAAATGACCCTTTGTGGCTCTTCTACAAGTAGCCCTTAGACTCCTTGGGCAGTACAGAGCACGGATGGTAAAACATTGCTTTAGAGTTACTTGAGGGAAGCCAGCTTATTTATTTAAGTCACGGAAATAATGAGACCTGAGTTATATAATTGTTTGCATGAAGTGTAAACACCTCTCCCTGTTAGCAATTACAAGTGTACAATTTTTGTGCTACTTTTTTTCATTTATTTACTTTCTGGGCCTATTCTTTACTGATTATTAATGATCTTGATTGCCCTTGCTCAAGAAATGTATTCCGTTACAGGTCTTCCGTCTCTTATAGTGGCTGCTGCTATGAGGTTGTATTTCCATTTAGAGAATCTGGCATCCATTATATTTTACTATATCTAGAATATATGATATTCAGGTGCAAACAATGAAATTTAGAGACACCTGGACTTTCTACTTCCTGAAATGATGTGTAAGTTCATGTTTTTAATCAGGATTTTGTCAATTTGCATCATGAACATGTAGTGATGTGGTTATTTTTCCCCCCTTGGATATCGTGAAGTGAATGAAATACCAGGTTTTATGAACTAAGAGAGAGGTAAAAGCAACTACCGAGGTGTCAGTTTTAATATTGGCCTTCATTCCAATTGAAAACTTAAAGCGATTAGTGGAACAAAGAAGGAAACAACAATATAAGCCCCTTGCTGATGAGATGATAAACATTTATTGAATGATTGGTGTGTTTTTTTCAGTAGGGCATGCCAGCAGCTATAATTAATCATCAGCATGAATATAAACACCTGCTTATCATAGATAGTATTTGTATAAGGCAAATTTGGTAGTCCTCATAATATGTGCAGAAATAACTAGGCAACTTTGATGTTTTTCAGCAAAAAACAGCAGGGGTAGCGCTGTGACTGGGCACAGGAGTCCCTGGTGACCAGTCTGCTGATGGCCTGGGCACGTGGACACTACCAGTCTTTTTCCAAGGATTTTCTAGTTTCCCTCTGAAACACAGGAAATTAAATAGAAATCAGTGTGGAAGACTATAGCAGTTCTGAGGACACGTACTCCAAATTTAAAAGGCAGTACAAGTAAGGGTGCCTGTAGAACCTTTATTTAGCCTCTCTTTAATGAGTTCTTAATGAAGGAATACCTGCTCATTTTTCCGTGGCGGTTGTGATGGTTTCAGCGCGTGGCGGAGGCTGTGCCGAGTCCTGGTGCAGTGTTGTGCCTGGTCTTCCCACCACCCTTCCCATCAGGGCTCATCCCTCATTTCCCTGACTTGCGAGCTTGAATTTGCAGATGTCTGCCTCAAGTTGCTGTAGCATGCTGAGGGAAGTAGGGTTTGTAAACATATTAAAATATATATAAATCTATAAGCCTAACTAGTCTGAAAAACCAGCCGTAAGGCATCTCAGGCTGCAACCTTTAGATAGTTGCATACCTTTGATGGTAATCTGTCTGTGCTCTAGTTCTCCACTTGTGAAATGAGGTTAATGGTACCTCTCCTTCACTGGTATGCTATGAAAGTAAATTAGTGTTTTCTAAGTTTGCAAATGCTGCAGTGATGAGCACCATGGACGAGCTCGGGAAGAAATTAATGTCTGTCCGGAGAGAAGGGCTTGAATAATGTGTGGGAACTAAGGCATGGAATTACACTTCAAGCAATGAGAGGAAAACAAGGTCTTGCATAATTTTTTTAGTAGTTAAAATCATTTATTCTGGGCATTAAATGAGACAAGGTCTCGTGTAAAAGTAGGAGATCAGGTAATTAAAGATTGTGTTATAATGCATATGCAAAAGGAGGCCAAATTGAGGCTTGCTAGGAATTCTTAAATCTGGTGCTTGCAGCTTGCATTTTGCCTTTTTTTTTTTTTTTTAATAGTTTGTGTGTGTAGTATAGACTACGGAGCAGCAGTTCCCTGGGTTTTAGCATGCATTGGAAAATTTCATGACGGCAGGTTATGGGCATAATACTTGCTATGAACCAATGAATACTTGCCAATGAACCCAAATCTTGGTGTGAAGACAGCAGAAGTGAATTTTGGTGAGTGGCCATAGGATCTGATCACACATGTAGCACTTCAGTGCAGTTCCTAGTACAGTCCCCGTGCTGATGTTATTCCTAAATAAGGGTTCTTCAACCAGTGTGCGAGACCAAATCAACACACTGAGCTGAGATATTTGTTTTTATTTCAGTTCTGCAGAAGTGGGTGCCAGGCATTTAACAACAGCCACCACTTCACACGTTACCAACTGCCCAATATTTATAAGGATAAAATACAGCTGATTGTTTAATAATGATTCATTCACCACTCCTAACTATACATATGCTTCTAAGTGCATTTAGGGAGGTTACTGAATTAGCATGCTTGTTGTTCACAAAGGGGTGTGTATTTTGGCATTATAATTACCCAAGGTTAGTTTGGGATACACTGTTGGCTTGACTTTGGTTCAGAACTTGTATTTTTTTGCTATCTTTTATCTAAGTCAGCAATTTCAAAAGGACATGTAAGACACCTTGTTGCATTTCACATCCTATTCAAGGTGTTAGGTACATTCCTTGATGTCTTAACCGTGTCCCAACCAAAACTGCCTGATGAAAGTTTGTTCTTTCCATGTCGCTGACTGGAGCACCATGGGCAGCTGTGGGACAGAGGAGGGAGGAATCAGGTTTATTTGTCTGCTGTCTCTGGGCACTTTGAGCAGATGATGAGAGATAATTTGAGGAGAATTATCCTTGGAAAAGGTGGCCAAGGGAAGAGGCAAACTGAAAAGGAGAGGCAGGTTGCTAGAGGAGGTGTGAGATCCCACCACCCTACAGGAGTCTGCCGGGTGTGGAGGACCTTGCTGCTCTGCCTCTCCAGCCCCACGGAGGGAAAGCAAGGGATGAACCCTTCAGATTTGCCCAGCCTGTTCTGTACCCACTAGACACAACACAGAATCTGGAGCCCCTGTGTAAGGCACACGGACACCACGTCTTCTGCATAAAGCTGACACTGAAGATAGGCCATCAGAGATGCTTTTCCGGGTGTCAAAATTAGGCTTGTAGGTGTAGCCCTAGTGCTTGTAAGACCTGTGTGTACATGCTTGGGTGTGGAGTTGAGGAGGACAAAGAAGATGGAAGGGAAGATATTTATGGGACAGTGAGAAATTTCTTTGGAGATACTCAAAACTTGACTGGACAAGGCTGCATGCACCCTGATCTAGTGATTTAAGTTAGATCCCACTTGAAAGCTGTCCGTGCTCTGAGCAGGGGACTTTGGCCAGAGGACTTCCAGAGAGCCCTTCCAATCTCAAATATTCTGTGATTTTATGAGAGAGGACTTTGTTTGGAGAAGAAATAAGTACTGTGGAAGGCAGAAAGAAGAAAAGGGAGGTTAAAGACAACTGTAGGCGAGATACTGTTTGAATGAAAACACCAAAAAGAAAGTGAAACCACAAGTACACAGATACCGTGTGAAGTATTAACTCAGTAAATTGTGTTTTCAGATTTGTTCGCAAACGCTCCCTTTAGGTGTGTTTAACAAGCTCTGTGACTGTTCAGGTCTGTGTTATTTTGGTAACACTGTCACTCTCCCAGAGGGGGAAACTCCTGCTCAACTATACACCTTGTTGCTATTCTGTCAGCTGGTAGCATCTCTATTTAAAAAAAAAAGAAAAAAAAAGAAAAAAAAATATTCACAATGTATTACAAAGAAATACAGTAAAACCTGAATGATACACAACGCATATTTTAAATACAGTGATATTTTAGCTTTTTGCCCTTGCTTTCTGCAGGTTAGAGTAGAAAATAATTTAAAGCCCTGATGACCTGCTACTTGCACCCCTTTTGAGGGAACCCAGTTGAAGTTGTGTAGTCAACAAGAGATGAGTCACGGCAGGAGCTGCGGGCTGCCAGGCCAGCTGTATTAGCATTGAATCCTTGGAAATCAAAAGGGATGTTTGCCGCGCTGTCTGATAGGGATGTCACATCTGACAGCCTGTTTTAGGAGAAATGAGAAGATGTCTGTGAAGGGAAGTTGGGAGAGAGCCTGGACCTCTGGCAGAGCACTGCCAGCAGCAGCAGCAGTGCTCAAGTCAGTTGTCAGTAAACCTCAATACATCCAGTGGCATTTACAACTCAGAAAGCAGGAATGTGTATTTTCCATGGGAAGCGGGTAGAATTTCACATGGCTTGTCATGAAAGCACTTTCATTGCTAAAAGGAGATGGGGAATGACTTCTGAAATGGAGACACCAAAGCTGTTCAGGTTGGCGATTGTAACTTCCCATCAATAATTAAACGAAGTGGAGTGCAGCAAGACAGCAGAACCGCTGGCTTCTCCAGAATCCCTATGAATTTAGTGATGCTTTGGTAATCTCCGAAATGTTCCCTTTGTAACTTGACCTGTATTTCACCTGGGCTTCCGAGAAGATTTCCAGAGGAGATATGCAGATATCCCCAGCACTTCTAAATCTGTTGCCATTCACTTGTGTCGTACCCTGCCTGGGAAAATGAAAGAAGTCTTCTCGAGCTTAGGGCATTTAATAATTTGCTTACATTTTTCTAGGTATACTCCAAGCGTAACTGCAAAAATGGAAGTGTATTTAGACATGTGGTGGGTTTGATAACGTTCCTCTGCTCTCCCAATTATCCTGTATATCTGCTGGCTTATTTGGGCAGGGAATACTCAGCCCTGCGCTACAGGAGAGCCGGGAGGGAGAGGTTTGTCTACTGAAAAGAGTACGGCCATCCTTTCAAAATACCGCTGCTCCTTAGTGTATCTCAAGGGATGGATAAAGCACTGAACAGTATCATTTTGTAACCAGTACTTGATTTGTGTGCTGCAATTCGGTGTTTATGGTTTGTTCTCAGATGGGTAGTGCTCCTTTCTAGTTTCTTTTCTTTAATTTTTTTTCGCTACTTCTCTGAACTTGAGCTCTTATACCAAATATGAGTGGGAGTGGATTTCGTAGAGCAGATTGTGTCATGCAAATTGTTTCCAGAGAGTGAGCAAAACTGTCCAAGTCCGTTGTAGTTACAGCCCAGAATTGGTGGTCCTTTGTGCTGTACAGATAATTGGACATTTTAGAGCCACATGTCCATTCACAGTAGGTTGTTTTCTTCATCATAGATAACAGAAGTTTATTAGCTGTTGGTTTAAGAGCCTTATGAAAACGTAGTGCTGTTGGCATAATTATTCAGGGGTTATGTCACCATGAATAGAAAAGGCGGCCAAGGTAACACAATGCTCCATTGCATAAAAATAGTGTACAGAAAATGCTCAAACTCTCTATCTTTCCCACAGTATTTCAGTAAGACAGTTTCTAAAATTCAGCGTAAGTAATTGCTTGGAGCAAATTATTACATATCTTCAGTATGTTGGTATTTTATGTACTAGTAAATTGTCAGTGGATTTGCAGGTAAGGAAAAGTAGTTTTGGTTAGTGATCTCTTAATTTGTGATAAAAATGTCTTCTCAGTCTTGATGACTTAGTAAGTATGTCTTATATGATTAATTAATGATG
This sequence comes from Chionis minor, assembly GCA_013398295.1. Taxonomy (NCBI): domain Eukaryota; kingdom Metazoa; phylum Chordata; class Aves; order Charadriiformes; family Chionidae; genus Chionis; species Chionis minor. The sequence goes on along the minus strand of VZSF01004659.1, from coordinate 1,992,355 downwards.
ATGATGATAAGGACCAGCAGCTTTATGGCCTTAGATATATGTAAAGTACCACTAGCTGACATAGGGACATGTACAAGTAAGGAGAAGAATTTTACTTGATTTTTGAGTAACCTACAGAAGTTAATTAATAAACACTCATGATGACTTCTGCTCCTTTTAACTGCTTCTTTAAATGGTTAAAATTGTTCCTATAATTACTGTTAATATTTTCGTGGCAGCAATTTATATTTTTTTAAATGCACAGCTAAATTAAAGAATCTGAGAATCCAGCAATATTTAAAAATCTGTAATAGTTTATTAGGTGGATTGTCCTGAAATTTTATTTTTTTTTTTGATTCCTGTAGTGTTTGGAAATGATGCAAGTGCTTTCTTAGAAGATCACTGGATGATTTATCTGTCTGTAGGCTCCTAATTCAGCATGTGAACTCTGGAAAATTTGTCCTTTTTTGAAGTCCAGTCTAATATAGAAACAAGGACCACAGAGTGGAGGGAGAGATTAGGTGATGATATCTAAATGAGAGAACACATGTTTTTGTTATTTTGGTATTACATTCAGGCCACTGTATACTGTGGGTTTTTTTATCCTTCCCACCCACCCCGGCTTTTACTGATGTATATAGTTCTTTAATTCTTCAACTGGGCCTCAGGCAATTGAATGACCCTGTTTTATTGGTTTCTTTGTTTTCCCAAAGTGGAAATTTCATGAATTTCCTGTATTACAAGGCTGGAACCCCTTTCTCTGCACGTTTCCTGAAGTCCTTTAAATTAACTGAAAAATACAATTGTGGTACACTGTGCCTCATGAATTTGCAATCTAAGAAAGTTGGTTTTTTTCTTGGACTTTTGTCTTAAAATCGTATTGCAAAGGCGAGGAAGGTAAGACATCCCATCTTCAGTCACTTAAACCCTCGTGTAAGCAAGGGCTATATGTTTTCACCTTCTGATTAAAAAGGATGGATGCGTAGGTTGGTGTTGTGTCCCTTATTAATACAAAGTGGAAAACTCCTGGTCCTACAGTATGTGTTTTTCGTTTAAAAACCACAAGTTACTAGTATTGTGGCTGCCAGCTGCTCTTTCTACTTGCATATTTATTTAAACAGAAGTGTGTGTGCTGCTCGGCAAAGCAGGAGGACGATCGGTTGTTGATGTGACAGCACGGTCTGGAGCTGGAGATGCGTACGGCCAGCCTTCAGTCTTGACCTAAGGCCACTGGGGATGCCTTAACTTAAGACGAGGTCAAAAAAAAATGTGCATAGGAAGCTATCTGGGGAAGAAGCAGAGGAAGCGAAGTTCAAATAGCCTTTGCACCTGCAAATTCAGCTGTTTTATTCAGAGATTGTGGCCTTGGGTTTTAATGTGTTCTTCTGTGCATCTTAAAATGCATGGGGAGATTTATTTGTTTGTTTATTTCTAACTGCTGCACGGAAAACAAAGCTCTGAAAAAAATCTCTCTGCAGTGATTGCATTTTTCCTGCTTGGTATTTATTTTATCAAGCAGATTTGTAAGGTTGACAGTGTTTTTGCAAGGTTTTATGTTGTCTTGGTTGTGCCTTGCTGTAGGCCGGCCAAAGATCTGGTCCTGCATGTACTGTGTATGTGAGTAACTCCATTAGTGTTAGTTGTCCCACTGATGGAGGTTAAGTATAAGGGTCTGTAACAGTGAACCCTAAAGAAAATGGAGTATATGGGTAGGATAAAACAGCAATTCTAAGAAATTCTCCCAAATGTTTTGTTATGTTGTGTTTCTGTGCTCTGCTCCACTTTCTGGCAGAGATAAAGGGATATTTACCGAGAGTTCAGCATCATCAGATTGTTTCCTCTAACGTAATTCATAAGCATGCGCTGTTTTATTTCATTTTGGTTTACAAGTGAAATTATTCAGACTTCAAAAACAAAGCCAGTTGATTAGTTCTGCATTATTTCATTTCAATGCATGATTTCAACCTTGTTCATAAAAGCTGAAGTGGAAAACCTGGGTCTGAAGGACCACTGTTGACAGGAACCACTAGCCTGGAGCACAAAATTCAATAATCATTGATTAATACAGTTTACTGCTGATTTCTTTTCTTTGAAAAATCCAATTATTCTTGCCAATATCTTTTATACATGAGCCTTCACTTAGAATTTAAAATTTTAACCTGTAATAATAGTAACATTTTAAACTGTAATGCTGCTGGGGAGCAGGGGGTGGGAAGAGGGGGAGTGGGAAGAGGAAAAATAGTGAGGATTATTTAACACAGACCTCAAAATGCTGTTCCACTGAAGCAAAAACTGAAGTAGATACATGTATTGTAGTAAATATTAAATGCATTAAATTGCCTGTCAAGTACAGTGATTTATTTTTTTTTAATTTTATTTTTATTCACTTGGAGGAAAATGGTTTCAAGTGGAGCTTTAGAGAAGACCTGGCTGCTGCTCTTCACTGTATGAAATCCAATTACTATTACAGAACCCAAGGCAACGAACATGTGCTTCCTTTGGTATGGAGGCCAGTGGGGAAGCTGAAGTTGTAGTCTTGAGTTTTGGATCGGAGCTAAGCATGTCTGTACCCCTATGTAGAAATGCACGTATGGGTGAGTGACAGCTTGAGGGTTTTTGGTAGTGTGTAAGAGATTGGAAATGGTAAAAGCAGCTCTGTGTTTATATTGATCTCTTTGCTAGAACAGCTCAGTGATGTTTCTTCAGATGTGTGAAAAGGAAGACCGGCAGAACTTGCGACAAATCGGACTTCTGAGGTGCAGTCACTGTGGAATAAATCATTTAAGTCTGAGGCTCAGGGTCGCACAGCAGAGATCAAACGTACAAAGCTTTGGTCTCTGTGTCTGCAGTTAGACTTAAATCTAATGCAGAACGGAGCAACTGCCCTTGCTATGGCTTGTGATTTAACCCAGCCAGCAACTAGCACCATGCTGCGATGGGGGAGAGAATCAGAAGAGTAAAAATGAGGAGAAAACTCAGGGGTTGAGACAGAGGTAGTTTAATAGGTAGAGCAAAAATCATGTACACAAGCAAAGCAAAACAAGGAATTCGTTCACTGCTTCCCATCATAGAATCATAGAATGGTTAGAGTTGGAAGGGACCTTAAAGATCATCAAGTTCCAACCCCCCTGCCATGGGCAGGGACACCTCTGACTCGAGCAGGTTGCTCAAAGCCCCATCCAGCCTGGCCTTAAACACTTCCAGGGATGGGGCCTCCACAACTTCCCTGGGTAACCTGTTCCAGTGCCTCACCACCCTCACAGTAAAGAACTTCTTCCTAATATCTCATCTAAATCTCCCCTCTTCCAATTAAAACCATTACCCCTTGTCCTATCACTAGAATTCCTGACAAGGAGTCCCTCTCCAGCTCTCCTGTAGGCTCCCTTCAGATACTGAAAGGCTGCTATCAGGTCTCCCCGGAGCCTTCTCTTCTCCAGGCTGAACAGCCCCAGCTCTCTCAGCCTGTCCTCATAGGAGAGGTGCTCCATCCCTCTAATCATCTTAGTGGCCCTTCGCTGGACCTGTTCCAACAGTTCCATGTCCTTTCTATGTTGAGGACTCCAGAGCTGGACACAGTACTCCAGGTGGGGTCTCACAAGCGCAGAGTAGAGGGGGAGAATCACCTCCCGTGCCCTGCTGGCCACGCTTCTTTTGATGCAACCCAGGATACGGTTGGCTTTCTGGGCTGCCAGCGCGCACTGCCGGCTCATGTTGAGCTTCTCATCCATGAGCACTCCCAAGTCCTTCTCCTCAGGGCTGCTCTCCAGCCATTCTCTGCCCAGCCTGTATTTATGCCTGGGATTGCCACGTCCCAGGTGTAGGACTCTGCACTTGGCTTGGTTGAACTTCATGCCATTTGCATTAGCCCACCTCTCAAGCCTGTCCAGGTCCCTCTGGATGGCATCCCTTCCCTCCAGTGTGTCAACCGCGCCACCGAGCTTGGTGTCATCGGCAAACTTGCTGAGGGTGCACTCGATCCCACTGTCCATGTCTCCAACAAAGATGTTAAATAGCACTGGTCCCAGTATTGACCCTTGCGGGACACCACTCGTCACTGGCCGCCACGTGGACATTGACCCATTAACCACAACCCTTTGAGTGTGGCCATCCAGCCAGTTCCTTATCCACCGAGTGGTCCATTCATCGAACCCATGACTCTCCAATGATCATCAGGCAGGTGTTCAGCCATCTCCAGGAAAGCAGGGCTCCATCACGCATAATGGTCACATGGGAAGACAAAACACCGTAACTCCAAATGTCCCCTTTTCCTCCTCCTTCCCCCAGCTTTATATATATACTGAGCGTGATGTCTCATGGCATGGAATATCCCCCTGGTCAGTTGGGGTCAGCTGTCCCAGCTGTGGCTCCTTCCAGCTTCTTGTGCACCCCCAGCCAACTCGCTGGTGGGGCAGTGTGAGGAGCAGAAAAGGCCTTGACTGCTTAGTAACAACCAAACCCGCGAGTGTTTTACCAACACTGTTTTCATCCCAAATCCAAAACATAGCACTATATCATCTGCCAGTAAGAAAGTCATCTCTGTCCCAGCTGAAACCATGACACTATGTAAAGGCCCTGGTGGTGTTTGAGGTAGGGCATGGGCACTCTTTGCTCTGAGCTTCTCCTGTGAGAGCAGTTATTAGGGGAAAAAAACACTTGACGCTGAAGTTTCAGCTCAAGTGTGTGTGTGTGTGTGTGTGTATATATATATGATTCAGGAATCATTAGTTTGAGCAGAAACTTGCTTCAAGAACAGCACATACAAAATCCCCTTATGCTGCTCCTCAAGTGTAGATAAGCTGCATTTCCACGCAGCGAGTCTCTTTGAATTGTTGAGGGGAGAGAAAGAAAAAAGAGCAACATCCATAACAGGCAAAGTTCCTGTATCCTCGAGGGTTGTGACCACTTCAAACATCTTTAGGTTTCTATCTGTAAATTATTTCCCCGGCTCTGTACTTTTGCGGTAGGGAATAAGAAAATAAATATTTAATCTATGTGAAGGCATTCTTCCGTATTGCGTATGTTGGGGATATCTCCCTCCCAGGCCTGTCTACCAGCAGGCTGCCTGTCTGTCCCCTGGGATCAATAATTCTGGGCTGCTCCTGATCTGATGGACAGCACTTGGCATGTGGGGACACCAGCAATTTCTTTTCCTAATATTTACTAATTGCTGATAAACGGTGAAGCAAATCTTAGCCTGTCATTTCTTGAAGAATGATTGAAGTGTAGGAGACAATTGTGTTTTTTCCTTTTTTTGGTTGCCTTTTTTTTTTTTTTTTGTTTTCTTTTTTTTTTTTTTTTTTTTTTTTTTACTTCATTGACAGTCTATATATTTCTGCTGTTTACAGTGGGAATTGGAAACAGAGAGGCACTGGGTGAGGAGGTGCCAGAGACAGGACAGTGTCCATGGCCATTCCGTGCCCATCTCTGGTTGTTAGCAGGCATAGCTACTGTAGCTACTGTTTTCTTAGATGTACCTTAGCATTAAGTCTGACCTTGGGCTCCCTTCTCCTTGAGTACGTTGGATATGGACCTACTGAAGTCAAAATATTTTGTGGTTTCTATGTGTATTTTAGTTTACCTTGACATGCTGATGAATTTGAAGGCTAAGAACAGTTTTGTCTACATAGGATTTTATGAAGTGTGCAAATGGATGCAGATAGATGGGCTTTTGTGTCTGTGTATTATTTTCTGTACGGAGCAGCATGTGTCAGTCTCAAGGTTGTGAGTCTGCTGTTGGGAAAAGGTTTGTGACTTTTGAATAACCTTTAACTCTAGGAGCCATTCAAAGGTGCAGAATTACAAAATTATTTAAAAATGCCAGTCTGTCTACAGCTTGTTTTTCAAGTATTCGAAGACTTAAAGCTGCCTAAAAAATGTGTCAGCATTTTTGTGTCGGAAACTTTGTTTTTACTAAGGCACCAGTGAGGCCACCACTATTGTAGAGAATGAAGACAACTTCTTTTCACTTCCTTGCTTTATTTAATTAGAAACCGAGGTGTCTAAAAATGTGAAGGAATGAGATTTGTTTCTACAAAAATTAAACTAACTGGCCCACGTACACTCTTAAGTATGACTGATGAATGGTACAAAATTAATTAATAGGTTTGCAGCACTGCTATAGTAGACATGAGCAGTGTCCAGCAGAAGGCTAGAGCTTCGTTCTGATATCTCAGCTACATTCTGTCTTGGTCTACTGAGGGACTATGTTGGGCCAAGAATTGGACCTGTGGTTTTTTTCTATCTTTTCTTGAGGCTCAAGATCCACATGTGTTGGTGTTACGCCAAGCTGCCATGGTTCAGGTGGTGGTAGGGGCTGGTGGGGCTTCCTGGCTTTGCTCCCAAAACAAAGGCTGAAGGTTGTGTCTCAGCCACTGGGGTGGCCATGGGCAGGGCCCTGTCCTGCACCAAGGTGGCTTTCTCTGCCTCTGCCCATCCCTGGTTCTCCCTTACCTTCTTTCCCAATAGCCTCATTAGGGGTTGGGCTCTGATGATGCAGCAGCTCCCATTTTTAGCCTTGTTGGAACAAATCAGATCCCACGCTTACTCACCTAACCGGTACTTTCTTGAGAATTAGGGAAGAGCGCATTTTAAAACGTTGATAGGAAAAATAAAGTTTTGCTGAAAATGGTGAAGAAGAAAAGCAAACATAGTTAATTCTTTGTGTCAGCAAGATACATTTACTCTTTTTTTCCAGTCAGAAAATGCTCATAGCTATGAATTTTTTCTTGTCTAGCTAATACTAGTTAGATATTGGCTGTTTGTATGAAATTACTTTTTTTTTTAAAAGAGACACCTACTGAATTAAGAGGAAAAATACCAACTTTGCAATTATTATATTTTTACTTTAGATATATTTGGTGTTTTGATTCACTACCTTTTCCTGTACTGACTGATTGTCTAACCTGAATAATTTATATTCATCTGCATGTATTTGTGCCTGAGTAGAAATTTCGTCTGATATAGATATTTATTTGTGTGTATATATATATTTAAAAAATATTTAAAATTTGAATTGTCTTTTTGACCAGTCTTCATGCTTCTTACTTCCAACTTGAAAATGGCTGGGCATAGTGGCTGAAATTAAGTGTAGGTGATTGCAAAGATGCCATTTTTGAAAATTTAATGACGGGATATCTAGGGAATACCAAAAATATGTAAATCTGTTGAACAGGGAATGACTCTAACAGTTTTGGGGAAACCATTTTGGGGGTTGGTGTATTAAATGAAGTGTGTTTAGATATCTTAAAATAACATGGTTGTTTCCAAGCAACTAATGCCAACTCTTGAGAGTAAAGTTAATTTGCTAATGGGCATACTGGACCCTTTGAAAAGCCATTTCAAGCACCAACTTTGTTTCAGAGATTTAATAATTAATCAAAGTGACTATATTAAATGTCAGTGAATATATCAGTGTGCTGCTATCATACCTCTCTCTCAACATGAGTTTCCAGGCTCTTAATGATTAACACAGTGAGATCTGTCATGTAATAGTAATGCTGGTGCACTGGAAGGTAACGTACCTCTTGAACATTCTTGCTGCAAAATTCTTCAGCTTGGACTTTGTTACAAGCAGTGGTTATAAGGAGCGCTTTAAACGGGTTAACCCATACCCACATCCTCCTTGGAGATTGCTTTTCTTCTTCTCAGAATTGAACCCAAACATATGGGGCCAGATCTTCAGCACCTGCTGTCACTCCGCCGTGGCTTCCCTGTGCCGCTGTGATGGGATAGCAGCTGCTGCAAGGAAGATGCCTGGGTTGCAGAGAGCTGCGTTTAGCACATTGAGCTTGGCTGATAGAATTCGCCTTGGTGGTTTCTGTGTATTTCTTGTGTATTAGCTGCACGTTTAACTACTCGTGAGGTCGTTCAAGGTTTGCTTGTGCTGTGGAAGGTCAATAAAATGATACAATATCTCATTTATACTCACTTGTATGTATTGTATTGATAGGATGGGGGGGTAATGTTTTAAACTGGAAGAGGGTAGGTTTAGATTAGATCTCAGGAAGAAATTTTTCATCATGAGGTTGGTGAGGCACTGGAGCAGGTTGCCCAGGGAAGCTGTGGATGCCCCATCCCTGGAAGTGTTCAAGGCCAGGCTGGATGGGGCTTTGAACATCCAGGTCTAGTGGGAGGTGTCCCTGCTCTTGGCAAGGTGGTTGGAACTAGATGATCTTTAAGGTCCCTTCCAACTTAAACCATTCTATCATTCTATGATACACACGTGCACAAGTGAGCATGGGTTGTTTGAGGCTTGAGATGTAGTAATGCAAGAAATTTCCGATAGCTACATGTGCTACAGATAATCTGACATTGCAACTTGTAGCATGGCTTTCCACGCCTGTGGTCATGGAAAAGAAGCAAATCTTTTGCACTAACGGAAGTCTCTCTGTAGTTGTGTGCTGTTGGTGGTAGTTCTGCGCTGCAGTGAATTACTTTGTGTGGGGGTGTAGACATGCGCACACTTGAGATATTTTAAGAAGAGCCTTCCAGCCTTCTGGGAAGGAAGAAATCACTCAGTTCCTAAAAATCCACTTACACGCAGAGCAGTGTACTGTCTAGAGTGGCTTGTAGTGCTCTCTAGAGCAACATCGTATCACTGAACGTTTGTTCCAGCTTCTTCATAATACCCTGTTTTTGAGAGGCATATACTTAATGCGTTCTGATAAAGCAGTCATGTTAGAAGTGAACATTTGTGTAATGCAGCTGGCTTACAATCATGGGGTAGACAGGTCAGAAAGGGCTCCAGAACATAAGGTTTGGCAGTGGGCTTCCTGCAAGCCTGGGGCTTAGCCTAGTGCTTGAGGAAAGATGCTCTGGGCAGTGGGGACACTGTCAAGAGGATCCGTGTCATGGTGGTCTAAAGAGGGCTGCTAACACTCTCAGTCAGCAGGCGGCATTGTTTCCTTGAGGACTCGAGTTGCTCAAGGTAAGATGACAAATTGTATTCATTTGTTATTTCCCAGAGCTTCTCATGTCAGAGATGGCAGTCGCGTCGCACAGCTTGAAAAGTCGAGGGAGGGGAAGAGAAACTGGAGTTCTAAATGATCAAAATTATCAGAAGTCCAGCATCAAAAAAGGCAACGGCCTGAAAAAAGGCAGGTTACAAGGCAGTAGGTTCTGCGGTGGCTCTGATTGTTTTCTGAGCTGCATTTTGGTCTCTCAGAAGCTTTATGCTGCTTTAGAAACATCAGCTGCCTGTGAGTGTTGCCCATAACCTTATATGAGTAGTGTATAAATATCTTTGCAACATAAATGTTGATTCGACTTAGTGGAAACATGACCTGAATAAGAGGCCTTTGAAGTAGGTAAGAGTGATTGCATTTAGTTCTGCAAAGATCATGGTTAATCCAGTTAGCCATTTCGTTACTAAAGTAATGAAAGAATTCCTTTTACTGTACAGCTGCATGTCTCCTGTCTCCCCATGAGGTTTTTTCATGCAGCTGATTTTCCAAGGCTTCACGAAGTTACTAATTAAGTCCAAAAAAAGTCACAGATTACATTGTGTTTTTTATCAGACATAATTCAGATACAGAGGTGGGGTTTGTTCTGGCGCTAGCGCTGAGCTCCTAACCTTTCCCCCTTCTGAGGGAGCCAGTAGCTGCTCTTCCATCCAACGTGTGTGCTCAGCACCTGCTGGTAGATGGGCATGGACCACCACTGGGCTGCTGTAGCCAAACCCGCTGGGCTTTGCCCAAGGAACTCCTGGAGAAGAGCACAACTGGGACGCAGGACCTGGTTGGCTGTGTACTTCTGGTGAGCCATAGATTGGGCGTCTTTGCACTACTTGAATGCATGGCAGGGCTTTAACAGTATGCCCATTGTGAAGAACTATTTTATGGCCCAAGAAATAAGGAGAAACAACACTCTTAAAGCTAAAAAAACCCCGCGCCTCCGCACTGAAGCAAAACATTGGGATTTGTGTTGAGATGCAAGGACATACCAGTTCTTTTCCTTGTATTCTCTATGGTCTTAAAGTTCAGCTTTTAGATACATTGAGTTATAGTGATGGACACTGCAAGCAGGTTTGCAGAAATCAAAGCTTTTGGTGGTAATAAGGAAATCTTGCTAGACGGAGTGGGAATTTTCAATGCTTCTCGAACACTAATTTAAATAAAATTATCCAATAAAAGAGTAAGAACTGGGAGTTTGGTATGTGTGTATATATATCTAATTAAAAGCAGACTCTGGAGAGGTTTATTAACATACAAACAATGCAGAGCGTGATTGTAATGTCAGTGGGCAAGAATTAATAGAGTGCAGTAGAGGCAGTTCTGTGCTACGGAACTATTGTTTTATCACTGAAACTGGGCTGTCACTTGAGGCTTTGAAAGTGTTTTGGGGACTCTGGGAAATATTTTCCTCCTTTTACTGAGAAATGTCTCAACTCTGAACGTAGCAAGAACGTACATGAAAAAAGATGCAATTAAATGTTACAATGTGACTGTTTAACAAACCTAAAATGGAAATTACAGTGACTTTTTTCCCCTTTTTTTTAAAGCATTACTCTGCTAGAACTTCTCATGATGCAGAGATGCTCAAAATCTTTTAATTTTGCTGAAATCTGCGAATAACATCCATGTTTGTACACATTTTCGTGTTTGTACAAGATTCTCAGAGTGGTAAAGCAGGGATTAAAATATGGAAGATCATTGTTTCCTTCTATTTTCATTAAATATTTACTTTATATAGTTTTCTTTTACAGCCACTTAATTAGTTGTCCTTATTTTTATCAACTTATGCTATAAAATTAGGAGACAGTTAAAAATACTGTTAAAAGTAGGAAAAAAAAAAAAAATAGTAGTTCCATCCACTACAGCAGACAGAGCAGAACAGGGTAAGCTTGGGTGTGTTTGCTCTCATTCGTGCAGCTGTGCCCTGTGTTTCCCTTGAAGTCTGACCCCTTCTTGTTACTTTTCCTTCTTACATATATAATTATACACATTTTATATATCTAGATACTATCAACACACACGTCTATAGAACATGTAAAAAGCAGAAATACATGCAATGGCAGCATGTCCCTTTTCTCTGCGAGAAGAGGGAGGAGGCAGAGCTGAAGCAGCACCGGCTGTGTGCCCGGGCCCCGAGAAGCGCGGCGATGTGTTCCATGAAGCATGAAGTAACGCCAAGGCGTCGCTTGAGCCTTGACTGCCAGGCATGACGGTGGTTTTGCCCCAAGAACATGTCAGAGTGCCTTGAAAGACTCTTCTGTCAGGAAATCCTCGGGGTTTAATTTCATTTCCTCGGAGCATTTTCCCTTTCAGTCACCTTCGTCCCCACTTCCCGAATTTCAGGGGAAGGAACTGAGTAGGGAGATGATGAAGGTTCAGGACAGCATAGTATTAGCCCCTGGTCTAGAAAGCTTTCTCCCCCCAGCACATGGGAGCAGCCCCAGCTCCATGGCGTCGTGTTTTATATTTGCCAGGTCAAACTGTGCAGTAAACCTACAGACCAAAGTAAATTCCCAGCCCCCCTGTCCTTTTCTACTGACTGTAAGAGACTGTCAAGGCATCCTTTTTCTCATCTCCTTACAGATATTCCTGAATGTTTACCTGATTTCATTCCAGCCCTGTTGAGCAGCAGTTTTGGAAGCAGATTAAATGGGAGAGATGCTTCCAGAGGTGGTAGGCCCTGTGTGTTACGCATTGCTGGAAGCATTGCTGCTGCCCAAAACTGTTTTTTATAGGGGAAGAACCTGTTCACGTCCCCCCGGGTAAGTGGTGTGGGCATGAGATTGATACATGCACACAGACATACACATACAACGTAGCTATGTAAATATGAGACTAATTTTCAGTTCTCTAGACAGCTGAAATTGTTTTCCAAGTACTCCCCATAAAAATTATAAACTGTATTACTCTGTCTTTGCTGTCAAGATTTTACCTCAGTCGTGTATCCCAGTGTGAGTGTAGCAGTGGGCTCCTGTCTATCAGTGAGTCGCTTTATAGGTTGTAGAGAGCAGTCTGTTTCGGAGAACCAACGCTTGTTAAAATGCACATGCTTTTAGTAATTATATTAGGAATATTAACACTGAACTTGTGTGATTGCTTCTAAAATGTAAATAATGTAAATGCGGATAGCAGAGACTAACACAGATAAACTCTTCTGCAGCTACAAGGGGGTTTACTTGTTGGCTTTTGTTTGCTTTTCTCCCCACCGTAGTCTTTGGTAGTCTTTTGCCACAGCTGCCAAAGCCCCCATTTGTGTGTGCTTGGAAGAACTGGATTCCCTCTTGAACATCCCCCTCCAGTGACCTTTTCTTGTTCTTGACCTACTTTTCAGTGGTTTTCTCCATCAGTAACAAACATCCTTCCTAACTTGCCAGCCTATGAGGAACAGCTAAATGACCATGACCACCCACTATCAAGACAGTGCATAGCTGGATATTGCAGAAAGTTACGTCCCAGTAGTCTTTGCTGAATAAAAAGTAAGTCTGTCCCTAGTGAGTAGTGGTTATTTCCTATAGAAGTTGGTTTTAACAGCACCCATAAAGGAGATTGCTGTTGTTATCTTCAGACAGAGAAACTGTCCATAAGCTGTACACTCAGCTCTAATACTGAAGATGGTAAAGCTGTTTGTAAGGGGAAGATGTGAGGAAACTATCAGCTGAAATCATTGTAACTTTTCTTTTTGGGAAGTATTGCAAGCCAGTGCTTTGACAAGATGTTGTGAGAAAAAAAAATCAAATAGCTGTGGACTCCAAATCAAAAGAAATTTAGACATCTTGAGTTGACACTGAGAATCAGAACAGGTAATACTGTGAACTAGACACAAATGTCAAAGGATTTCCCAGATATATTTTTGAAAGAAACTTATCATTCATGTGGTTGTTGCCCTGGAAACAGGGCTGGATCCTTTGCCTGGTTGAAGTTTGCCTGGTTTGTTAGCATAGGCGAGCGTCTTAGAGCTCTCATCTAGCCTGCTGAAATGACCTTCCTACTCTGGCATTGGCAGGACTTGAGCTGTTTTCATGCCATGAAATGTTTGGTTAGCCAAATGGTGGACTGGTATGTGCTTGGAATCAGGAGATTTTGAAATAGATGATCCCCAAACAGGAGCCTAGTGGATGCTGTATGTTGCAGGAGGCAGTATGTGAGCATGTACTTACCCTATCATCTTCTTGTCTGAGCCTCAAAAATGCAGTGCTAGTAATAACCCTGCTAGTGTCAAAAGAAACTCTGCAGGTTTGCTGTCCACACACGTTAAATTTCAAGACAAAGCTGTTGCAACCCAGTGGAATTTTAGCTTTTAAATTAATCCAGTGAAGAAAAATTCTTCAAGGTATCTTCAGTAGAACTGTCTTAGCTAAATCCAAGCGACAAAGAAAGGTAAGATTATATTTTAACTTCGGGATATAGTTTGTGTGATGTGGCACTTAAGGTTGTCCGTCAAACACACCGTAAAATGATTATTGTGTCTGAGAGAGCTGAAGTGTGGAAGCATGTAAGCTTTTATCTGGTTGTATCAGGTACCTTTTTCATCAAAATACTCAATTGCTCATGTGTTCTGAACCTTGCCTGCAAAGACAGAGCATCATGTGGACTTCTGCTCTGGTGACATCCAATGTATATGCTCCTTCTAGTCATTGGACTCAGTAGAGGGTTATACTGAGCAAATGCAGTCTACATTTGCTGGTTGGCAAATGATGGGATATGGCCAATTACACTGAAATCCACTGGGTTTCCAGTGTCCTAAAAGCATGAGCAATTGATGCTATCTTCTGTATTCCCTTAAGAGTTGAGAGGGTCAGAGTGTTTTGAAATTTTTTTTTATAAGAAAGGGTCCAAACCTGTTTGTACCAAAAGCCTTAATCAGAAGAGGGAAGTGTCAGTGTATAGGCATTTTCTGCCTTGTTCTCTTGGGACATTTGAGCCAAAAGCTGCAAGTTGAGAGAGGACCTTGTCAGGAGTCTGCCAGGCATCTCAGTGGTGGCTCACTAACTTTTCACAAACACTGCACCAAGAACGTAGCTCAGAAATAAGTTAAGCTGGAGAAGCTAATGTCAAGTAATGGAAATTGCCCACGAAAACAAAAATGGTCTGTTTGAAATGTAGAACAAACCGGTCATCCCTAGACAGTCTTATAGTGTGTTGCCCATAAGATCTAAACGTGTTACTTTAAAGAAAAAGGATATCAAATATTGAAAACTGAGGCTGATGGAGAAATACAAGTATGATTTCATATATAAGATATCAATTGTAATGTGTTATTGCTTAAAGATGAATGAAAATAGGGAACATCAGCCTTAGTGTACAGAATGTCTTATTTGTGACACAAATTAAAATCTGCTCTACTGACTTTCACAGAAGGAGAAACGGGAAATAAGTGGAACACTTGTTAGCTCAGGTGCTGGAAGTACTTGCCATTTCCCTAAAATGTTATGTTGAGGTAGCATTTACTGCCTTGCTTTTTTTCTGAGAAGGAAAAAACCAGTCCTTGGTTAACCTCATGCAGTTCTCACTTGGTGCTGAAGCACTCTTGCAGCCCATTACAGGTATTAGCTATGATTCAGTTACTAATACTGAAGCATCTACCAGCGTCACAAGGGCACTTAAAAATTGCTATTTTAGTAAATACGCCAGATGAAACACATTTGGGATTAATTTATCACTGGAGAAATTGTTTAGGCAGTTACAAATGGCTATAGACTGGGAAGGTGAGGAGAGACTGCTGCTTTTCATGCGAGAGCAGCGGGGATGCATGGATCTCTGCCTTCAGGGAGGGTGCCAGGAGGAGGGGGCCAGTCTTTTTTCAGTGGTGCCCATTGATAGGACAAGAGGTAACGGGCACAAACTTGAATATAGGAAGTTCCATCTCAGCATGAGGAGGAACTTCTTTACTTTGAGGGTCGCAGAGCCTTGGAACAGGCTGCCCAGAGAGGTGGTGGAGTCTCCAACTCTGGAGACATTCCAAACCCACCTGGATGCCACCCTGTGCAACCTGCTGTAGGTGGACCTGCTGTGGCAGGGGGGTTGGACTAGATGATCTCTGAAGGTCCCTTCTAACCCCTAACATTCTATGATTCTCTGATCAGTCAGCTGAAAGCTTATGGGTCGGGAGTGGAACATAGACCAGTGTAGGTGATGTTGTTATGGGTGTCTGCTACAGACTGCCCCATCAGGAAGAAGCAATACATGATACCTTTTTCAGGCAGTTGGAAGAAGCCTTGCATTTGCAGGACCTGGTCCTTGGGAGGGCTTTTAACCACCCTCATATCTACTGAAAGAGCAACACAGCAGTGCACAAGTAATCCAGGAGGTTGCTGGAGTGCACTGATGATAACTTCCTAGCTCATGTGATCAATAAGCTGATGAGGGGAGGTGCTTTCTTGGACCTCATGCTTACAAATGAGGAAGAACTGGCCAGGCACGTGAAGGTTGTGGCAGTCTTGGTTGCAGTTTCCATAATATGGTGGAATTCAGGATCCTATGAGGAGGGAACAAGACAAATAGCAACATCACAACCCTGGACCTCAGGAGAGCAGGCTTCAGCATGTTCAGGGACCTGCTTGGAAGAGTTTCTTGGAATGTGGTCCTGGAGAAAAGAGGGATGATAGATTTTCAAGGATCACCTCCTCCAAGCTCAAGCATGGTCCATCCCGATGTGCAGAAAACCAAGGAAAGGTGATAAGAGGCCTGCATGGATGAGCAAGGTGCTCATGAGAAGGAGGATCCAGGGAGCCACAGGCTGGTCAGCCTCACCTCAGTCCACAGAAAGGTGATGGGGCAAATAATCCTGGAAAGCATTTCCAAACATCTGATGGACAAGAAGGTGATTGGGAGCCATCTGCATGGATTTAGGAAGGGAAAATCGTCCCTGACCAACCTTGATAGGATTCTACAATGAGATGACAGCTAAATGGATGAGTAGAGAGCAGTGGATGTTCCCCATCTTGACTTTTGAAACTGTCCTCCGTATCATCCTTGTGGATATCGAAGTATGGATTAGTTAAATGGACTGTGGGCGGGACTGAAAATTAGCTGAACTGTCTGGCGTAGAGGATTGTAATTAGCAGCACCAAGCCCAGGTGGAGGTCAGCTAGAAGTAGTATACCCCAACTGGGAGGAGTTGCAGTTACACCAGATGATTGTGCTCCATTCAGAAGGACGTTGACAGGCTGGAGAAGAGGGCAAACAGGAATCTAATGAAGTTCAACAAGGGGAAGTACAAAGTCTTGTATGTGGGGAGGAGTAAGCCCATGCACCAGTGTACTGAGGCCTGACCAGCTGGAAAGCAGTTTGGTAGAAAAGTAGCTGGGGGTCCTGGTGGACACCAAGTTGACCATAAGGCAGCAATATGCCCTTGTGGCAAAGAAGACCAACAGCCTCCTGGGCTGCATCAGGCAGAGCACTGCCAGCAGGTTGAGGGAGCTGATCCTTCTTCTCTGCTCAGCCCTGCTGAGACACACCTGGAGTGCTGGGTCCAGTCCTGGCCTCCCCAGTGCCAGAGAAACATGGACATACTGGAGCAATTCCATCAAAGGGCCACAGAGATGCTTATGGGCTTGGAGCACCTGACATAGGGAGAGTGAGGGTGAGAGCGCTGGGGCTGTTCAGCCTGGAGAAAGCTCAAGGGGATCTTATCAACACGTGTGATGAGAGTGAGCAAAGAAGATGGCTCTTCTCAGTGGTGCCCAGTGACAGGACAAAGGGCAATGGGAACAGATATGAGAAATTCCACTGAAAAATAAGAAAAATATCTCACAAGTATAAAATGAGTGATTGCCACAATAAAATATTAACAAGTATAGAGTAAGTAGACACCTTAACAGTATTGCTATGTACTATTGTGCCTGTAACAATTTATAGAGTACCTTGTCAAGGACAAGGAAGTTATTAATCATTGTAAGTAGCAAATTGATCTTGGTTTTACAGACCAACTGAAAATAAATGTTCAGCAGAAAATGAGTTGATTCTTTTTCATTTTGCTGTTGTGCCAATTTCTGCTAAGAATGCTGTCATGATTTTAGCAGTGTTTGTCAAAAGAGAAATGATTACATCCTAAGTACTGTCTGGAAGAATATAAAATTCAGCAGTCTTGTGAGTGAAGTAAATGAAAGTATCTTCTGCTTGTGTGTGTCGCTAGCAGAAAAGGCATACTAACATCCGGTTATTTTCAGTCTGCTGGTCTAGTAAATTCCATATATTTACTTGCTACCCTAATTATTATTTAGTTTTAATTTGTGGCGATTATTTATTCTTGTTTAACATAACCCTTTCTATTAAAGAACATATATGTACTTCAAAATTATAATCGTGTCATAATATAGATAGGAAGATTGTAGTCTTTACGGGGCAGAGGAAATAATCCATAGGTCATGTGCAATAAAATGTAAAGAAGAAAGATTAATGTACTTCCCTACCTGCAGTCTACAAAAATGATTGTAGTGATTTCTAAGCAAAGATGTACCGGAGAAAGCAATTCGCTAGTCCGGGTCGTAAAGTGGTCTGTCTTTTTCTAGCATCTTGACTGCTTAATGCAAACTGTTATTGTGTCCATTCGGTAATAAAGTCTTCTCTCGTCCAGCTTTCAGATTAGATACAGATGATAAACTCCTGGATAGAGTGTAATATCAGTAAAAGGTAACATTTCTCAATGTTTTATGGTTCTGTATTGTGTTAGGTCTTGTCTTCACAATACTAGATTTTTAATTCTATTCCTTTGGTAAATAGCTTGCTTAGAAGCTATCTTGTGCTTGTTTTCAGTTGTATCTTCAGGGTGTGATATAAAGGATCACAGTAAAAGAAATTAATTCAAAAAGTATGTGATTGTGGTCCTTGATCTTATATCCTGTCTTTGAAAGCTAGATGAAATAGCGATGATAAAAATGGCAAGTGATGCAGTCAGAAGAACACAACCAAAGCAGGATTTTGTATGCCAAACTCTGCTTGGCTGTGGTTGGAAGGGGCATGACCTGTGTGTTTATTGAATGCGACTGTCCTGCTTTTGAATCTTAGTGCTACAGCAGTGGTTAGAGCATGCGTAAGTGCAAGTCTTAGGAAGTAAGAGAGAGACTTGTTAACAAACGCTTCAGAAAACAAAAGCTGGGCATTTATCACAACTTAGAGCTGGTTTCTGTGTTTTGACTCAGAAAAGCCGTTTTCTGTGACCAGCCTCCACTGCACATCTGCACCTTCCTCTTGGCACAGTGAGTAGCTAGAGCTGTAAGCAGCAAGCTGCCTGATGTGCCGGCATTTGTCTTCCTAGGGAATGCAAGCGCCTGCTCTGCTACTTTATAATTTATGTCACTTGAATAGAAAAGGAAGACTTAGCACGTTTTAGTGGGAAAAATGGAAAACAAACCCTTTGGTAATCTGAGAGAATAATGTGTGCTTAGCAGCTGGCAATGTCATTTTTGATTTGTATGTAATTATTATTCAGTTTTAGGTGGTGCTTACGTTCCTTGCTCCTGATGAGAAGATTCATTTGTACGCATCGTTATTATCTCCTTTGACATGTGCGTTAGTGACATTAATCTGTGTTTTATTTTCTGCAGTGGTAATAACGGGGTTGTCTTTCCCTGGCTTTATTATGTTGTCGTGCTTTCTGAAGTTGTCCTCATAACACAAAGGAAAAGTATAGCGTAGGGATCCAGTGGGAACCAAGTAACGTTCAGCGTGGGGTGAAGCAGCTCCTCTCGTCTTTCCGGCATCCTCCTTGCCAAGCTGTGATGTGCTTTCCTTACTGGTGGGCAGGCAGGCAAAACTGCTCCTTTTTCGAGTCGCACAGCTGAAAAATAGTTTATTAAATCTCTCCAGAAAGGGTGCGGCAATAGAGGCTTTATGCTCTTGATAGGAACATTTCAATCCTTTTTGCAGTTTATTCTAGAAATGCATAAGATTGTTGGGGGGAGTTAAAGATTTATTCACTTTGAGCTGGACTAAAATAGCCTCATTACTTTCAAAGTATGAGCTGATAAAATGACTCATTCATTTGAAATCATCCAAATGGTGTTTTTTTGGGAATCTTGTGATACTCTTTGCCTTGTTACAAGATGCTAATTGGTCCTGTCAGGCTGCTGAGGAAACTTTGGGTCCACTGCACGTGTGACGCATCCTGGCTTAGCACAGTGGCATAGCATACTGTTTTCTTCTGTTGTTGTCTTGGTTTCCTGGTTTTTTCCTACATGTTATATACTTTGTGTATTGAGATCGTTCATCTGTCTCTAGTCAGAAGCTATTTGGGGAATTTCTATGAATAAATAATACTGAAACTTACACATCTGATTGTGATATTAATGTAATCAAACCCATGAAGTGAAGCATACATGGAGGATGGAGGTTTCAGCTAGAGTGTTCCCACTTCTCTGCTCATGTTCTTCATCTTCCTCCTGTTTTGATTAATACTGTTTGAGGAAGATATTACGATTTATGCACAGTAGCCATATAAAATAAGTGTATTAATATTAAAAGATGAAGGATTAAAATTAGTTCTTTTGTCTTTATTTCTAGCCTGCTTAGCGTCCATCCTTCCCCCTTTTTGCCTGTTGTAGTACTTGAAATTTATTCCCCACCATATAAAGTCTCCATCTTTACTGATTGAGTTTGAGTCATGGATACGTAGTTTGGGAGAAAGCAAGGAATTTTCCCATTCTTTGGCTTGCTGCTGGCAACATTACCCATTGCTTACCGGAATTTTAAAAACGAGGGCTCAGAATTTGTGACTGTGAACTGCATTGAGAGTTGAAGGTTTTTCTTTTGTGTTAACACCTAGAAGTCTGTGGGTAAGGGTGAAGCATGCACCTTGGTCTGCTCATTAGTATTTTCACATGACCTGGCAAAGAGAAGGTGTTGCAGTTAGGATATGATATACCATATATTCTCCTTTTCACTGAAGAAACTGAGGGCAAACCTTCTCTAAAATTGAAATGATGTGTAGGTTTTCCCAGAGTTTAAGGGAGTCCTGAAAATACAATCCAGTATGCCTTTTCTTGTTTTGACACACTGCTTTTTTTTTGTTCTCTAGTAAGGTTCCCAAAATCCTCTAGGCATGGTTGTCGTGAAAATTCAAGCATGATTCTGTATTTTTTGCAGCATAGAGTGCCAATGTAATAAAACAGTATATTTTTTTCTTTTCTCGGACTGAACAAAAGCCTTTTATTTTGCAGGCACTTAATCAACAAACAAATAAGTCTAATTACTTGTTCATCCATGTGTTAAACTATGCAGCACTCTTTAATGTGTCTACAGTTCTGAATTCACATGACTGTTTTAAATTTGTGATAAGCACCTCTTTATACTTTGACTGCTTAGGAATAGAGACATTTGGCTGTTATCAGCTACAGCAAAAGTCTGTTGACTTCAGGGTTGTCACACCAGTAGCGGTATTTCCTTACGTTTTGCATAACCTCAATTACCAGTGTCTTTGCTTGACAGCATTTGTTACAGTCATCACTACCTTTACTTTACCTTTTATCATTAGTGTTTTGCTTTACTGGAACAATAATTGGATTTCTTGGAGGCAAGAGAAGTTCAAGTTTAGTGGAATAACAGTAGTGTCTAAAAAAAGCTACTCAGTAGCTTTTTAGTGTATGAGAGAATATACCACTGCCATTCTGTAGAATGGACCATCAAAACCTTCCCCTGCAAAAAGCCCTTTACAACCAGCTGCAACAAGAGCAGTAATGCTCTGTGCTGTATGTAGAATTGCATGTTATGACTTAGAAGGTGGAAAATAATTTGAAGTCCTCTAGACAAAAATATTGCTTTTGGTATTGTCTATCTAGAAAGCTATTTTAAGCAACTGCGTTAATGATCGTTCTGCATGGGTTTTTTTCATACAACATGCTTGAATAGCTAACAGCATCATTCATCTGGCTTTATTTGGTCTTTTGGTAGGGAAAACACTGCTGTTGCCAAAGATCACAGCAGACCATAATTACTTGCCATCATTCCCAATGTATACAAGCATTCAGGTACTGAAAACATTGTCAGAAGTAAGATTATACTGAGGGGTTTTCCTCAGTAAAATATATCCATACGCTGTCATGTGAATGCAGGTAAAGTAATATATAAGACAATCATTTTGGATAGCAAATAAAAACCAGGCAAAACACAAGTCAGAAAGTCTCCTCCTAGGAAGAAGGTGTGAGGCCTTGCAAGATAAATTTTCAACAGCCAAAAAGAACGTATCTAAGTTCCTCAGGGAAAGGTCCCATGGAGTTGGTTCACTGCTTGGAGAAAAGTAGTTGGGTGCATGTGTTGCGTGGAGCTTGGTTGATGTGCACCCATGTGGGATGATTGCTCGATGTAATATCCCTGGATGTACCCAGCCTGTCACCTTGTACTTTCATGTTGATATGCATGTAATTGTTGGAGTGGGTCCAGAGGAGGGCCACAAAAATGATCACAGGGATGGAACACCTCTCCTATGAGGACAGGCTGCAAGCAGTTGGGGTTGTTCAGCCTGGAGGAGGGAAGGCTCTGAGGAGACCTTATTGCAGCCTTTCAGTACTTAAAGGGGGCCTACAGGAAAGATGGGGAGGGGCTCTTTATCAGGGAGTGTGGTGATAGGACGAGACAAGGGGTAATGCCTTTAAACTAAAAGAGGGTAGATTTAGTCGAGATATAAGGAATACATTTGTTACAATACGGGTAGTGAAACGCTGGAACAGGTTGCCCGGAGAGGTGGTAGATGCTTCATCCCTGGAAACATTCAAGGTCCGGTTGGACAGGTCTCTGAGCAACCTGGTCAAGTTGAAGATGTCCCTGCCCATTGCAGGGGAGGTTGGACTGGATGACCTTTAAAGGTCCCTTCCAACCCAAACTATTCTGTGGTTCTACATATGCATGTGAGAAAGCCTGTTCAGAAATACTGACAGACACTGTTGTCTTTACTCTTTCTAGTATGTGTTAGAGGAGAATGTAGGTCCCAACAAGGCGAGGGCCCTGCAGTGATAAGCCCTGTGTATGTAATTAAAAGACAATTCCTGCCCTGATGAGATCCTTAATATAGCCTGTGGCAAAGAGGGGTAAAAAACAAAAGGGCGATGACAAAGAACCACTGTTCTGATGGAGCTGTATGGTCTAAAGTTTTCAGCTGTACTTCTGGTACAGTTCATGGATGACTGGTTTTGTGGTGAGGGGTGAATTTCCAACCATCACTGCATGCTTTCACGAGGCCAGATTGCAGATCTTGTTATAGAACTGCTGTGAAAGGCTGTCCGTGAACTTATCTATCATTAGTTGTAATTGTACTGACTATCAATCTTTATGAAATCTTTCATTTTTATAGGAAAACTGTTGAGCAAATTCTGGTAAAGCCACTCCGGCAGCCTGGGATTTCCATGACTAAGAGATTTGATGGGAGACAGAAGTCTAACAGATATAATTTATGAACTAACTCTTCAAAATGGTAATAGGAAATACGTCCTTTTTTGAGAAATATTTACTCCTAAGCAGTATTTCTTGTTGATGGAAAATCTGATGCCCAGCCCCCTAGTCTACCCTAAATGTCCTGAAAATCGGTGTTAACTGAAGATAACTCTGTGTCTTTGAAATTCAGGCTATTTGGACTTTGGCAACTAGATTTAACACCCCATTTTTAGTCACCCAAAACTTACAACCTGGACAACATTTCTTCACCTGAATCTCTACCCTCATTTTATCTCTTTTGAATAAGATAAATACTTTTGAATAATAACAGTATTTTAATTATGAACTGATAATAAAGTAAAATCTTTCCTTGGCACAGTATTCCCCTGTGCCCTATTTCTCCCTTTGTTTAAAATGAATGGGCTGCCTCTCCCCCTCTGCCCTTGCTGACTAAGCCGTTGGCTCTGCTGTAGCTCTTATGGATTGCTTCTGCTGAAGGGCACACTTCCCCCAGCTGTCTTTTGGAAGAGAATAAAGGAGCTGTTGTTGATAAGATAAACTTTTATGTGGTCAGTGATTTCTTTATATGCACACACCTTCAGATGTTCAATGCATAGATGTCCAAAATTGGTCTGTGGACTGAATCTGGTTCATGAGATCGTATCAAGCCATGGTAATACAAGGTAAAGCCAAAGGTAATACAAGGTAAAGCCAAATACAGCTGTTAATTGGTGTGAGCAGTGGTGTGGGGGGTGATCCAACAGGTTCATGAAACATCCAGTGTTGCCCACTTTTCTGGGTAGGTTCCTTGTTTGAGGATACAGGTTGAGTAGGACTGGAAGGGGTGGGTATGACTACAGCTGAGAGGGGAAGCTACTTTGAGAGGGGTGGCCTGGGTCATGGGCAGAGAGCTTAGTCTGGCCTTGGTTGGGTTTGCACCATGGGGAAAGCTGAAGAGCTTTGAAGATGTTTATGACAGAGGTTTCCCTGCTGGGGCTCCGTGCAGAAGTGAGGAGATACAAATTGATATGGACCAGGCTGAGAGGCAGTGGCACTCTGGCGGAGATTGGCAGTGCACTTTGATTGCTGTTTCAGCACTTGGACATATGTGACTGGTGTGGTTTGGATCTGTGTCTGAGTTGTGGATTACCATCGCTCTTTAGTAGTCTGAGAGAAACCACTCCTGTATTAGGACACACTAAGACACCATTGCCCAAAAAGACAATATTCAGGGCAGGGAAGGCACCATGACTTCTAGAGAAATTAAGGGGGTATTTGGAAGACTGAGGGTTATGTCCTTAAGAATAGCAATGTTGTCTTACTGTCCTGTCTCTGCCTCCAAGCAGATGCCTATGGATTAGGAAGAACAGAATGTGCAAGCGTAGACAATACTCTGCTTTCCCAGCCTCAATTATTTTTTCTGTTTTAGGACCTTTGAAGAAGTTGCTTTGCACTTAATAACCATCAACCAAGTCTTTGTTTCATGGTCTCATCCATTTTCCTCTTGAAAAACTTTAAACAGCTACAGAGTCCCTTGGCAATGAGTTGCCCAAGTCTGCTGCCCACTGCATGAAGACCAGCCCCCTGTTTGCTTGGCCTTTTGTTTTTATTCTTGGGATGGAGGGGTGGCTGTTTTGGGGTAGGTGGGGAAGGGTTTATATAGAGCGTGAACCTACCTCTTAATCTGTGTTGAGATCTCTTTAGAAGGTCAGAGCAGCCAGTCTGACCACCTCAGAGCAGCTGGCTTTGATCCATCACTGGTCCAGACGTAATAAATAAACGTTAGTGAATGTAGGTTGGCTTTTTGCAGCCAAGCATTTCTTCGCTGTATTTCTTACCAGTGGTTTGTACTAGACAGAACTTTCCACTGTTCAGGACCTCCCATTACTTCCAATTAGAAAGACATCTCGATATATTGGTCTGGCTGCAGACAAAAAAAAAGCTGACGCAATTTCGACAGCTTCCCTTATGGTCCTATAAAAATCATTTGTACAGAAGATACAAAGATGTAGTGTGGATGTTGCATTTAATGCTATCTTCAGGCTTTTGGTAGGTTTTTGTAATGCACCAATATCCTCCTGCACAATTAATTTTTAGAACAAAATTCACTAGTGGTTGGTATGGAAAGCCTCTAAGTATTTTGGTTAACCAATCTTCTGGCTTAGAAGAGCCATTGTAGAGGTCTGCTATGCATAAAGCAAAGTTAAGCATGTCTTTAACACAAAGCTTATTTTCCTGAAGCCATTGTAAAAAGCCCACAGTGATAAGGCATTTTATTTTTTATTTGTTGTTTTTTCAGCACAGTAGAAAGTCATTTATTCTGAGCAACTGGAAATCATTTTAGGCTTAGCAATATGTTGAGACAAACGATAAAGTATTTAAAAGCCTAATTTTACTGAAGAATAACCGTCCATAACAATTAAAGATACTAAAAAAAGCTTTCAGAGAGGCAGAACAGAAATTTAGCTGACAAAATGGATAATAAGTTGGGATTTTGGATTATACAGAGCTTCGCACTGTTGGTCTCACTGAAACTTCAAATACACAGTGAAGATCAGATAATAGTGAAGATGTTGGCAGATCTTTTCTGTTTTGTTACTCTTCCTTTTCTAGTGTGGCATTTCATATATGAATTATACTTTGCTGTCCCTATTCTTTTTTGTTTTCCATACTCACTATAATATAAATATCACAGTTCATTTGATTAAGTTTGAATGTCTCATAACTCTTAATATAATGTTCATGTTATTTGTTTCTCCGAGGAAGAAAAAGGAAAATAATGTGATTTATTGAGTTATGTAGACACCAAATTCAGACTTGAAATAAATGCATTTGTTTCTATAATTATGACAGGCGTTGCGCTTATTGCGCCAGGCCTGTGCTTGGCCTTACAGTTTGCTTTTTGTACTACTTGGTATTTCACTAGGCTAAAATATATTTGTAACAGTCTTTACTGTTGCATTAAATAACTATTTGTATACATATACTTTTATATTTGAATGAATTCCCTTGTTTTGGGTCACCCCGCAGCCATTGTCTCAGCCATTCCGGTTCATAGCTGATGCTGTCTGGAAAAGCTGTCATGGTACATTGTTGTATCCAGACAATAGTTTGCATCCGAGTCTGCCTTGACAAGAAAAAATAGATGGAAAAGTCCACATTTTAGAAAATGACTTAAGAAAATAAACGTAAATGCTAGCATTTTTTGTCCTGTATGTTCCTTCAGTTTTCACCGTGCTATGTTCCTTCAGTTTTCACCGTGCTTTCTACAGTTTCTGTCCGATTCATGGTTTTCCTTGGTCCAACAGTCAACAAAAGCTTTTCCAGATCCTTCCTTTAGCACTGCTTATGCTTGCTAATTAAAAGTTTCTGTTGCGTTGTTATTATGCATAGCAAGTAATCTTTATTACCTGGCCAAAAGCTGGCATACATTTTATGATGATTGCTTTATCTCTGTGGCTGGTGAATCCCTTCCCTACATCGATTCAGCCCAAGTTATGTTTGAGGTCACCACAAGTTTTCATGTTTTTTCCCTTCTTTCCATTTTCCAGTTTAGTTTGAGCAGCTGTTGCTTCTGTACAAATGGCATAAATTTTGACTATTTGTTTGTATGCGATTTCTATATGAAAGACTATCCTATAATATTAAGACAGTTGTACATTTTCATTGCCTCGTGTAGTAGTTAACCAAAATTTGATTTCTTCTGCCTGCCTTTTCTTCCCCCACCCCCTCATCTGAACTCTTACACACTTGCTATTTTTTTCAATTTATATGTCTGATTTTTTAAAAAACTTTTTCATTCAAGTTTGTAGTTTTCATTATTTTGAGACTTAGAGTTTCTATTAATAGTTCAAAAATGTTCCGAGTTATACTTACTGAACTACTACACGCTGCGACTTTACATAGATTTACGATAATACATATTCACAGTTTTGAATTTTTGATTCTTTTTCACAGAGTTGTCAAAAATCATTCTTGTTTACTCTTCACATAACACGGCTCTTTTCCCCTCTCCTCTCACAGTTCCTTGTAATATGCTTGCTTTATTCAAAACTCATCTTGTTTTCCAGATATCTCAGTCACCTTGCTGAGATTATTAAATTGAATTTTTTTAATATCCTGTCAGTCAGCTCAAAAATATTACTACTTTACTGGTTTTTATTTCACTATCAGATCAGGAAAACTAACTAGGCAAATTACGGTCATTTTCAACACTTTAAAAATTAGGTTTTTCACAGCAGAAGCTGCTGGAGATCTGCTGTATCTGTGTTGTATTTTACAGTGGAATTAAATCCGTTCCTTTTTCAAGCCATCTATTTTGGTTTTTCAGTATAACTGCAAGTGTCTATATTCTGCTTCAGTTTTTCAGAGTGCTTGATCTTTGTAAGTAAAGGTTTAATTGAGTTTTCATCTCCTCTTTTTGCAAAAGTGAACTTCTTTGATTTTGTATCTTAACTTTGGGAAGTCACAGGGAGGAAAAACCGTACAAACCAGATCTCTTGAAGAAATGGGTATTTGCTTAAGTTAGTTATGCTCAGTTACAGAAGTATGAAAAACTTCCTTTTTAAAAAAGATATGCAGTCTGATGCACAATATGCAATTAAATTCTTCAGAAAATATGAGAAGACAATGATGGGTACGCTCTTACAGGGATGTAGAAAGCCAGGAAAGCTTGCACATAGAAATGTTATCCTATCCAGAGCTCTAGAATAGTTTTTCAATTGCATTTATTATTTAACTCACCAAATGCTTAAATTATTTATCTATGTCTTGTCAGAAAAAAGAAGTAGAAATGTGATATAAAAACCTCGTGGTATTTCACTTCTGTAAGGCAGTAGTATCCTTGATGTGATGGTTTGGTTGCTGGTGAGCTTTCCCAGCATATTTGGGCCACGGCTGGGCTTGGACCAGAGTTGTCTGATTGTTTCCTTTTCCTTTTCTGCCCATCTCCGTGTATCCGTTTGCTGCCTCCTGTCTTGCCCGGCACCGTAGGCTCTTTGGGGCTTACACACACACACTCTTTGATACACTCACTATTTCCTCAGCACAATAAGTTTTGAAACATAATTTGGCATCTTAGCTGTTATGCTTAGCAATCATCAATGATTTAAAATGGTGGTACGGGTATAGTTTCATCAGGCGTCCTCAGCCTTTAGGTGTGGCTTCCCAGAACTGACCGTCGTGTGAATCCTGCCTCTCATTTTCCGAGAAGTGATTTGGCAGTGCTCGGAGCACCCTGGATTGTGTGAGTCAGGCTGGACATCTGCCGCCAGAACCTGCCCTCGCTAGTTGGTCATCGTGGGATTGTGGGCAAAGAGCCCACCAGAAATGCGGATGTCGGGAGTGGGCCGTGTGATTTTTCTAGACATAATACATCATTATGTCTTGGAGCTCTCCCTAAAGTGATTTGCCATGGGTCACACAGCTGTAGTGGAAGCCGGAATGGAGCTCAGCTCTGTATCAGCTGGAGAATCTTACTCATTTGCCTTAACATACAGAAATAAGAGAAAATTAAAGCAAGCTTAAGGAATTAGAGGATGAAACAAATCTAGGCTGGTTGGTGTAGGAGCAGTGTGTCTTGAGAGAGAGAAGAAATGCAGGAAGGAAGTAAGAAGATGCGTAAGTGAGAGACAAGGATGGGGCATGCATCTTGGAGTCAGAACAGGCACGAAGTGCCAGATTTTATGGACCACAAAGGCTGGAGTAGCCAGTGGCATTTGAATTGCACCTCAGCCCCTCAATGCCTTTTGCACGGAGGGCAGCGCATCAGTAAAATCGTCGTAAATGAAGAATAAGTACACATTTTGCGTGTGCTGTGAGTTAAGAACCCTTCATTTCAGGTGGCACTGTACCATCTCCAGAGTCATCTGAAAGCTGCTGTGCACCAGGCTCGGAGCTGAATGGCGACAATAAATACAGGCTATCTCAGAAGCAGAAATATATCCACAGTCTGCATATTTCAGTAACTGTATGACTGGAAGAGAAATACTGTTTTTTCCAAGGTCTTAACAGTAGGCGAATATTTTGTTTATGATGTGTGTCAGTAGTTTCAATCCATGTGGTACCAGGATGGCTCACAGTGTATCCACCAAGCTTGCAAGAATGTAAATAGACTCTGCGCTCCGACTGTCAGCAATATGACAGATAGCTGAGCTGTTCTGGGACATTACTCCTAAGAATTGTGTTTTCTTGTGGGGTTTTGTGTGTTTGGGGTTTTTTTGGTTTGGTGGGTTTTGTTTTGTTTTTTGTTTTTTTTTTTAAACTAGAAGATTTCTTTTTATAATCAATCCTTAGTGCTTAAAAATTAAATGTTCAACTGGTTATTTTAAGGCAGGTGTAGACTTTCTGGTGAGCTCCCCAAAATGACCTCTGACCAACCTCTTGGATCATTCTTATGAGGATGCTGTAGGAGTTGTGCTTCAACTTACAAGTCCCAGGTCCTAACTGAGTTAGGAGAACTGCCAGGTTTTCCCAATGAGAATTAAAAGTGAGACTGCCCCCAAGAAAAGAAATGCCAACTTGCAGCTCTGACATTTTCATTAGTAATTGTTTAGTATTTTATAATACTAGTAGTGTCTAAAGCCATGAAAAGGTGGACATGTGTGAGGCTTAAGGTCTCTACTGAGGTAAGAAACAGCAGAAATACTCAAGACAGTTGGTTATCTAAAGGCTCCGAAAGCCTACTCTGTACCTGGCTTGAGGAGCCATCCAAGGTGTGGTGCTTTGCTTTTGCTAGAGTAATGTTTTCTAACTAATTATATTCCATCGTGAAATCTCCAATCAGATACAATTGTTTACTTACCCTTTCCCCATCTTACCTTCACAGAAAATTGAGAAATGCCCTTGTACCTAAGGCACACTGGGCAAAGCGGCAGGGATACTGCAACCTGTGTGATGCTTTTCTCCTCCACCATCTTCATGTCTCAAGAGAGATCGAGGGGAGCAATTCCTTTTCAATGGCTGTAGCAGAAGATACTTCCTTCTTGCCATTGATACTATGAGGGTTATTTTCATGATGGAGAGAAGTGGAAAGAGATAAAATGAAAAATGCTTTTTGAATTCACACAGGAAAAGGTGTGGCATGAAAAGAAAGGGAGCGTGCAGGGGGGGAGACACAGGAAGAAAGTAATAAAACAAAAGAAACGTTACATTACAAAAAGAAAAAATTAAATCAGTTGCTGATGAATGTAACAGTAGCACACGACACTTAAATATAAGGCCTTGAACAGAGAGAATACAGATTAGGAGTTCTAAATTTTATCATTTTTTATTATTATTATTTTGTTCAAACAAATTAAATTACTTGACAGAAATGAAAAGCTTCTTTCAGGCTGAGGCTTGTGTGCCAGTTTTCACCACAAACACGTTTTTAGAGTTGGGTTATGATCTCCTGGAAATAGATAAAAATGAAAATGCTGATACAGGCTAGAGCGTGGTAATAGGAATATGCCTCAAAAATAAATGAGAGGTTTTATTGCACTACATCTTAGGATCTTGGCGTATCATGCCTGCTTGTTGAATAATAATTTCCTGTTGATATCAGTTGTGTTTTTCCCTCCTCTTCCTCTCTTTCTCCACCCTTCCTCCCAGCTTGAGAGGACTTAACCAGCACTGCAGGCTTCTGTTTTGTATGAACATCCTCCAGTGCACTTCACTGTAATGGTGAAAGCGCTGCAGTTCCCAGGCTAATTGCTCTTGAGCTGGCATGTAGGTCATCACCTCGTTGTTTGCTTTGTCTGCTGTCTAAAGAGCTGATAAAACGCACATTGCTGCGCTGTGGCTTTCCAGTGGCCGTTGAAGGCTTGTCACAAATCAGTGTCGTCTTCCTGCACCTGCAGCATGGCTTTTTGCTCTTTGCCAGGCATAAATAGCAGGTGGTCTCCTTATAGAGAATATTTTACATAAGCAACGCTTTTCTGCATTTAGCTTTGCTCCTACCTCATACATCCGAGTTTGGGCAATAGGCAGCAGCTCCTCTAACCCATCTGCTGGGAAGGGTCCTCAGAAACACACCTTGGTGAGACAGCTTTCTGCAACTTCTGAAGAGGTAAAATCGTTGCTTAGCTCAAATGAAAAAGAGCTTTGTGTATGTTGGGCCCTAGAGCTCAGCTGAATCAGGGCATGGATAATTGAATATACATTTTTTTCCTTTTATTTCAACTGTACTCTCTCTCACTTGAGAGGAAGCTGCATCTCTTGTCCCTCAGTCAGCAATCTGAGTGTTCCTGTGTCATGTACTCCTGAATGAAAGAACTGAAAAAATACAAAATCTCGTATTTTAACTGGCTTTTATGAAAATCACTGGCCAGTAATGTTAGACTGGCATCATCTTTCCTACCACTAGAAGGAACTCGTAGGATGAGCTTTCCTTCACCACAGTGGTGTGACACCGGCAGCACAGGGGCTGCTGCCAGGTCCGTTCTTCACTGATTTACACCAATTTCACACAGCTCTAGCTCCACTCATGACGTTTTTCCTGATTCTCATTAGCGTCTGCAGGAAGGCTATGGAAATCAGTTTTCACAGGATCTTGATACTGATTTAGTAACGCAGGTAACACTGTGCTCAACCCGTAACGTTGCTTTTAAAACATGAATGGTGTTTCTCTTGCCATCTCGGGTGCCGGGTTTGTGCAGCCGGGGCCTGGATCAGCCCTTGAGGCGCTTCCAGAAGCGCACAGACATCTGCAGAAGTGCCTGGTCAGGGAAGTGGATGATGTGCTGATTCGGAGCTTATGGCTGCCCGTCTGCTCCCCTCGGGAAAGCATCAGCATTGCCACCGCTGCCCTTCCCCAGGGAGGAATTGCTCCCACTCTGGAATGGCTGGCTCCAGCCAGCTCCAGGGAAAACGAGCGTGTTTCAGCCGTCCGACCCACTGAGGTGTCTTCGCGGCCGTGCCACAAAATGTGCTTCATAACTGGGCAAAGTAGAGTGTGTCAGTGGCCATGTCCAGCTGTAATATTTTTGTTAAACAAACCCAGACTTTATGGTAAGGTGTGATCTAGCACTATTGAAAAGCTTTTTACTTGAAGAAAAGGGACATTGGGACGGGAAGGAGACAAATGGAAGGGAGGAGCTTACATGGTCAGTGCTCAGGGCTTTCTAGGAAGGGAACCAAAAGTGTCGGCAAGAATGAAGAAGAAGAGGCTAAAGGTATAGGTGGTTTCAAGCCAGGAGCATCTGTTGGAATTTACTTCAGAATACTTAGGGACTTGGCTAAAGCAATCTTCAAATCACTACTTCTGTATTTCTTGAGAACTTATGGAAGGAGAGGGTCTGAGAGGACTAGGGATGGGCAGAAATGGATGCCGTCTTTGACAGGGAAATAGGAGAAGTTATTCTTAATTATAGACCAGGCATTTTTTAAAAAAAAATTATTAAATAATTTGCAAGTGCTTAGCAAGTAGCAAGGGAATACCCAAATAAATTTGTCAAGAAGAGATTACATTGAGCTAGTCCAAATTTCTAACGTTGATGGAATAACTGGCAGAAAGACTAAGAAAGAATTATTAGATGTGATCCATTCTGACTTCAGTAAGGCTTTTGACACTATTTCATTTGACACTGTACTGTGTAAACCAGGGAAGTACTCTAAATGAGGTCTCTATAAAGTGACTTCTGCAGTGGTTGAAAGGCTGCAACAAAGGTTTGGCTGTCAGTGACTTTGATAGTCCCAGCGGTGGGAGTTGGCTTTCTCAAAGACTCTGTCATCTGCCCTGTTCTCTTCAATATTTCTTTTATGATTTGCATAATGAATTTGAAAATACTTATGAAAATTGTGGATGACACGCAACTGAAAGGGGTTGTGAACGTTCTGAAGACAGAACACGGTCAGACTTTACAATAGTCTGGATAAATTAGGATAAGGGTCTGAAATGAGTAAGATAGTATTCAGTTAAGTGTGGAAGCCACAGCTGGGAAGGAAAAATCAAATGTACAAATGTAAAACAGGAAATAATAAGCTAAGCAGCTGTGCTGCAGTGCAGAATCAGTGTTCATTTTTAGTGGATGACAAATTAAGCAGCTTAGTGGTGTGATGCCATTGCAAAGAGCTCAGGTCTTGCTGAGTTGTATAAAGACTGTATGCCCCAGGTGAAGCCGCTGTGGATGCTGTCTCCGCTATTTGGGTACCATGCTAGGAAAGAGGTTGTCAAACTGAATACAGGAGCAGGATGGAGGATTGTTTTAGAAAACATGATGTGAGGCAGGGCTTGAAGGAATTACTTTTTTTTTTTTACATGAATGTAGGAAGTCTCTCTTTTTCAGGACTCATAATTCACCAAACATTCCACTAGTCAAATCAAAAAGTACAGCATTTCTAGATCTACTGGACTAGATCCAAGGAGAAGCAGAATTAGCACCATTCGAAATTACAGACTATGAAGCTGAGCAAAATGAAAAATACTTCAAAGAGCTGTACAATTCATGGAAAAACTTTGAAGAGCTTTGGGGTTTTACTGTTTTCTTAGCAAGGGAATTTAAATTCTTAATTCAACCCTGCTACTCCTACTACTTCTCCCCCACCGGAATTAATAGCACTGCACATAACCTTACTATTTAAACAACCCCTAATTATGATGTCAGAGAGTGTTTGCCTTCCAGGCTCTCCCACAAGTTGATGCCGTGCTGCCTTTTCCTCTTCTTGCAGAGGAGCTGCCCCCAGCCTTTGCCTTGCCAGTTACACTCCAGCCACCTACTTTTTTCCAGCCCCTCTTCTGGTATTTTTTCCCCCCTTCTCATATGAAAAACTCCAACTGGGATTCCCCAAAGTTGCCATCTTGTTCATGTTCTTTAGAACAACATGGTCAGCGAGCGGTTTTCCACCAGGGCTGCTCTTAAGTTGCCCCCTGATGCACTTTCTTGGACAACGGCGCTGCTTCTTTCCAGTCTCTGCTTTGCTCTGGAAGACTTGGGCATCATCTGCCAGAGCCATGGGCCACAGCTACGAATGCGAGGTCAGCAAGCTGCCGGCTTTATCCCTGGCCAGGCTGTCAGATCACCTCTGTTGCTGTAGGGCCTGATGGGATGGTGTCTGGTGGAAACACTCCAGCTGATGTGGGCTTTCGATCCTGTGTCGAAGTCCCTGCCTTGCAGAGCAGCCTGGCAAGTGCAGCAGCTTTGCGCACCTCAGCTCCGCTATGAGATGTGTGGAAAACTGTCATCCGATAATTGTTGAGCCTTCGATGATATGAATTGGCTGCGGATTATACAGCTTTCTGGAGTTTTTAATTCTGTGGGGTCCCGTGTCCCAGAAGATCTTTCTTTCTGAGACTAGAACAATATTTTATTGCACATTGAAACTTCTGTATGGCATTATAATGCATTGCAATAGTTATTAATAAAGTGAAGAATGTATGGGGGGAAAAGCTATAAAATGCATCACACAAAAAAGAACTGGAGCAACTAATGATTTAAAAAGACGGAATGAGAATCTATGCACCATATAACATCTAAGCAGATTTTTCCCTGGTATTCCGTACAAGGTCTACTCCTTCAGTATCTGCTCTATTTGCAGAATTTCTTATTCTGTTCCAAGCAGCACTTTGGTGTCTATGAAATACCTGTGGCATGTTTTGTAGTCCTGAAATGACTACAAACCAGTTGCAAACTGTAGTAACAGTTATGTTCTATAACAGAGCATAAAGGTGGATATTTTAAGTGTCTGTTTGCTGGACTAAGAAGTGCTTCTGAATCAGGTGCGACTGAAGTCACTGCAATTGTGTTTTCCAAAAAATGAGCATCCCTTTCACGTGCCAGAGCATTGGGGTTTGGTTCAAAAACCTCTGGATGCTGCTGCTGCACAGCAGTAAGAAATCTCCCGATGCCAGGAGGGGTGGAAGCAGAGCGCGCTCTCCTGCTGTGTGTGGTGTGCATGAGAGGGGAGGAAAAAGCACAAGGGAGACTTTAAGCAGCCCCTTTTCTTTAATAGGACACAGCTTAGGGTTTTTTGTGGTTTTTTTTTTTTTTTTTTAAATCTCTGGGCTGGTGGTAAGCTGCAGTTGTACAGTGTGTTGTTGAACGGGCTGGTGCTGCGAGCGAGGTCCCACAGGAGCGGTTGTGGTCTGGGGGGGAAACTTGTTGGGTGTTGCTTTCCTGGCGATGATGGCAGTTCATTTCAGGAGCTAGGCAGAGTTTGCGAGGAGGGACAGACGGGGTCAGCCGATGGTTTTCAAGCAGGTACTTTCTTGGAGGTTTTCATGCAGGTGGCATTTGGCCATGCACAAAATGAAAACAACAGATGAGTTTCCTTTCGCAGCAGGTTTTCTCTCACAACTAAGAAGGTGCTTTCTTTTGAACTTTTTGCAAACATTGTTAAACCAATGTCACATAGACTGATGCCTTCTGGTGCTACATGCTCACAGTGTTTTTTCCTCTGTCCTAGCCAGGGAGAGCTGTGCAAGCCCTCTGACTGCAGAGGCCTTGAATGTCATTTCACATGCCCCGCGGTCTTGCTACAACTGCACGGGACAGGAGGGAAGGGGGAAAGCCTGATGCCTAGAAAACAAAGGAAAATGATCATATTCGAGGAAAAAAATGGAAAACCAATAAACACAGATTCCCTGTGGTGTCATTTTATTGTCTGCTTCAGAATGCAAGCTTATATTAAATATCATTTGACAAATATATTCTGCTGCTTAAGCTGCCCTTGGGATGCTCACTGTTTACCAATGTAGTTTATTATAGCTAATGGTAATGCAGGTGTTTTTCTAAAAAAGAAACCCTGTAGCGTTGCACAGAATCTTGTTTTTCACTCGTAGATCAGATTTCTTCAGACTGTGGTCTGCATAGTTGTAGCCCCATTTTGGTATGAACGAATGGCCTGAATCTAAGTCTTTATCCCAGGTATTTAACTGGGAAGGATCTGTCCCTCGGCTTCGGGCATAGCTGAACCAAAGATGATGTAGATGAGAGCCGTGTGCTGTACAGAGCAAATACTTTTTGTTACAGGATTTCTCACAGTTCTTTGATGCAGAAGGAACCAAGTCGGGCAGAGGCCCTGCTGAAGGTCTTGCTGGTTTAGGAGGGCTGTCTTTTAATCTCAAAGGTGAGAATTCTATGGAAATTCTTCCCTCAGAAATTTTCTGCTTCTGCCTTCTACCAGCCAGCCAGTCTGCTGCTCTCTGCTTCTCCAGAGGATGTATTAATATGCTTTGAAGGTGAGTGACTGGTGTGATCACCTTCGGCTTTCTCTGCATCCCCTGGGAGAGGCCGGGGCCATGAGCCCAGCAGAGCCTCAACAGAGATGCTGAACTTTCCCTGCTGGGGCTGTGCCAGTACCAGCCGATACGAAATGTAAAGCTTGAACTTTCAAACTTCAACTCCTAGGGAGTGCTTGTGCAGGGAAGGTCAAGCTGATGGACTGTCAGCTTTAGTCAGTCCCGCAGGGAATGGCGTGGCCTGAAATGTTGAAAGTTCACTCTGTGCTGCCNTTTTTTTTTTTTTTTTAATGCCAAAGTTTCTTGCTGCATATAACTGGCTATTTGAAGAGATAAGTGAACTTCTTTCAAATACTTTTAGACAAATTTGCTACATCCCAGGTATTGCCTTGAGGTGTTTGTGGAGTTTGCTTTTAATCACCACTTCATGTCATCATCTCTTAAATTTAAGCCTGGACTTTGACACTCAACTTGTCGTCTGCTGGTGTTGCTTTTGGGGCTAGTCCTTCCATACCTGTAAAAGGTGACAGGTTTTGCTCTGTGTATTTTCAAATTAATAATATAACCTAGAATAGCTTCTACTTATTGATTGACCTTCTTGAACTAAACCTAAATCAGGGAAGTTTCATGGATCTCAGATGATCTCACCTCCCCCATCAGTCTCCCTCCCGCTCTGTTCCTCGTCCCCGGGTTGCCTTTCTTTATTCACTAACAATCCTTCCTTTGCTTGGGCATGCTCACAGTGTCCTCGGAGGTTTCACAGTGCTGGTATGTTGAAATAAAATGGTTTCTCTTCTTTGTGAGGAACTGGACTTTGCAAGTCCTACATAAAGCTATGTGAGAAATCACTTTGTATCGTTAGTAAAAAGGGCAAAACAGGGTTAATAATTTCATTTTTATTAGAGAGAGGTTGATTTCTTATGCTCTTTGATATGAGTAGAAAGAGGAAGAGAATTTTGGTATAGTATGTCATTTTCCTGATTTTAAAATCAATGTTTGCGTCTCTTCTCTTTCCCTCCAGACTGCTCAAACTTAATTACATTCTTCAGTTAGGAACGTTGGATTTATTTGTGTTATCAGCTATAATTAAAGAAAAGTCCGTGGTAATTACTGCCTAATATGCATTATCATTATATGTAAATGTCGAACTCTGGCAGACAGCCTTATAGAGTCAATTACAAAAATGATCTGCTTAAGATTAAATTCTTCAGACTTGTTCAATTCCACAAATACGAATCACTTTGGCAATGTATTTATTGTAGTTCAATGATGGCTGAGCTTGACAAGACAAGTTGTCATTTATAATACATGTTCTGTTTTCCCCACACTTTGGTTTTCATAGTTTCTGCATGTTCCTTTGACAAAGCTGCAGTGGCATTTTGGTTCAGCGTTTTTATTGGCTTGAGAAGATTACAGGAGTACAACCTGATTTCTTTTATGCTACACAGAGATGCCATCTGTAATAAAAAGCACATTTTTGAAATCGTAAACATGTATGTAGTCAGCTTCCTTTTGAACTGACTAAGTATCCTCAGGTTTCAGAGTCACCGTTACACAAAGATGTTCTCTTCTTTAGAGTGAGATGTTAATGAAAACTACAGGCAGGGCTGAC
Organism: Chionis minor; assembly: GCA_013398295.1. NCBI lineage: Eukaryota > Metazoa > Chordata > Aves > Charadriiformes > Chionidae > Chionis > Chionis minor. The sequence goes on along the minus strand of VZSF01004659.1, from coordinate 1,955,295 downwards.
ACAGGGCTGATGGCTGGAGCATGCTGCCCTCTGCCTACAGAATTCAGGAAATGTATTTTGCTTCTCTCTATTTTCAGCATTTAAGCTGTATCAGTGCAAAACTTGCGTGCAGTTACCTTGGTGTGTCTTAGGAATTCCCTCCCATTATAAAAGTCTCTTTGCGACATGTTTTGAAATACCTGCTTTTAAGACAATTTGGGTTGTTACTCTATTTCTAAAGGCTGAGATGAAATATTACAGCCATGTGTTCTGTGAGGAGAACCATCTTTTTGTTCATGATAAATGAGAGTTCTCTTTACCCACCCATGGTATCTGTCTGTGTGAAAATTCAGGAGCCCTTTGTACTTTCTGTAAGAAATTGGAAAATAGTCTCAGCACTGCAGCCAATACTCCCTTTCTCTCACAAAAAGCAGGCTTGTGCCTGTAGTAGTGATTATTGATCACTCATGTGTATCATGTTTGTCTAAATAATCAGCATGCCAGCACTTCCACTTTTTATTTTTCTTTTTAATTTAATATATAAAGCCTTCTGGGATAGTGGGCATTGTATAAAATCCAGGTATTTTCTCATTTTTTTGATAAAGGCGTTTATGAAGAAGCATGCAGTGTTCAGAGAGTTTCAATAAAAATTAAGTGTGTACTTCTGGAACTGAAGTAGTAATCAAGCGAAAAAACCAAGGCATTTAATGTTTTTATGATTATTAAAATGGTGGTTGTAGTTTTAGGCTTGTGATTTGAAGAAGTTGATAATATTTACATCTGGATACCATTTCTACTGTATGTGCAGATCACCAAATACACAGATGAATGTGCATTTAGGTATGAGGGACATTGTTTATACAATGTGAAACTAGTAGTTTGTTGTGTGTTTATGATCATAATAGAGGGTTGTGGAGTTGTCAACTGTATAATTACTTCAGCATATAAAATAAATTTTTTAAAAAGATATTTTGGGAAACACCGACAGAGAGCTTTAAAACATCTTACTGAAAATAGTCATAAAATCTGTTTATCATCTTAATGACCATATTCCTGTTGCTACCTCAAAATTTATCTTATAATATGTAGAGGCTTGTAAGACACTCTTAAACGGGTCCAGCTCCTGAACTCCTATGATTACACAGAGTCTGTTTTTACTTAAAAAGGAAAAGCAATTTTTCATCCTCCCTCCAAAAGTTAAATACCCTACTACATCCTCAAAACCCAAAAGAAGCATGCAAAGACCTAGGCATGCTACTTAGTGTATCTTGAAAGTCCAGAGTGAAAAGGAGGAAAGGAGCTCTGTAATTTTCTCTTTAACTTTGAGGAAAAGCCTTTTGGGATGGCGGGGTTGTTCCAGTGGCCTGGCAGCGCACACGTGGCTTTGTAGTTTTAGTCATGGTCCCAGCTCAACATCTGTCTGGCAGAGGTTTGTGCCCCTGGTAGGGGATTGAACGCTTCTAGACGTGGTGTTCTGGTGGTGATGCTAGAACTAGAGAATTTGGTGTTTTGCCAAGTCTCGGGCACTCAGTCAGCCTATGTGTGTTCAGACATGGTTGTTGACCATCCTCCTACAGTCAAGCCAACACACGCAACTTACTGGGGTGAAGCAAGATGTCCCTCTGTCTAATGGTCTCCAGGATGAAGTGCCTTTGGAAATCTGGCTTAACATTTGTGCGTGTGGGAACACCTATCCATAACAAGGCATCACACATGTTTACATCCTCACACGTGTACAAACAGCTTTTCTTGCCCACTGTCACCTTGTTTGATTCATTTTTGCTTGAGAAATTCATAGGAATCTTTTTTTTTTTTTTTTTTTGGTGCATTTGTCTTGCAGCATCTGGGTGGGAACGATAAGGGGGCTGGGAATTGTGGGGCTCCTCCTTGAACTGCAGTAGCTTGTAGCAATCTTCAGTGAAGGGCTCCTGTCCTTTCTGGTTTCTGGCTGCTGTTTTGTGCCGCTTTCCCTGCAGTGCTGTTGGCATAACGGGATGTGGTTGTGTCTCTGGAGACCCTGGCGGGGCACTTCATGCCTTCCTGCCTGATGTGCCTCCTGGTCCTAGCAGCCAAGTACATGGGATGAGAGGGGATAGAAAACATTGCAAGAGGCTTTTATGCCTGTAGCACTTGTGCAACTCACCTCCCCAAACTTTTCTAGATTTCTCTATAGCGGGGCTTTGTTGGATGCTCACTTTTATGAAATGGATGCTCACGTGGGTGTCATTTTAGAGTAATATGACATTTCCATGAAACATTGTGGTATCAGCCCCCAAAAAACCCCATAGATGGACAATTCCCATGTTTGAAATGAGAGGTGGGTTGCAAGACTTTTTTTGTTAAACAGTGAAGACAGAGTAACTAATGGGTCGGTCTCTAACTCATCTAGCCAAAGATGTAGCAGGCTGGTCACCTCTCTCAGCTGGTCACGGATGGTAGGGCTGGGGCCACTTTGCAGCCCTTCAGGCTCACTCATGCATATCCAGCCGCTCGCCTTTCAAGTTTCAGAGTAAAATGCATATAGTGATTTTCTTTTTTAGAGAATTCCATAAATATTTTAAATGAAATGCCGTGTACTATTTTGTGAATCTTACATTATTTATTTTAAGCCTGGCTTTAATAAGAAAACGGAACTGAAAGCAAATAGAGCCCAGTTTCATTTCTATGAATGTTACTGTGCAAACTGCAATTAAAATGCATACTGGATACTTATTCTAGGCTTATCTAGAATTTGCTAGGAAGCTGCTTAAATTCTAAGTTACTCTAACGTGCCCTGCAAAGCAGGTGGTCACAACCACTGGGTAAGGTTTGGCTCTATGCACTGTGGTGTTCATGTTGTGGATTGCCTTTTGGAGTAATTTACTGCTTTGATGTCTTTCCACCCTCGCCTTTCAAAGTGGCCTAATGAGACCAAGGCTGTCATTTTGTGGGTTTGATCAAAAGTTAAAATGCCAGCAAAAATGTAGTTATTTTTTGGAAGAGGGAAGCGTCAGCTCTTGCCAGTAGAGGGAGTCGATGGACACTGATCTGGGACTTCAGTGCACAGAGAGTGCTGGTGTTTGCGTATGGGTCCAGAGATGTGTGTGCTCTCCTACCTGTGCCTACGTATTCATCTTTTCCGTGTGCTGCAGAAATGTATTTTCTATTGAGAAAAAAAATCCTGATAGGGATTTGTACTTACGGATTAAAAAAAAAAGAAAAAAGAGGGGGGTGGGAGGAGGAATAAATACATCCGTGCTATCACATTTCACTTATAAAAGGGCAAAAGAGGTTGAATTATCACCTTGGTGCAGTCACATCAGGCAAGATGGCTGTTTTCACCGTTCTTCTGTAATTTGGGTAATAACTAAGGATTTAGCAAAATAAGGTCTTTTTTCTTTGTGACTCAGTTCTGTTCGGGGAAAATCTTTTTTCAAACCACGCAAAAAGGTCCAATTAAAAAATAAAATCATACCAGTCCTGGTCTTTAAAAAAAACATTGTCACAACAAACCCCAGTGCCAAACTCCTAGTTAAATTAAATTAAAATTGCCTATTCTAACATTTGTGCCGATTTTCCTCTCCTTGGTAGTATTTGTGAACCGATCAAGCAGCCATTCTTGATTATTGTTTTATGAGTTCTAAATGCTTGTCGTTCTGCCACTTAAAACGACTTTCCTTGGTGCCGCAATAGGTAAGGCACAACGACAGGTTACGATGTTTAGGGGAAAAGGCTTGTTTTTACTGTTGCTGCCGAGTTGGATGGTCTGTGGAGCAGCAGAGAAGCAGGTGCTGCAGCCTGAAGGAGGATCCAGAGTTTCGGCTGGGGGAGCGGAGGACGGCAGTGGGCTGCAGGGATAGGGCATGGCGCTGGCTAGCCAGATCTTACTTAATCCACCCCAGGGATTTGGGTGGGAGGATGAAGGAGGGTAGCAGTGAGGTGGCCAGTCCCAGCGGTAGAATCCTTGTGCTCCCATCACCACTCTTGCCTTGGTGTCAGGACGCTGGAGGCAGCTCCGTTCCCTGGCTCTGAAGCTTTGGTAGGAGGGAAAGGCAAGGAGGAAAGCTGGGTCTCTTGTGACAGTTTTTTCACTCTATTTAGAGTGAAACACAGAGTTTGGGGCATGCGTATGGGAGCAGATGCATACCTGGAAGCGGGGACAAAGGGCTGGTTATAGGAGGACATCCCCTGGCAGAGGAGGAGCCGCTGCACCCAGTGCCACCATCTTCGTGTCTCCCAGACTGAGCTGGCTGTAAGGGAAGGGCAGGTTTGGGACAAAGGTTGCTCAGTGCATTAGGAGGTGCATTGGCAGAAGACTAGATCTTGGGACCCAGGAGCTTCTGTCACATCTTACTCATTCCTAATGCCTAGATTGAGCATTTCTGGCTCCTTGAAAGTGGAAGATCTTTCTCAGTTTGAACAGTGGCAGGAGACTCTTGTTCCCCATCTGGTGGGCAGATCTGGCTTTAAACTCAAGGATACCATCACCACCGCTCCACCTTCTGATCTGGAGAGGAGCATTGTCCTTTTATGAGCTGAAATGTAGTTGTTCCACATTTGTGACACTGTGTCCTGGGTTGGGTTTTTCTAGGGGGAGGTGGGGTGTTTCCTGAGGCAGTTGGAAACAAACTCGTTTCGAAAAGGACCCCTAAGTGCTGCTTTGGCATAAGTAACACCATCTTCTTTATGTTTAATCAGAAAATATTCCTGTTTATCTCTACATAATTCAAACTGATGGGGTTTTCTGCATTGGTCACTGGGTTTGTCTCCCAGTCACTGCTCTGGCATCTGATGGCATGTGTCACCTCGAACCCTGTGGTGCTGGGGCTGGGGACACTATGTCCCAGGCCTGGGGGAGGTAAAACATGACCTCGTCACAGGCGTCAGAACCAGTGTAAGGAATCTGTCTGTGGAGGCGGTGGACCAGTCTGCAGCAGGGGAGAAGCAATGTGTTGGCAGTGACAGAGCCACCTCCAAGGCAGCTTTGAAAGCTGGTTCATGCTCAGAGAGGGTTTGAGACATTTCCAGCCTTCTCCATTTCCTTTTCCAAACATGGAGCAATCTTGGGGTTTTCAGTCTTGTCTTCCCAACAAGCGCTCAGTGCAGAAATGTGCAGGTGCGTTTTCCTCCCGTGCTCCTTCCACAAACAGAAAGTGAGGAGAGAGACTTCACTGTGGAGGAGGAAAGCTGCTTTTCATCAGCATCCAAAAGATGTTGAAAAAAGAGCACTGTAAGAAACTGAATAAACATAAAATGAATAGGAGTTCCCCCCCAAGTTGTTTGTGATGCACAAAATAAAATGCAAACGCCTTCCCTGAAAACTTGTTTCTTGCACCCTGCAAAGGGTGAAGGAAGCTTCTGCATCGTCGGGGATTTTTGTTTGCAGCAGTGCTCTAATGTTGAGTATATATACTGTAGCATTTTGATAGCTAAAGGTATGAAGGGAAACTTCTTTTTAATCTCTTAGAAAATCAAAGCCGCCTTTTATGACACTTGTTTAATAATCTAACGTAGCAGAGGAGTATGGGAAACAGCTCTTAACCTTGAAAATCAGCTTGGGAAAAATGCTGTGAAGAGGATTTATATGGTGACAAATTTAACAATCCACTGAATGGCTTTTTCTCCTGAGATGTGAACTCTTATAGCTCTCCAATAGAGACGTGGTGTAAAAGACCAAAAAATGTGTGCCTTGAGCTTTAGAAAAAAACCCTTTCTTTGTGGCCAAGTTTAAAAAGTAGTGGGGTATACATACTACACTGTATACTCTATGATGAATTTTACAAGAGCTACTTTTACATAGCTGGTTTTTGAGTTTCTTATTGGGTATCACTGAGTTTCTCATTGTTTTGTGGCTTTCCCTTGTGTGGTTTTTTGGGTTTCTTGTTTTTTTTTAAGCTGGTTCATTATTGACTTACGTATTCTCCCCACTCATGAATGAAACAGCATATGGTTCACAAGCAGCTGGAGAAAGAAAGGAGAGACAATTGTAGATTTTGTCACCCATGCTGGGGAGATGTTTTAAATATTGCATGAAGAATGGAACAAAAAGAACACTGGTGGTAAAAATTACAACCACAACAAACAAACCCCCAACCCCTTTTCATAGTATTAAAAACAAACCCCAAAACAAAGCAGTTTTCTAAAACACGGTATCCTTTTGTGAAGTGTTTATGGTGTGGCTCTTCTGCTTCATTATAATTCTTAGATCCCATTGATCAAAGGCATGACCTTTCCTTGTTACCTAAATGATTCATTAGCTTTTTCAGAAGATGACTTCCTGTGGCTAATGCTGCCCTGTGCTGAGATTTCGAGCAGGCTGCTAACGTGCATCATATTGTATCTCTCCTTGCATTGTTATCGTTAACTTTTAATTGAGGCTGTCTTTTATTACGGTAGTTCTTACTGCCATTTTGCTGTAACTCATTTCCTTGCAATTAGATATGTCCCGTCCCTGAAATGCAATTTTTTTTGGTGCTGGTAAATGCACAGCACAAATTGTACATGAGTCCTTTCCTAGGACTTATGCGTTCGATAAAAAAATAAGGATCAGAAACCAGCGCCCCCAAGGCAGGATTTTGCTGTGCTTGAAGCACTTCAGGCAAGTGCACTGCCGCTGGGGCAAAGCTGGCATGGATTAAAAAGAGGAGGAAATTCTCCATGAAAGATGGAGGGTGCGTTGTGGGTATCTGTCATTCCTGCTCATTGCTCACCGTTGCGACTAGTGCAACTCAGAAAGAAAAGGGAGGAAAAAAGCCTTTTTCTTTTTTGGCAGTCCCCATGTGTCTCGGCATAACGTTAAGTGGGGAGGAAGGGATGTGATAATAGCCATCATTCAAATCCATTGCTAATGGCAGAGTTTTCTTCCAGAGCCAAAGACGGGGCTTGCTCCCAGCCTGGACCGTCTTGTCCAGGCAGCCAGGAGGAGGTGAGCTGCGCACTAGCCATAGCTCAGTGCCTTCCTGCGGGACCTCGTCCTTAGTCCTGCTTACCATCCAACTGCCATCGGATTTGGATGATGGACTTGAGAGGGAGCCTGTCCACCAAAGTGCTATTTTAAATAAAAGGCGAACATTTCGATACCGACAGTATTTTTGAGCAAACAAAAAGTGGCTTTTTGTTAGTCAGGCATCATGTAACTAAATGTACTGTTCCAATAAAAACGGAGGTATTGAAGGATGCGCTATGATATAACGGTAGGGCTGTTATTTGTTTCCATGCTGAAGCTTAAGGTATTTAGTTCAGTTGTGATTTGTTTCTGGTATCCGCGCATAAGTTTCCAAGCAGCCTAACACAAAGAGTGTCAAGGTGCCTCTTAATTAGTATTGAACCTTCTGGGAAAAGACTGCTGACTCACTATATAACTCAGTCTGCAACTGCTTTGTCATTTGTCATACGCCACTAAGCAACTCTTAGATATTAGAAACCATCCGTCAGTACCTCCCTCTGCTGGATCCAAACTGACAGCTTACGAATGAAAGCCTCCCAAAATCAAAGTCAATCTTCTGAGCTATTCAGTCCCTTGAAACAAATGTTTCATGTGGAATAAACTGAATATTAATGACTCTGGTAAGAAAACGAACCTTTATAGTCATCTCTGCCGTTTTCTCTTCTGTCTTTGTTTCTGCTCAGAGTGAGTGGGTAGTCTCTTTTGGGTTCACAGCTCTCTGTGGGGTTGTACTCCAGACTCCATGTAGGCATTTCAATACGGTCCTACCCCTCTTCCCACTCCTCTTTGGCTTAAAGAGCTAAAACAGGGAACAAGGGCTTTTGTGCTCTGGAATCCACCAAGGACTGGATCCACAGCTACAAGTTCTGGATGAGACATCTGTTGTGCTTCTGATCATCTCGGCGCTGGAGCCTATTGCATTACAGCTTTAGTTTGTAAACTCAGCCCTTTAAAGGAAATTATCAGTGAATATGTTTATTCATACAGGCTTCCAGATGTTACATCAAAGATTAGGGCCGGTAGTTCCTATGAAGGCAAGTGGAGAGAATGCTTGAGTTATTGCTTGAGAGAGAGAATGCTCTGCTCACACCTTAAAGGGATGCTGTCAATACAGGGTTTGATTCCAGGCTTTATTTAAAAAAAAAAATTAAAAATCAGTGTTGATAGGGAACCCAGATACTTTTTTTTTTTTTTTTAAAGGCTTTGTATTTTGCAGTTGGGGTTAATTATGTGTGTTTATCAGAGAAAGTAAAAACTGACTAGGAAAGAACAGAGAAAGGAATATAAACAAAGTACTTCAAAATTTATGAAAGCTGCTTACTTTTCCTCTCTGCTTTTGATGATAGGATCTTGAAGTAGTAAATTCAGTATTTCCATGATTCCAAGTAGTCCTTCTACTATCTGTCCCATCTTTGTGCAAAAGGCAGGGAAAGATCTCCCTACACCTCAGATGCAGGCACATCCCAAATCTGTCCATTTCCAATGTCTGGGAAGAGGCCAGTGGGAAGTGCGGCACCTCGCACCCGGCAAAAGGCTGTTACACATCCCGCACTTGGAGATTCCCCAAGTGAAAAGTCCCTGGGTCATCACCTTTCCATAGCTTAACAGACTTGAAATGCACCGTCTGAAATGAGCATGTCAGGGGAAAATGTGCTGCCTCTGTGTGGGGGTTAAGTGTGAAAACATACATTATTATTTTTAGTTGGTTGGGGTTTTTTTAACAGAAAATTTAGCATCCTCGCTGAAGCCTCATGTGAAAATGGCATTAGTAGCTGTAGGCTTGTCTTCGTGTCAGTAAGACATGAATTAGCATGAATGAAACACCTCTTTCAGGAGAATGCTGTACTTCTAATTAAAAGATCAAGAGACGGGCGAGTTGTTATGGGAGGGAGTGCAGTGGGTACCTGCGTTATGACCAACTTAAGGAAGGTGCTTTCTTTTCTGGAGGGTTTTCGTATCCAAGTGAAAGCAAGCAGAGATTTTCTTTTTTTTTTTTAAACACTCTGTTCCTTTATACTGTATTAGGATTGTGCATCTTAACTTCCTGCAGCCTCACCCTTTTCCTCCAGTGTGTATTTGGCAGTACTGCAGGAGCATCCCTGTTGCCGGACCGCAGTACTGGCGGAGCTTCTCTGACCTGGAGCTCAACCAGCAACAGCGAGTGCTCTGTAAACATGGACTGTCCTGGTTGCATTTGCTCTCGGCGGGGCTTCTGCCTCCCAAAGAGTAACCTTACCACTCACCCCACTCAAGAGTGTCTAAATTCTGTATTCACAGCCTGCACCATTAGGGGTTTTTCCTCCCGGAAGGTGTGCCCCAGGTGCGGTAGGCGATGTTGACATAAGCAGCTTGAAGCCCCAGTTCTGGCCAAGTAGAGGATGAATCTTTAATGCCTTCTGCTTGAGCTGCATTGCGTTTTCATGCATCACGGAAAGTGCTGCATTCAATCTTTATTTAGGTTTTCTTATCAGGTATGAAATGAGCTGATGGCAAAATCTGCAGTTACTTCAGATTTTTAAATGATGGAGATAGATGGCTGTAATCTTCTGTCATTTGACATGATTTTTACCCCTACCGTTTTTGTGCCCCGGCAGAAATGATGGGAATTCAGATGGTAATGAGGTGCCATCCAGATGCGTGGCACACGCGGGCGTATGCACAAAATATTGATTTAAATATGTCCTGACAAGCTGGTCAGGCAGCAGTCTGAAGAAAAGGAAACTTCTGAAGTGAAAGAGAAATAATGACAATAATGAAGCGGCAGAACATTGATTTTAATACGTAGCAGCAGTATGAAGATCTGGGTCTGATGAATCAGAAGGGGGAGGCTGGCACAGGAGCTGCTGTGATTTGTTGCATACATTTGTTTCCATTTTTATCCATTAGCAGCACTGTGAGCATTCGGATGCAGCCGAGAGACTGGGAATGGGGAGCAGGGGGAGGGGAACTCGGGCTGTTAAAGCCTTCATAGGTGGTGAATTTATATCAACTAGCTTTCTAATTTCCTGTTAAAACGCCTGGGCCCCTTTCTCCTTGCCTTATTTTTTAAATAAATAAATAAATGGCACGGTTAGCATCCTGTTTCTGCATTCCAAGCAGCAGCTCGGGAGCATTTCCATCACCTCAACAGTTTTATGGACCTTTCCAGTAAGGCAGCAGGTCTTGGAGGTTGGTGCAGTACCATTAGCATATGCGTCTGCAAAATATTTCATCCTTTTGTGACTCCCTTTTGATCAATTAAGTTTATGTAGCTCTTTCCAAGTAAGTTCATAGAGGGAATCTGCACACAGCCTTCTCTTTGTGGCACCAAGTTTATTTTCACTGCTGAAGTGCAGCAGCTGGCGTGATGCAAACCTAAATGTATATGTTGGGGGGGAAAAAAAGCAAGTGGTTTACAGCGATTGCTGTATGAGATGATTTTTGTAAAGCCTGTGACACATGAACAAATAGAAAGAAATTCAAGCTTACAGTATTGCCAACTTTCTGTCTCTGGCTGTGAACACACTGATCTCTGGTATCTCTAGATGGAACCTGTTTGTGCTCCTCTGGGTAGAGTTTGACCTTACATTTGAAAGGAAAGCTAATGACATGCCATGGAACACGTTAATGTGTGCACTTTAAAAGAGGGGAGAAAAAAAAGAAGTACCTTTGGCCATGATCTTCTCTTTAATTTAGTGCTAGTTTCTATAGAATTTCAGTAATGAAATAAATATTGAATAAACATTAAAGAGGGAGAGGGATTTCAGGTGCTGAATATAACGTGAGCATAATTAATAAGTAGTATAGATTTGTAAATAATAAACTCTGTCACAGTTTGGAATATAATACAAAGTTAATGGAAGAAATACTACTGCTTGATGCAGTACTTCAGGATGTTTGTGGGTCTTCTGAAGCGTTTGGTGAATTTTAAATGCTCAGAATCTAACAAGGGAAAATACCTCAAAATTAGTTGGTTGAGAAACACTCCCAGGAATTGACTCAAGGATAACGAAAGCAGTAGTGACTTAACAACCTCGTTAACTGTTGATAAAATTAGCAGATGAAATTAGATCAGGAGACCTACATAGTAACAAGAATGGAAATGTGTTTAGTCTTTAAAACAACTAGAAATGTGTAGTATGCAGAAGAATGTCATATGACTTGGCAAGTTAATGCATCTGTGGGGAAATAATCCAAGATACGATGATATACTATGAACGGAAAGCTGGGAAAGCAGTGGTGCATAGAGGGACAAATGGCAGTTAAGTTTACTATACACTAACAACAGCAATACTTGCCAAAAGGACTGTATTAACGCTGTCCTAAGAAAGGGCATGTCACAGGCACAGGAAAGTAACTGCCCCTACTTAAATGTCTGTTGGAGTGCACCAAGACTATTCAATTAAATCCCAGCTACTTCCCGTCTTGAAACATAGGAGCAAACAGAAAGGGTTCAGTAAAAAACAGCAGATGGATTTCAGGCCTGGTTTATGAGAAAAGGTAGAAATGTATGAGCGTAGCATATTTGTATCCAATGGATAAGTATTAGAAGAGCTCAGATACCTACAGGGAGAGGAGATGAGTTTTAAGGGAAATTTTGAAAGGTCACAATAGTTGCAGAAAAGTGTGGAAAAATAAGGGGAAAATTAGGATGAGTTATTAAGAAATTTTCACTGAGATTTACTGAATCGTGTGAAACATCTTCAAAAAGAAGATTTTTGACTGTGTGACATGATGAAGCAAAGTGGCAGCTTTCAGAGCAGCGCTGGGGTGGCAGAGGTGAATTCGTCAGGAATTCAAAGTGTGGTTGTTGGTGCTTTTAAAAAACACATGTGAGTTCCAAGCAAAATTGTGAGCTGGTTAGTGGAAAAGTAACACAGAACTTGAAGTTTAATGTCTGTTGCTAAGCTATTAATTCATACCTGACAGTGCAAAAGAAATGTGTAAGAGGGTTTTTATGTAATAATGTTTGACTATTAGAAAAATATTTAAAACAATGATTTGGTAAAACTAATTGACGGTTTACAAGAGATGAGTTTAGAATAATACAGGAAGAATTGTTCTTTCTGCGCAGATATACGGTGCTTTGATTTTTTTTCTGTTATCCTTTTAATTTTTCAAGAGTAACGCTTGTTTTTTTGACGGGCATGTTTTAGTTTTCTCTTGGGTTAATGCATTGTTTTGCCTCTGTATTTAGCTGCTTCCAGTTTGTTATTCATTGTTATTGTATATGATGTCATGTATACTTTAGGAGATTGTAAGATTTCTCTAATTTAAAAAGGAAAAAAATCCTGATAAATATGTATACAGACTTCTAAGCGTTACTGTTATCTGGCCAAGCTTCAAACTTTTTTGGAGAGTATTTTAGAAGGAGCTATTAAAAGTGTGATAAATAGCAGCGGGACACCACTAAAGCACTAATGATCCACAGAGGAATGACACTAAAACAAGCATGAGGTTATCAACCTTTCACTTTTGAGACTTATGTTACACACACTTCAACCCCTTGCCTAGGAACCTTTCCTTCATTTGCTTTGTTAACTGTTTCCTGAGAGTGTTAATTTCCTTTGAGTCATACATATTATAGATGTTCTCTTTTTTTTTTTTTTTGATGTAAATAACATGCTTTGTGCTACTTTGCACACGTGTGTTTGCCGTCTGTTGTTGTGGATCCTGTCCCTTTTACAGCAACAGGGAAGCGATGTGAGGGGGTGAGGATGATACACGAAAGGGTTTTCCCTGCTCTTGAAGTGTTCGCACTTTGAGAATGTGGAGCACTTTTGGAGCACAATGGAGCATTTTTTCTAACACATTAGGAATTTTGATGATAAAAAGATTTTTATGTGAGTGTTAATTATATGTTTGATAAAACATGTTCTGTAGCTAGTCCTATCTTTTAATAACAGATTCATTAATAATAGATTTCGCCATTGTGCAAAGCTGATTAGTATTTTAGGGATGAAAATAGCCTGAAGACTTTTCCAGTCCATTTTTTAATGGTACCTATTTCTTATATTCAAAGCAGTAGTTTAAAGTAGATACAGACAGCAGGATGCCATCACAATCTCATCTTTTGCTTCGTATACTTTCCAAGGCAAGAAAAGACATGTAAGATGTTTGGTTACCCCCCGTGTAAGCGGAATGCAGCATCCAGCCTGTTACTGTTACAGCAAGTCCAATAATTGATGTTTTGCAAAAATGCGTATTCCAGAAAGGCAGGCAGGCAGTGGCTCTTGAGAGAACCATTTTGATAGTTTTATCCATCAGTAGATCTTCCCATCAGAAGATGGTGATTAGTTTCAATTTTACTGGCTTTGAATTCCAACTACTTGTTTTTCCTGTGCAGCCTTTCATTGCCTCCCTTGTCCATCAAGTGATGGAGAAGCTTTTGAGCACTCGACACGTCCTTCCTATGGCAGCTCTTAGGCACCATGTAATCAGGTCACTGTCCAAACTCTTCCAATATGATATTATGCTTGCTGAGTCTTTCACTGCATGAGGCATTTTTATTGCTCAAATCATTCTTGGTACTCTTCCCTGCATCCTGTCCAGTTTCTCAGCCTTTTAAGAACAAACAAATATAAACCAAGCGAAGCTCAGCATAGATACTGCAGTCAAATAGCGGTTTCTAGTGTAGGTCTCCCTACACAAGGCAGGTAGCGATCTTTTCGGTACTTACACTCAGTCTTCCCCCATGTATACAATCAATGATTGCATTAAACTTGTCACAGTTGCTGTTCATTTGCTTACCTTGAATGATCTGCTCTGTTATTTTTAGAGTCGTCGTATTCTGGGATACGCTTGCTGGTACTGCAGGTGTGGTCTGTGTTCCTTGTTCTTACATCTTGTATTTGGATGCTTAATTGCGTATCTTTTCACTAAACTCTGGTGGTAAAAATTTTTGGTAACATGCAGGATTTTTTACAACGTGTGCAGCACTGGAAGATACCCCAGCTTGCTCTCATTTAGCTGCCAGACGGAGTCTGGTCATAGTAACACGGTATTAATCAGATTAGCTCACTTTATTTCCAAGGCTCAAGCCAGGCTGGTGAATTCCAAGCGTGCTGCGTGGTGTGGTGCAGCAGTCCCTGGTGGGAGGTAGGTCTCTGCAGTGGAAGAGCACACAAGTCTCAACAGGCCTCAGTTCTTTTTTATTTGTGATTTTTGCTAAGAGGTTTAAATACCTTTTAAACAGCTATAGTTCAAATGGTGATCCAAAATGCCTTAATTATTGATTAATTCCATTTTAAAAATGGTCACCTAAAACAAAGGCTTGGAATTTAAAGGCTGTACAGAAGTGTCAGTGCTACTGGCCATACGCCGTGATATGCTGATGTACGACGATACCACACTTTTCCCGAGACTATGAACACGGATGTATGTGCATGGAAAATTGAAGGATGTGGCTTCTCAAATAGGTGTGTAGTTTCAGAAGATGCCCGAGAAGACCTGGTGTGGATGCTAGGCTTCAAAGATGAGGCCAGCTAAAGCCGTGGTTTTGTCACAAATTGTATTTGAGAACACAAAACCAGAGGAAATAACTCGGTCTTTGAATTACAGGTCACCGTGTGGTAGAAATTGAGTGCAGGGCAGTCTATTGGTTGTCAACATTGCTGGTCTCAGGAGGCCAAAGAGTACGTGGCACCAACCTTGTGAAATGCCAGCGGCCACAGCTGGAACAGCACTGGCGAGGTGGAGTTGTGCTCCCGGGTGACAAGAAAAACTGCCGGAAGGTAGGCAGGACAAGCCTGGGATGCAGTGTGCTGTCTGTGACCTCCAAGCCTTCGCAAGCTCTGCACACACAGACCCGGTGTGCGAGTACTTTGCAGAGAAATGGAGCAAAAGCTAGTGATAATTTCTTCTTGCAGAGATCAGCAAACTGGAAATGGGAAGGTTCATACCGCAAGCCTACATCAGCACTAGGATCATGCCATTCCTGTTAGGGAATTGTCAAACTTCATTGAAAGGTTGCTCAGGACCTGCCCAGCTGCTTCCAGAGTGGTACCCCTGCGTGTGTCTGGTGTCACTGTGGAGCACGGCTCGCACAGGGACAGGACAGTGCTGCGCAAGTTTGGCAATTAGAGTAAAATGTGAGCCTGCTAGCAAGTTAACTGCTCTTACAATGCATCCTTTTTGAACTGGAATAATGATTTTTTTTTTTCTTTCCCCGATTGCTTGTTTTTCCCTGTCCTGTACATCCAATTAGTTTCTCTGGATTTTCCATTTGTCTTTGGCTTTCAGGCACACCAGTTCTGCTTCTGGGATGAAACGGTCGATGTGGCCTGGGAAGGTGCAGTGGTCAGGGCCAGTTGGCTGGCTGTTGCTCATCCCACAGGCAGGCGTACAGTATGCGACCTAATTTCAGTATAGAAACACGCTCCGCTTTGGAAAAGCAGCTGCTACCATCTCTTCCTGCAGCTTGCATGCAGGTAGGAGTACAACGATACCACGGAATCGGCGTTTCCCTTTGTCTTGCAAAGGGTCCGGAGGTATTGCCAGTTGAAACTCTGCTTGTGCCACCTCTTCTTTCTACTGCGTCTCTAGAGCCATAATCTTCCGTTGCCATCCTTTCTGATGGAATCTTAAATATAAAGGCTCGCACAAAAAAACTTACTGAGTTAATTCCTAAAAATCTCCTGTAGTAGATTAAATGACGTTATGTTATATTCTCGGCTCATCCCTCCAAATACACATTTTATTTTCTAGTGTGATATTCCAATTTCACGGCTGCTAAATAGGTTGATAAAAATATGGAAACAAAGCAGTATAGCTAGAGAGAGGTATAATTATTCCACTTTTATTCAAGTGGTTTCAGTGGAATCATAATCTCTTTTTGTTTTTAAATGAGAGTAAAAACAGCTGTTTTCTGCTAAGTGTAAGAGATTGTCCCCGCTTCCAGTATGGTAATTTTGAGGAAATGCTTAGCTGTGTTTTGTTAAAAGACTGATGTAGCAATAGGAAGGTCATCATTTTGGCTAACTGAAAAAGCCTCTACAAAGTACAAAGCCTTACAGAAATTGTAATTACCGGAGTCTCTAACCATGTAGTGCAGCATGTGGAAGCTACTTGTAAGACAGAGTCATCCTTTAGTTTTGAGATTACGTTAAATCCCAGAGCCTGTAATTATACGCATGTTGCTGGCAGGAGCCGGCGCCGGGTTGATTGTGTTCATTGAACAGGGTCATTACTGGTTGTTTCTCTCCCTGAGATCTACAAGCATCTGAGAAGGCCCAGTACTATTTGTGGTACCTTTCACTGCTGCTTCTGCCAGGAGGGCCGACGGATGGCCTTGGTTGTAGGTTATTTTCATTACATTTTGAAAAAATACAGGTTCTTTACTAATTGCTCCTTTAGAAGATAGAAGGACAAATTATTAGTAATGCTCCTGAAAGAAAGCGCTGTCTTCTGTCATGGTAAACCAAGCCAAAGAAAGGGTACAGACACATGGACGTAGTAGAAGAGGAGTGGTATCTGAAATGGTTCACAAACTGTTGGTTTCATGAAGGACTTCTTTCTGAATTAAATCTCAACTGGTTGTGGCTATGCTTGAAATTATGTTTGAGAGACTGCAACATACTTGTGCTACTAAAAGTTTCTAATTTTTGTAGTACGTACAGCATCTTCATATTTTATAATTCTCTTGAGTCCCTAATTATTTTTAAACACAGATTTGCAGCAAGGAAAGCCTGGGAAAGCTAGGAAAGCTGCTGAAGAGCCAGCAACTGAAATGAGGTTAGGAATGAAAAGTCAGAGTTGCGCTACATCTCTCAAAGGGCTTTTTAGGACAGGTTCTCCTCGTTTCTGCAGTGAAAAAATCTCTCAACCCTTCTATATCAAAGCAGTTTCACTGAAAAGGACAGTTTTAATTTTTGCCAATAATTCAGATGCACTGGCGTAAAGCATTTTTGTGAAGCTCTGGCATGGGATTGCTGTGAAGCATAATGTAGGGAATGCTGTTTCTTATGTTATGCTAGAGGGTAGTGTGTACTGGGGAGTTATTTTCATAGAGAAAAGGTGTATGTATTCTGTTTCCTTTAATACTACATTATAAATTTATTTAAATATATCATTAAATTAGATGTCTTTAAAAAAAAAAATCAATTAAAATGTAATTCTTTAAACAGGCATTTAGAAGTGTGAACACTTTAACAAAAAGCCATCCCAGAGTGTGGCAGTATTGACTGATTTTACCACCAGTTGTTTAATACCTGCTGATTCAAAACGGCTAACACTGCTTGGAGCCAATAAATTAAGATTATATTTTTTCTATCCAGAAAGCCCCTGAATTATTTTTACAAATCTGTTCTGAGGCAATGAAGCTACCATGTCTTTGCGGTGCCACAGCAATGGTGTTTTGGCATCCACTCAGATCTTTCACAAATTTATTCTCACCGTCTGTTACCATTTTCAGCACGCACGTATCCTTGCTTTCCAACATGCTGCACCTTCTACATGAAATGTTCTCCAGCCAATGGTCCTTGGAAGCCACTGCACCTCTTAAGGATTTTTCATGACCTGTAAAGCCTTCTGCTGAAAAATCTGCTTGAAATTGTCCAACAGTGATGCAAAGGTGGTTAATATAGCTAGAAAATAGCTGCTGTAGTTGATTTAATAAAAATGTAAATTTACAAGACCCTCCAAATTATGCAAAGCTGACAAGTTGTCTGCATTGATAACCTGAATACTGGAGAACAACAGGGTGGCTTTATGGCGCTTTCCTTTTTATTCCCTCTCCCTGAAATGAAGAGGAATCTTTGTAATAAAACACTATCCATTGCAAGACTGAGTTGTCTGCTGCATGGGAATACAGCTCATGTCTTTGGGATGAAAAATGTTCAAGTTTTGTTTTATTAAGATTGAGATTCTTGGTTTTGTTGCTAGTTCTTGATTGATATAAGGACATATCAAATACAATAGTGGAAATGTTTCAGTTTTCAAAACAGAAGTATCCATACAGTCATTTATTATTTTCAGAGATAAATTAATTCTCTTTTTGCTTAAAAATCTGACTTTTGATTTGAATAATGCTGGTAGGTGCCAGTGGCATCTTTTAAAATGACGGAACAAAATATTCAGTTGTACAAATTCTTAATGCATTCGGAGCTCATAATATTTCATTTCAGTTTTCTTATCTGGATGAAGCCGCTAGAAATCATTTGCGTCTTCCTGACACATTAAACATTTGGTATCTGTATGTCTTTCTGGTTGCCACAGTGTTTCATTGAGGCTGTAGTTTGAGTATATCACTGGCTTCATTGAAGCCCATGGGCTGGCTTTCTAAAAAGACCAGGTCTTCAGTGTACATCACTTTGACCAAGTGAGTAACCTGTGGTGTATCCCCTTCATAGTGGTGACACGCAGACTTGTCCCACAAAGAAAAGTAGGAGCATGCGACATCCAAAACCAATGGTGGCAAACATCCTGTAGAGTAAAAAAGGGGAGACTGGTATAACTGATTTTAAGATGCTGCTCAGTCAGTGTAAGTTCAGTAAAAGGGAAATATTTGATGCAGTATGTGAGTGGAACTAAAGCAAGAAGTATCTTCTGGGTATATGTTCCTGTGAAATGGAAGGGTGCGAGTATTAGTTACGTTTTCTGGATTAAAAAAAGGCATCTGGATTAAAAAAATCTTTGGCAAAACTTTTTTTTGTCTCCAAACACTGTTTTGATATCTTGCAGAATTTGTATTCTTCACTGAATGCGGTATATTCATAGAAATTTCGTGATTGCATCTAAATGACAAACTATGTAAACATCGTAATCTTCAATTTAATTTAAAGAAATTTCGCGACATAAATTTTTTTTATCCTGCAGAGAAGTGTAATAGATCTTAACTTTTTTGATTCATTTATTTCAGCTAATGTGATCTGCTAAGATTAACCAGAAGATGGTGTTAAATAGGATCCGTATATTATACTGCCTGTCTTATCACATGGAAATATAAGCTTCTTTCATCTAGTGACCTTCTACTGAGTATTTATGAATACAAATTCAGTTGAGGAAATATTTGAGTTATATATATCCTAGAGTTTATAAATAACCTTTCAGACTCCTGAAGAAAGGAATGAGTGCAGCAATAAAAGTGATACAAATTCATGCTGCTGTCCAAAAGGATCAAAATGAAAAAAGAGATTTTTTTACAGATGAGCCTAGAGAAAATAGTAATAACATTTATAGCTTTGTTAATTACTAAGGAAGAAATGTAGTTAGTAAAGACTTTAACCTGTGTTATATGGAGTCTAAATACATTCTCAGTATGTCTAAAGGCTTTTGATCTCCTATTATTATATTACCTACCCTTCCACCCCACCCTTTTTTTTTTTTTAACCTCTTCCCCCATTTTTGTTCCTGAACAACCAGCTGAGTCCATCTGCAGGGCTGAATCAGACTTTTGGAAAGTTGAGACATCGAATAATCACAAAATCCTTAATTTGGTTAAAAATATATTCTTAACAGTA
This sequence comes from Chionis minor, assembly GCA_013398295.1. Taxonomy (NCBI): domain Eukaryota; kingdom Metazoa; phylum Chordata; class Aves; order Charadriiformes; family Chionidae; genus Chionis; species Chionis minor. The sequence continues at coordinate 1,935,954 of VZSF01004659.1, read as the reverse complement.
AAAAACACCGGAGGTATACTTAAATTTGTTTCAGAAGCAGGACTTGGGGCAAGAACAGTTCTGGCAATCCTAGTGATTGCTGTCCTGCAAGAAGGTGGTAAAACCATGAGCATCATGAGTGTATATTTTAGAAATTGTTCCAAAACTGGATTACTTTCCTTGAACTACCAAAAACCAGGACAAAAAATCCCGCAATAAATACAATATATCATTACATTCAGTGCTGTACTCAAAGTACACAATCTTAGTCTTACAAAATCTTTTTCAGGAATTCAAATCTACACATAACCTCCTTTGGCAAGGACAGAAAAATTGTCTGAAGAAACATAAGCAAAAAATAATCCTATTGACTTGGTTGGAAGTAGCTATGGTTCTAGTAGCTAGAACCAGGGGCTCTGAGAATGGAGAACTGCCCACAGTAGGAGAAGATCAGGTTCGAGACCACCTGAACAACCTGAAAGTGCACAAGTCCATGGGACCTGATGAAATTCATCCCCGGGTCCTGAAGGAGCTGGCGGACCAAGTTGCGAAGCCACTTTCCATCATATTTGAGAAATCGTGGCAGTCTGGTGAAATTCCTGTGGATTGGAAAAAAGGGAACATAACCCCGATATTCAAGAAAGGAAAAAAAGAGGACCCAGGAAACTATAGGCCAGTCAGTCTCACCTCTGTGCCTGGCAAGATCATGGAGCAGATCCTCCTGGAATCTCTGCTAAGGCACATGGAAAATAAGGAGGTGATTGGAGACAGCCAACATGGCTTCACCAAGGGCAAATCCTGCCTGACAAACCTGATGGCCTTCTACAATACTGCCACGAACTTGGTGGACAAAGGCAGAGCAACGGACGTCATCTACCTGGACTTAAGCAAAGCATTTGACACTGTCCCGCATGACATCCTGGTCTCCAAATTGGAGAGTCACGGGTTCGATGAATGGACCACTCGGTGGATAAGGAACTGGCTGGATGGCCGCACTCAAAGGGTTGTGGTTAATGGGTCAATGTCCACGTGGCGGCCAGTGACGAGTGGTGTCCCGCAAGGGTCAGTACTGGGACCAGTGCTATTTAACATCTTTGTTGGAGACATGGACAGTGGGATCGAGTGCACCCTCAGCAAGTTTGCCGATGACACCAAGCTCGGTGGCGCGGTTGACACACTGGAGGGAAGGGATGCCATCCAGAGGGACCTGGACAGGCTTGAGAGGTGGGCTAATGCAAATGGCATGAAGTTCAACCAAGCCAAGTGCAGAGTCCTACACCTGGGACGTGGCAATCCCAGGCATAAATACAGGCTGGGCAGAGAATGGCTGGAGAGCAGCCCTGAGGAGAAGGACTTGGGAGTGCTCATGGATGAGAAGCTCAACATGAGCCGGCAGTGCGCGCTGGCAGCCCAGAAAGCCAACCGTATCCTGGGTTGCATCAAAAGAAGCGTGGCCAGCAGGGCACGGGAGGTGATTCTCCCCCTCTACTCTGCGCTTGTGAGACCCCACCTGGAGTACTGTGTCCAGCTCTGGAGTCCTCAACATAGAAAGGACATGGAACTGTTGGAACAGGTCCAGCGAAGGGCCACTAAGATGATTAGAGGGATGGAGCACCTCTCCTCTGAGGACAGGCTGAGAGAGCTGGGGCTGTTCAGCCTGGAGAAGAGAAGGCTCCGGGGAGACCTGACAGCAGCCTTTCAGTATCTGAAGGGAGCCTACAGGAGAGCTGGAGAGGGACTCTTTGTCAGGAAGTCTAGTGATAGGACAAGGGGTAATGGTTTTAAATTGGAAGAGGGGAGATTTAGATGAGATATTAGGAAGAAGTTCTTTACTGTGAGGGTGGTGAGGCACTGGAACAGGTTACCCAGGGAAGTTGTGGAGGCCCCATCCCTGGAAGTGTTTAAGGCCAGGCTGGATGGGGCTTTGAGCAACCTGCTCGAGTCAGAGGTGTCCCTGCCCATGGCAGGGGGGTTGGAACTTGATGATCTTTAAGGTCCCTTCCAACTCTAACCATTCTATGATTCTATGATTCTATTGCTGTGCTTCAGCAGCTATTTAACATATGCATCAGTAATCTAGAAGAAGTAGTAAACAATGCAATAAGCTTTTCAGATCAAGGACTACATCCTTTCTGTGTTAGTAAAGCCTTATCTGACCAGGTCTTCAGCTTGTTTTGCATATACATCACAGTTTCTGTATCATTATTGCAGTTTTATACATTTTTACATAATCCCATTGGGGCTCAGCATGTCCTCACAGAAAGTCTTTATTTTTCTCCTGTGTCTTAAGGGTATTTTTCGCAGTCTCCTACCTCCATAAATATGCTCTTTTGCCTCCACTACCAGGGCAGCTGAACCAGGGTAAGTCGTTAAGTCAGAGCACAAAAGCTAAGTCCTAAGCCGTTCTTTCTCATGGTGTAGATACAACATGTATCTCTGCACAGCAGAAGTCCTCAAGGATGTCAAAATTGCACTCTGAAAGAGAGGAGACAAAAGCGGTCTCTCAAGTTGAGGGCTGCTCGCCAAAAACACCTACTTTCAAAGGGCAGGAGGAGCACTACAGGCTCACCTGGCCCTGATGCTGGCAGGTGGTGGCAAGGTCCGTCCCCAAAGAGATGGGAGTGAAGACCTGTTGGCCTGATGTGGACAGCGCTGACCCCACACTTTCTGCAGTCTTCCTTGTTTGTATTGACTGGGAAGAATCAAAGAACATATTTTAGGGCAGCTAAACGATCATCTTGCAGTATCTTCTGGTTACCCTTGAGATAAGGGGAGGTGTTTAAATGGCTCCGTCTTGGGCACGACAAGATTTATTGCGTCAAGGACAGGCACCCGGCAGATGAAAAGACAGCAGTGGATGCTGGGCTGCAGAAAGGGAGCAGCAAGTTCAGGGCAGCTTCGGCATCTCACACCTGAAAGAGTCGCGAGCAGGGGCTGCATGCCGAGGCCATAGCCCGGCGATAGTCTCTGCAACAGCTTTCCCGGTGGAGCACAGAGAAAGGATGCAGGGTGGTATTGATTGGTGTTATTGGTGTCAAGTCCTCTTACCTAAGCAGGAGGTGGCAAGAAAGGAGGTGGCAAATTTTCTCCTCAAGAAGTGTATTGGCAGCGCTGGCAGACAGAGAGCCACTTATTCCTCTCTTGGCTCCATCCTTTTGGGGGACATGAGAATACACGGCTCCTTTCCCCCTCTGCGATAGGCCAAGGTTCTCCATTTTCTTTCCAACCCGCTGAATTACTCTGGCTTAAACCTCTACGATCTTTCCCTAGTTTCAGCTCTCCTTGCACGGCCCATCCATCCCTGGCTGGAGGGCTGCGGTCAGGAGGCTGGAGTGACCAGCCCACGGCTTCAGGTGCATCTGCTTTGCTACTACTTGGATTTTACAGCTGTTGGGAACAACAGCTGCTACAAGAAGTGGTAACAAGGTTGGTGAACAGATGACTCGATTACGCCTATCTGGTTTTAATGACAACGAAATAAAATCAATTTTCTCCGGGCCTGTCTGGGCAATTGCAATTGTGCTGATGGAATGTTTCACCTTGGCCTTGGAAATATGGCTGTTGCTATAACCAATAAAACAAAAATAAGAAAAACAATTACTGTAATAGTGAGTTGGAATATGGAGCTACTGATGCGGCGCGGAGCGGGCAGGGAGAGAGTTGTCCCCAAGTGTGAAAGCTGCCTGTACCTCCTCCGGCCGTTCTGTAGCTGACGGTAGAATACGTGCACCCTAATGCTGGACCATAACATTAAATATAGCAATGGATAAAAAATGTCAGAAGATAAACTGAGCAATTTTGAAATCAAAGCAAGCGAACGGGACAGTGTACGAAGATGGTTTTAAATATATCACCCAAGCAAAGCGGAAGTCTTGACAAAGAAATAATTATCTATTGCTTTGAAGGACAGTACTTAGTTTCTATGCATAAATCTGACGTGACAAACTTTATATGGCTTACTCTCCTTTGCTTGCTTGCTTGGTTTTTAGAATGGGCATGAAGTTTTGTCCTTTAGTAAATTTTCAGCTCCATAAAGGTGGGATGGAGCTCTTGCTTAACTGGCGTGCTCTACTTCACCGTTTTCTGAGTGCATTGTAAAGGCAGGTTAATTTGCTGTCTGAATAGGCATAAGAGAATGTAAAACTCCTGGTGGGCTGAAGAAATCTTACAAAATCTTACAAATGCTGCAGTGTTTGGCAAAATAAAGTCTCTGGTGGACTAAAAGCTGCTCTCTTCTCTAGTGAGGGGAGAAAACTTGATTCACCATGTGTTTTTCTATGCAGCATCATTTTATTTATTTTGGTGTGATCAAATGCTCGGCGGTCCTGCCCACACACAACCAATCCATCACTTCCCTCCAACTCTTGCCCTCCCGCTGTGGTCTGTAATATACTTGTCTACAATTGTCAAAAAGCTTTCCTGGTGATAAAATCAGGCTTTCTCTTTTCTTCTTCCCTACAGATCTGTAAGATTAAATCTTTAATATGCTTTGATTAGAGTATTTTCCACTTGAAATAGGCTCCTTCTCCCCCCGAATTAGGATTCCTAGTGGGTTTTTTGCCCTATTTATCCAGAGGGAACCGTAAGGGAACGGAAAAATGCAAGTAGAGAGAGAGGAGAAAAACTGCCACGTCTGCTGAATCGTGGGCCCCTTTGCCTGGCACAGCAGCCATCGCTCCCAGCACGCTCAGGGAATGCGAGAGACTGGGGAACGGCTGCCTCTAATATCCGCGTCCGTGTGTGCAGTCGGATGCTCTCTAGCTTTTAAAGAAATACTGCTTTTTAAACCCTTCATCTCCCCACGCAGGTGGTGGTGGTGAGTGACAGAGCTTTGCTGGATGACACAGAGCTGATCTCTGCATCAGCCAAGAGGAATTAAGCTTTGTCACTCCCCGCCGGGGCTACCTTTTCGCCTGGTATGTGCGGGAGGAGGAATTCACAGGCTCCTGCTGCATTCACCCGAGCAGAGCCCTGAGCGCGCTTTGCCGGGGGAGGCAGGCAGCGAGAATGATAGCTGTCTCTTTTAAATGCCGCTGTCAAATCCTGAGGAGACTTGCCAAAGGTAATGTGCTTTCCTTCTTATTCATTCAGGGGCTCCGTTGCAGCCTTCCAGAGACCCAGCCTGATGTTTTTACTTTTTTTTAAAAAAAAATATGACCGTCCTTCCAATTTACTGTCAGGCAACAAAGAACTCCGAATACAGAAAGGTGTAGGGGCTCTCTTAGTTAAAATCCTTACATGTCCCATGCTGTGCTTCTGCTAGGAAGACAGGTTCCTGTTGTCGTTTTCTTTTTTTTTTGTTTTTAATTGCTAAAAGGAGGATTTTTTTCTAAGTGAAGTGCTAAAGTTACTGTGGGGTATAATTGTTCTGTATTTCTGCTGACAGCTCGGAGGATTCCCTCCTGGGTCAGTGCATGCTCTGCCTTACTGGGAACTGACAGTGTTTTTCAGGACCGATACGAAGGATGAGTTTCTGTTGTTTAATGTCTTTCATTAGCTATTTCTATCTATGCTTTGGGTGCCAAAGACTGTTGTATGTGATGAAGTACAGATAGCAGTGTGTGTTTTTTCAGGGTTGCACTCGTATGTCACACTTCCGAAGTTAATTTGCCTGATAGAGCAACGAGCATTTTATGTTACTGTAAATCTTCGTGATTGCTGGTTTTATCGCTCAGAACTTCAAAATACTACTTGCATCTTACTGTGAGTCAGTCCTGTGTGATTATTAAAGCAGCTATGTGAAAACCTGTCTGAATAAGACACCTTCTTACTTCAGAAATGAAAATATCTACTTTCTAAAAATAATTTGATGTAAAAAAACTCAACCAAACAACAAAGACAACTGTTATGTTTGATATTTTTTCCTTCTCTGTGTAAAAAGGTTTGGTTTGGGATTTTGGCTTGGTTTTTTGGTGGAAACTTCCAACGTTACAGTAGCATTATGTCTCCGCAAATATGCTTCTGTTTTTTAGCGTGGGTACTGTGAAACATTTAATGGCCATTACTGTGCAGCTGGAAACACATCCATATGTGAGTGAAACTATTTGTATCAGCCTAGCCTGGAATATCAGAAATCTTTGATTATTAGTATAGCTCAAAATCAATTAGTATTTTATTCTGCGGAAGCATGAAAGAGTAAAATGCTAATACAATGAGGTCAGTCATGGAAAAAGAGAAGAATATTGCAATCCAACTTATATAATACATTTTCCTGTTCCTTAGAGTCCTGTATGGGGCCACGTTGTTCAAAATGTATGAACTCAAATATTTATTAATCATCCCCTCCTCTGTAGATTTGCTTCTCTTTCAAATCTGTGCTGGGTAATGCCTGTTTTTCTCATATGTGTAAAATGTTTCTATTTTGGTAGCTCTATTACACATTATCAGGTTGGTAGTCAGCATTTTCTCTTTTTCTGGTTTGAGTATAGGAACCTTTTTGTCTGCTGATGTCTTTATAAGACAGATCTGGGCTCTAATTTAGTCTCATACTGATGAGAGTTGTTGCTCCACTTAAATACAGTTTCCCCGGGAATAATCAATATTCTTATACATCATAGCTGTCTTAATTCTTTCACACTTCCGTCACTCAACAGAACTCAGGCTAGTGGTTTTTTCTCCTTTGAAATAATCTTAACTTCCTTTGAGACTCCTCGCTCCTCCCACTCCCTCCCAATAGGAACTGGCATGATACTATTGATTTTTTTGCATTAAAGAAGCGTGCCTTATGCTTGTCTTATTATTAACAGTCCAAAAAAAAAAAAAAAAAAAAAAGGCAGTCTGGGGATATGTTCACGTATTCTCCTGTAAGCCTTACGCATGCCGGACCGGAGTTGCTGTCCTAATTGACAGCCTCCTGAATTTTCACTATTTTGAGTAAAACCTTTGTGGTTTTAGCTAACTCTTCTATGTTCTACGGCCTTAGCTTTTGCACGTCAGACACATGGACGGCTCAACAGAATCATGCTATCTGAGGACAAGGGTGGACCTTCATGTTGTTAGTGTGGAGAGAACTCTTGCCATCAGCTGGCAATCTCCTGTTGCTGCATCTGCTGGGAAGATCCCCTTCCCTTCTGGCTTGCTAGTGCTGGGGTTTGGTGCCTTCGTTGAATTTCAAGAGGAATTTTCCTTGCTTTAGTGCTTTCCCCCAGCCTGTCTCTGCTAGGGTCTTTTTCTTCTGCGCTAATCCTGTACCTTTGTGCAGCTCCCCAAAATCATTTCTTTACTATCCTTCAGGCCCTGCTATGGTGAAAAGAAATAGGTATGCTGCACACTTGATTAGTGACTTGTGTTTTTAATAAATGATACACATGCAGTTAATTGCACATCAGAAAGTGGAAATACCTGCTTTCCTTTGTTTGTGTGTGTTGTTTTTCATGCCTGTCTTGACAAAGTAAGCTTGTAACTTCGTTTCTTATTCTTTCAGATAAGGGTGTAAACGGAAATGCGTCATCTGGGCAACTGAAGACCCTCCAAAAGCAATTCTTCCCAACAGGGAGATGTTCAGGCAATACTGTGTTTTACAACAATTACACTACCCTCTTCCTGTGCATCTTAACCTTTCAGAGCAAAAAGCAGAGCTGTGTCTCTCTGGATTTCTACACATGCTTAGTTTGTCATTTAAAAATCTCTGGCAGGAGAATCTTCCAGGTGTTCAGAGTGAATTTCAAGGCCAAAATGCCATGTAGTTGTGGGCATGCTCGCCAAAAGCCAGTCAGTGCTTCTCTTCCTTCCCGTAGTGGTGAGTCAGACCTTGCAGCATGACAACCTATACCTCACTTGTCCTCAACTCCAGGGTCATCTCCAGATGGGAGCATTGGTCTCCTCCTCTGTTCTCTACCGTCAAACTTACACCAATTGTAGGACAGAGGCACAATCATAGAATCACAGATTGGTTTGGGTTGGAAGGGGCCTTCAAAGATCATCTAGTTCAACCTCCCTGCCCCCCTGGTCCTCCTTCACCACTGCCCCTGGCCTGTGCCGTCCTTCCGTGCCATATCGCCTCACTGGGTGCAAGGGCTACTGCATCTGCTGAGGCTTTCGTACACCAAGTCTTCCTCCCCCCTCTCTGGGCAAAATATGTGACAAACAAGAAGTGCACAATAATTACCCATGCAGGAAATTTAAAATACTCTGTGCATGGTTCCCTTAATGTGTATTACACTTCAGTTTTGTGAGTCTTTATTTTGGAGGTCAGTACATTTTCAGTAATGAAAATGCATGTTACCAAGCTTAGGCGAAGCTCCACATTTGTGTCCATTAACAAGCAACCATGGGAGAAAAGTATTATTTGATGATGCAGTTTGCAAGAAGGATGCTGTGTGAGGCTTGTCTCATACATTCTGAGACATGATTTGAATTTAGATTGAGTCTATCTAGTTAAGAACCAAAAAAAAAATTCCTGTTTCCCACACCAGTGTGTTGTTTCTACACTGGTGTGTTGTTTCTCTACCAGTGCATTGCTTCTGCACCATTTTTCAGTTACAATTTTTTTTAATAGCAGTTAGAATGTTTATGGTGGATGGGAGCTTGTGTCATAGTTACCTGGTTTCTTTCTCTCATGCTTTTACCTTTGAGCTGAAATATTGCTGGCTCGGTGTCTTTTTAGTTGTGATTTTCTCTGTGTATTTGGAGATGGAGATATATATGAGTGTGTATATATATTTTAAGCAATGCTTAAAATGGTTAAGCAGTTCTGAAAAGAGAAAAAGTATCTTTTCTACCATATTAACTATTAAAATTTTCACTGAGGTTTTTTAATTTTCATATATTCTTTTAATTTTCTTTCCTACCCCAAAAGGGTAAGGTAAGCCAAAAGCTATATTAAGAATCTGAAGTAATAGCCAATTTTATAGATCTCCCTATGAGAAGTACTGGGCTTGGAGAGAACTTGGACCAGTTGAATATAAGGAAATGCCACATATGAAGTTGCAAGTACAACCACAAATCTGCTCTTCATACAGCTGTGCTTTTATTGTAGAATGCTTTTTTTGTGCAGTGGAGAAATACTAGGTTTTTTCCCCCAAAATTTATTTCTGTAGGATCTTGGGCACTGAGCAGTATGCTGTGCATACCAAAGAGTCTTGGTAATCACTTACATTGAATATACATGCTAAATCAGAATTGCACAATTTACAATAATTATGTTAAGTATAACAGTGTAGTACAATAGTGAAAAGTTGCTGAAATGTGTAAGCTGGTCAGGTTTACAGCTAAATTAACCACTTTATAGTTTAAAAATTGCCTTTTAAGCAGTGCATTACAGAGCTTTGGCTGTGGTTAATTTATGTATGGACATGTTCGTTTTTTTCCTTTAATAGCCCCAAGAACAGGTCTTTCAGGAAGCTGTGTCTAATGCATAAAGTTGCTTACAGAAATGTGTCTCTTTGTTAGAGGCAGGGACGCGTTTTTTAACATAACCAGATCAGTGAAGTTATTCTGGATATTATTATAATGGAAACAGAGTAAGAGCACGCTGATAAAGATGTCAGCTGCTGTTAGATGGCGCATAGCGTAAGGAGCTGAGTGGTCTGCCTTTCACCCATCAAAGCTTTATAGTGTTATCTTCAGGATAATTTGTCAGCTCCTGCGCATACAGATCCTTCCTGCAGACAGAGATTTTTATGCTCCCAATATGTTTCCAATACAGTGAGATAATGCAAGCCTAAAAGGCAGGATGGTGCACTCCAGTTTACAAGATGATCAGTCATCTGCAAATTGGTTAGGACATTGAAGGGCATTGGTTCGGGTTAAAGCATTGAAGGATGAACTCTGAATGTAACTTGATGTAGGTTATACTTTGCTTTTGCAACTACAAGAACAAACCTAGAATTTTATTTTAAAAAGCATGAAATTAAATTGGTGTTAAGGACCTGACGATGAGGCTGTATAGTATCTTACTACAAACTTCCCAGTGTTCCAGAGTATCAGCCCTGATTGTGACAGCAAGTTGTCAGCCTGTACATTATTTTATTAGCAATTCTAACTATGTGGTCTCTTTTTGTCATTAATTTGTTTATAAAAATACAAGTTTACAGTAACAGAATTAAATCAACAGCTTGCTTGGCATGAAATAAAAATCACAAGTAACAAAATCTGTTAGGACTTTTGAACATAATTTAGTTCCCTGTCTTTCTAAAATTAGTTCTGAATATTCAGAAAACTCTTAGGTGTGCTGACAAGCTCTATAAATAGGGAGTCAGCGTGGATTTGCTGGCTTTGTACATTCGGCTAGGGTTTTAGAAATAGGCTTTTTGTAGAATGAACCTTAGAAATGAGGTTTTTTTGTACTCAACACGTTTGTCCAAGTTGTCTGCTCACTAATTTTTTTCCATTTTATTTCTAAAAGTGACTTCTGTGTTTCTTCTGACTTAGTAAACAAACTGCCGTGAAAGAATAAAGAGTGGAAGCAAAAACCTGGAAACTTTCTCTTCTGTAGCATGTGGGAACTTCAGGGCCACCTCCAGCATTACAGCCGTTCCTCAATACCAGCTGTTAGCGTGTACTTCAGGAGGACACAGGAGAGAGTCCGCAGGGCAGAGCTGTAGGCAAGTCTGTCACCAAGGGAAGTTTTGAGGTTGCTCTTTGTGTTTGTAATGAAGTGAATGTAATGTTAAAAAAAAACCGAAACACCACCACAATATTCCTTGGGACTTGGATTTTTTGTTTTGGTTTGTGGTTTTGGTTGGGTTTTTTTTTTAATATATTTTATTGAGAGACTGTTTGTCAGACAAGAAAATGAAGCCAAAGAGTGGCTGTGACCTGCCCTGTGTGACCCGGCTGGTCTGTCGCAGGCTGGGGTACAACCCTGGTCTCCTCCTTACTCCTGTTTCTGCATCGCTGGTTAGGAACAGTTACTGAACTTGGCAGAGACTATGAGAGAGCAGAGAAGATTTTTCACCCATCCTGGTTTTTTTATTTGCACTTAAGAGAGCCTTTAGCCAGGATTGTTTTAAGATCACTTTGAAATGGTAAGTGCCTGCGCTATGATCGCTGAAGGACAGGGAGAGAGATTTTTTTTTTGTTATGAAGACGTTCCTTTTGTAATTGCTGTTTAGGCTTTCCAGCACCGTGTATGTGTAGAATAAAAAAGGAAGATACATTATATTTAATGATCATTAGTAGTTTGCAATATTGTCTTTTGTTCAAAAGAACTCTTTGAACGTGTTGTTGTAAGAAGTAATGAAGGGAGGAGAAGAGATTTTTCTCTTCTGCAGCAAGCTGATCACTGTTCACAAGTTAAAGCCATATTTCTTTCCAGCTAATATATTCAAGAACTGGCAAACTCTTTATTAATTATTCAGGATGATCTAAAGTACAGCAGCATACTAACCAATCGGTGTGAAACGTTGACAGAAAGACATAAAAATACTTCCCAAATCAAGCACATATTACTTAAAGCAGGAGAAGTGCCGCAGCCCCGACTGAGAGAGTGTGTGTGTATAGCCAGAGTTGTGCAGAGAAATTATCTCTGGTTTAGATAAGCTGATAAAATTGCATGCAGGTTCCTGAAAGGTGTAAAGAGAAAGCCGCAGTCATATAAAGAGATGGTAAGTGGCCATTAGCTATCTGATACCTATCAGATGTTAGTAGCTGGTATCTGATGTGGCGGCTCTGAAGTCTGTTACACGTGCAAGATGGAGGGAGTATTTTTTCACAGGACATTTGGATTCCAAGAGCTGGGTGGGTTATCAAAGTTCTTGGCTAGTTCCTGCTGACCTTCTTGCACAGGAGTTCAGCAAGTGTCTTGGACTTTATGCCTTGTCCCTAGCTGCACGATGAGGATCATAGAATCACAGAATCATAGAATGATTTTGGTCGGAAAGGTCCTTAAAGATCATCTAGTTCCAACCGCATTGACACGGGCAAGGACACTTCCCACTAGACCACACTGCTGTGCTTCTCTGCTTTCAGAAGTGTTCTGAGGAAAATGAAAAAAATATTATTATGTGGCAGTTTGTAGGCTCTCTAAATATTAAAGATGAATTGAAGTTATTAAAAACAATGGTTTATTGATAAGTGGTGCCAGTTTCAATATAAATGCTGGTGAGACGTTTGAGCTGTAACTAATGAAATCCCAGGCTGGCTCATGCGTTGGGTGTTGCACAAACTTCCTTTTCAGGTGTTAGCATTGCTGCAGGACATGTTCATGGCTTTATCTTCAGTGTCCTTGCTGTTTCAAATAGTTGTAGCAGACGTCAGAGGGCAGAGACCCAAAAACACTTCAGCATCCCGTGTCTGTTGGGTACACCCAGTCTGGACGAGCATCCCAGAGTGACAGAGGAGGTGTGATGCAGGCTGGAGCACAACGCTAGGTGGGAGCATGGATTCGGTATGGTGGGATTAGACATTGCAAATATTGCCAGAGTGCAAAAACATACGCCCGTCATTGCATTCTTGTGAGAGCTCTGGATTTTTCTTTGCAACCAAATTAGCTCTCTGCCTGTGCCTATCTGGTGCCCCCAGGGGTAGTTACTATTTTGAATGAAATACCTGAATTCCACAGAATTACGTGAATGGAGGTGAAGCCCGAGGAAACATGGCAAGGAGAAGGGTGGCATGGGGTGGGAGAGAAGAGGTGGTACATGTTGCAGGGCTTTGCTTTGCTGTAGGTAAAGCTGGTAGGGCTCTGGGGGGGCTGCGGGTGCTCTGGCATCAAGCAAAGGGTGGCTGAGCTGCAGCCAGTGGAGCAGGGGACAGGAGTGTGAGACACAGCACTGCCAGGAGCTCTGCAGACCACCTGGGAAAGAGAACGATGAGAGAAAGATGAGAAATGAGGGGGATCCAGGAGAAGCTGGAAGTGAAGCAGACGTAGCTCATGCCCGGGGCACAGCTTCTGCTCCTGGACAGGCGCAGGGGATGTGAGGAGAAACAGGGACCCGAGCTGATGGGGATTAAACAGTAGGGGTTAAAACCCGGGCATTTTATGAAAATGCTTGATCCCATATAATGTTAAAGTCTACAGTTTTTTAGTAGTATTTACCTAGACATTTTAGGAATGTATTGCAATGTTGAGACTTTAGCTGGAAATGGGTTCTGGTTCCTCCTGTGCTCGGGTGAGATGGGGAAGGCTGGACTCGCTCTCTCCCGTGCTTTATAAATACTTAGTTTGGGGATCTGCTAAATCTGAGGTGCTCTGTGGAACAGGGATAACAGCACGCCTGTGTTTGTAGGCAGGTTTCTGCATTTTTGCAGTTTAATCTGTCTCCCAGCATGACTCCTGGGAGCAGTGCTCCGACTGCGTTTCAGTCTCCACCACTGTGGCGGTGCCGATGTGTTTCTGCCGCCAGGAAGTCCTGCTGTAGGCACAGCCCCTGAGCGGGTCAGTCTCTCTGTCGGCATAGGTTACAGCACCTCTCCAAACTGCTGGAAGTAAATTGGCAAAAGGAAGCTTCATTTCTGCTGCCCTGCCTCAAATCCTGTGTGAGTTTTGCTGACCCGGGGAGACACGCAGGGAGGACTGCCCTGCGTGAAGGCTATCCCGAAGGGCTATGTTCATCTGAGTTGCAAGCAAAAAGAAAGTCTTCCATAAACTTCCCTTTTTTTTTACCCCCCTCAAACAAAAATCTGAGTCTCAACTTTGGAAGTAATTAAAAGTTTTATATTAAAAGTCTTCTAAATTTATTAGGAACATAAATGAGACCTCCTGTGTCGTCAAATTGAGTTACCACAGTGTCACCACGGGCACTGTGTCATTCCCTCACTCTTGCGAGTGTATAAAGTTTTAAAGTTGCTCATCCTTTTGGTCTCCATTCTTCTTTTTTCTCCTCTAATATTTAGGAAACTTTAAAGACTCTTATCTTCAACACATTCAGCTCTGGGTAAAGGTTAAAAGAAAGCTTCAGCCCAGAAAGTTGTTACTTCAGAGAAAGGGGAAGTATTAATTTAAGTCTCCACTGCAACCTCTATGTCTTGTCCCTTGAACTGCTCATCTACAGTTTTTATTAATGCTGTTGGGAATTATGCTTTTAGTAGAAAAGGCGGCTTCCCTAAAAGTGTATTGGGGCAGAAAAATTACTCCAGATTGGACTGATTATGAAGAGGCAAACACCAGGCATAATTTTGTGGGGAAAAAAGTGTTACTGGAAATAAGGTCTCATCTAACAGGCTTACTCTGCCTTAGCTTCTCAGCAGTGAACAGGGAAAGACGTTTAGCAAAGAAATACCAGCTATTCAAGTGACTGAATTACCATAGCACACTGGTAAATGTCACCAATAAAATACAGTTTAAATCCACAATACTCTCAAGGAAACATTTATGCTTTTAGTGAACTAGAATTTGACAGCCCTGTCTGGCAGAAGAAATTGTTTCTGGCTTTTAGATTTCTTTTTTTGGGCATCCAGCATGCACTGTGACCTGTGTAGCTTTGCAAAGATATTGTGGGCATGTTGTTCTCAGCTATATCACAAGCCAGTCATGAATAACAAAGATGACATTTCCTACCACGTTATGAGGCTTTAAGTTGATGTATAATTGTCTTCTCCCTAGCAGTCCAAAGGAGGGCACCTTTTGAGTATTTTCAGTTTTTCAGTGACAGGGTGAATGTTTTTTTTCCTTTGGTGACATGCTTATGTACATGTACATAAAATCTCTGTAGACCTTAGATATTTTAATATTCTTGTTGCACCTGTGGGTCAGGACTCCATTTTGCTGAACCTAAGCATAAATTATCACAGTTCTTTTTCCATTGAGCTATAAGTAGTTCGTAATTGTGAGAAGGCGTGACAACCTGAGCAAATATGCTGTATGAACTGTTCTTTTTCACTAGACAAAAAAACCCCCACCCAACAAAGAAAAATCCTTGGTAGTAAAAAGAAATGGCATTGCTTCAAAAAGAAACAAACATAAATTTTGTAATTAATAGCTGTTTTCTCAGACAATGAGAAGGAACAGAGAAAAAGGGGATTCTGTGTTAGGTTTTGTTTTACTACTTTAAAAAAAATGCAGAGAAGTGCAGTGTTGATGAGGGAGTTCCTTGGGAAGTTGAGCAGTCCAGAAGCTTGTCTAGTTGCATCTCGTCTCTATTTTCACTCTGGAGCTGTGTAACACAGCAATAAATGCGCCTGACAGCAGCTTTTACTCAATGTTACGGAGCTTCCAAGGCAGCAGGAGCCCTTCCAAACACCGACAGGAGCAAGTGGAAGGTAGGTCACGCCGTAGGAAGCGCTTGAGCTCCCTTTGTAGAAGAATACAGTTCCCTCTTGTACGCTGCTATTATGGACTGTGTCAGGATGGTTCAGGCGAGGCCACCAAACCCCCAGCAGCAAGGGTTCCTGCAGACACAAGTCTGAGAGCCATTTCTTAGGCGCGTGTGCTGTGTAATACTGAGGAGCAGCTGCTCTGTGTTGGCTGACAGCTGCATTGAGGTACTAACTTTAGCCCCAGGGATTAAGACCAGCTCCTCTTTTGTTGCATCCCTGGCAGTAGCACAGTGTGGAGATCGCCATTGTCCAGCATAACAGAAAATCTTCATCCAATTTTCACTTAGCCCCTAGAGAAATGGGAGTAATTTTTTCTGGTCATAGTATAAACTCGGCCCTTATTCCTCATGGGATTCATATCCTCACAGTTAACCCAGGCTTGGAGTGGTTGGGCTGGGATGTGATGTACGCAGTACTGAGCTTTGCAGCTGCCTTCAACATTTCCGATCGCCATTTAGCCGTAAGTCAAAAGGTAGTTAACAGTTCTAGCCGAGTCAGTTTGACTTTCAGTGCGTATTTCAGACCTGCCGTGTTGTTCCACGCTACTGTGTGGTTCGGTGGTGGGTTTTTTCCTGGCTGTCAAAAGAAATGCCTCTACATTTGCAAATAAGTAGCTGGGTAGAGGAGGTCACACAGGCAATAGTAGTGAATCCAGGCGATTTCTTTTTCATGGTTCCCCAACAGATTAGGGAACCGCCTTCCAAACTTTTTCCTGATTTCTTCCATTGGACAGTAGGGGAGGTTAGACCTTCTTAAATGGGCGTTAGCCACACAGGCTACATACCATTTTGAAGTGGTTTGCATGTTGTGTCTGTACACGCATCAGAGTTTGAGAACTCCAGGTCAGCATGCTGAGGCATTAGTTCAGTTTGTTGGGGGTTCAAGTGATGCCCTGGGTAGCCAAAAACAAAAAAAGGTGACTTAAGTGTGTCGCTGGGACACCAAGTTTGTATAGGTAACTTTGAAGTTACTTTGACAGCGTATTCTTTCTGCTACACTCACTATTAAATTAGAGAATTTTATAGTTAGGTATGTCAAGAAGAACTAAAAAAAAAAAAAAATCAGACACGTAAAAATATATTAGTACTTGGGGTTTTTTTGTGTTTGGTGAAAATTCAGAGCCCAATAGCTAAATACCCATTACGAATTAAAGAATCTGGTCTCTGTGTGTGTGAATTTTTACTTGTTGGAATTTTAAACTTTTTTAGTCTTGATATTGATGAAAGCTGATGGATAGCTGCCTAAAAAGAAATTAGGGCCAAAGTTAACGTTTCCAGCGTACTGTCCCATGGAAGGTAGCGCTCTGCACAGCAATGCGTCTATTCACATGCTTATTCACTGTGTGAGAAGTTTCTCTGCTTCGAGTGTTGCTCAGGAATTACTCAGGAGCCAAAAAATTACTGTAATGAGCTTCCCCCCATCTATTTAATCATAATTAGTCATAGAGTAATGAAGTAAGTGACATTTCCTCTGATCTTTTCACAGCAGATGCTACTATCGATGTTACCATAAAAAGGAAATAGCAGAGGGATGATACTGAATAAAGCTAAGATGGCTTGTATTTATGGTGGTTCCTCTTAATTTCCCTAGTCTGTCCCACGGTGACATTTTTGTGTGTGTATACCAGAAGAGATGAAGCTTGGTAACCTGTTTGAAACATTGTGTTTTCAGGCATTTGAATGATTTAGGGTTAGCTGAAAGAATGTTCAGATTTTCTTTATCGATATGATTTTCTACTTGTTTTCTCAAAGTGATCAATAATTATATTTTCAGTTAGTTTGCTGATCGAGATGTCACTATATTCTCAAATTTGAGAATCAGAATATGATTTAATTTTGCTGCTTTTACTCTGTTAATACTTGAGGTTCATTGTCACTGGTTGTGAAGAAAAAAGAAAAATACAAATTTGAAAGCAAATCATTGTGTTGCTTATTCAAGAACAAAATATCTTTCTATCTAATGTGTTGTATATCTACACTACTTGTCTTTGAGACATCACATGCCATGGTGTCTGGAGCTTATGCCTTAACAGATGGAGACAGAAGAAGGTTTGAAGATGTCAAAAATTATGATGAATAGCAAAAGAATAGAGTAGACCATTATTGTTCAGAAACAAACTTTAGGATGGCAAACATAGGTAAGTGTAGACTACAAAGCTGAGGACATCACACCAAGTGATTCTTGCAAAGTTATTGGGAACAATTTACAAACTTGGATGGGAAATCTGTACATAATTCCACCAAAACTTAATGATGTAATGGGTAGTAACACCATGAAAATACCCATAAGGTGAATGAGGTGGAAAAGGTCAGCTTTGCCGAGCCGCAGTAACTTAAGAAACTAAATCTAGATTTAGAGATCTGAATGGTTTAATTGAGTTAAAGTATTTTGAATTAAAATAGTTTAGCCAAGGTTTAGATGGAAGTAGTGCAATGTTCCCCCTTTTCCAGTCAGCATGTAGCAAAAGATGAATAAAGTTTTGTTCACTTCATAAACATCTTAAAGACTGAGAAAATGATAGCTAATGCTCTTTCTTCGGGAGAATATTCTGGAAAACATCTCTGCTACGCGTTTTATGAAGTGGGTATCTAGATTATGTATCTGGAAAATTCAGTCATGTATAAGAAAAGGCTCAAAATCTCAACTTTTGCTGAAAATCAGGAGGGGGGCGGGGAGGGAGGAGGGGACAGATATGGGACACGTATGTATGCGCTGTCAAGTTTGAGGGTGTTTTATTTGGTGTTAAGATAAACAGACCTACTATTTCGAGTTGAACTTTGTATTAAATAGGAGGAACAGCAAACATGGACTGTGTGAGTGAAAGAGAGAGGACATGGTTGGATTAAAGCTCCTTCATTCTTGTTTGCCATCAGAGTGTCATCAGGATATTCAGGAATGTTCTCATGCGGAGAGCGTGAAGCTCATACCCACATTATTATCTGTGCAGTTGAAATACAAAGAATTTATGGTAATTTATTCTCTCTGCTGGTTTTCATTACAAGGGGTTTTATTCTTCGTAAGCCTTTCCTGCAAAGGGGAATAGTCTTCCTGTAAATGTAGGTTTTGTGACATGAATCCATGGGGACTGTCTGTCTGATTTGGAGTTGCTAATGGATTCGGCATATTACTGGAGCATTTGCTCATCTAATACCACCTCCTTGAATCGTGAACTACATTAAGGTTTTGCTCTTGGCCTCCTTCTTTTGTGGCATCTATGCCAATGAGCACATCCGAATCTATTTCTCTGCTTCTGATCTTACTGGTTGAGATTTGATTTTGAAAGCATTCTGTGTAGCTTTTCAAAGTTTGGAGAACCAAAATCGTAGGTGCAAATGCTGCAAATCGGAACCCATAGTGCGTTCCAGCCACAGATGTCAGACATAAGAAGAAAGAGATCATGGGCTGAATCCTTTTAGTAAGGAAAAGCTGTCAAGGGTCTGATTGTGAATCTTTTCAAATGCTAGAGACAGAGAGATATACATGCAATGATTATGTTATATATGCAATAGCTGGAGCTACCCTGTGTTTGATTATCAGCCAGGCTGTGCTAATACCGGGGCTGCTGGCTAATCTGAACCACTGCTTTTGGGAGGAAATGATGGAGCATGGTGTAAATGAGATGGGGGTCACTGGACTGCCTTGGGAATGAGCTCTCTGCACCTCCTAAGCCTCCTCTGCACCGATGGAGCAAGACTCCTGGGAAGCTACCTGTGTGTCCCCACTTTCCTCAGTCTCCTAACACTGGTGGTACCCGTGCTGCAGTGGTGTCCTCCTTGTGATGGTTTTATTTATACAGGAGTGTGCCTATATAGGCTGGTCATCTCCAGTAGAAAGATTTGCTTTGATGGCTTGGGTAGATGTAGCTACTGACTGCAGGTGCTATTTGTTTTCATGGTTGGGAACCCTAGGACTGTTTCAGGGCTTTGATTTTTTCCCTGGGATAGTATTAGCAAGGAACCTGTAGACAAAATCAGAACCCTGTTAAATTTGTCTGTTGTCCATGGAATAACATCTTACTATAATAGAAATCCCCGTGATTTAAACAGTGTTGCTTTTCAAGCAAAACCAGGAGTCCGTGTCAAAAGGACCAAAAGACCTGAAGTAGTTCAATACATATATGGTCAGTAGTTGTTTTCCTGCATTAGTTTTTAAATCCGTCTGCCTCTTACATGCCTCTTAACACTTTTATGTCCATAGCATTCTTTGCCAAAGCTGCTGTCGTAATGAAGGGGCTAAAGAAGAGATGCAAGCTCATCTGGCCCTTCTCTGCTGCCTCTGCAGGGGCTAGTGAGGCTCAGAAATAGGTCTGAAGGACAAAAACTGAGGAGCAGGACTGGTCTAAACCAGCTGCCTCACTTGAAGCTCAGGAGGCTGTAGCTGGGAACTTGGGATGGGATGGCTTGTGAGAAAGGCAGATGAAAGCAAAGCCTGGTGGGATAAAAGCTCTTACCTCAAAGGAAACTCAGACTTTTCTGCAGTGACTTTACAGGGGCAATTATATATGCCAGTGCAAATACATGCTGATAACCAAGGTGAGAAACTTGGGATGGAGTGACAGGACAAGCCATGAAACATTTGGGAGAAAAAAGTACGGAAGAGATAATCTGGGTCCAGATTTATGTTCAAAACCGAATAGGTGGCCCCTGTATTAACTAAACATTCTATTTTAGTCTCATCTTTCCCCAGCCTAATTTTAACCAGAGGCTCCGCTGGGGAAGATTCCACCCTTCAGTCCCTTGCCTCTATGGCTAACATGGGAGTGTCTGGTTCCCCAAATTTCTGCAGTGATGGACGCTCTCTTTCCAGTGCCCCTCTTTTCTACTACAAGCGCACTGTGTCTCTCTCCTAGTGGGGATCTTGGGAACACTCTGCCACAATCTCTTCCTTGATAAACGGGTCCAAATCCTCCCCTGGATCCCCCTTGAGGGCCATAGGCTCCCTCTAGTGCCACGATCAGCCTAGCATTCCTTTTTTTTTTTCTGCTGATCTCTGTTCCTGTAGATCACCCTATCCAGCAATTTTCCCAGGTCCCTGGCTTCTGCTCCATGTAACTTCTTCAGCTTTCTTCAGATATCATCAGTGGACTGTCCAATGAACAAGGCTGCTAACTGATTTTTCCCTTCCTCTGACTTGGGGTTAAGAGTTGTATACTTTCCAGCAGCTTCCTTCAATTTATTTAGGAAATTGGTGGGAGACTCCTTTCTATCCTGCTTAATTTGACCAATAATAAAATAATAAATTGACCAATTTATTGCTTTTGGTATAGCATTTTTGATACCAAACAAAACCCACTCCTGATACTGCGTTAATAACGATTTCTGCCTGTTACCATTAGGGTCCCAGCCAGGGTCTGACGGGGAAAGTGGTGCTCTAACTGTCCACTTTTCTCCATCTTCTAGTTTATATAGCGGCCACCATTGATTACAATACTTAATTAGATTGTCCTTCTTTGTGACCTCACCAGGGGATTCCGCAATTCATTTCCGATGCCTCAGGATACAACCCAAAGGTGATTTCCTTAAAATTCCCCTGCCTGTGGACGATCTGGTGCCCATTTTATACACAGGGAAACACTCTCACAGACAAATCTTTTGTACAACACCACCACAAATAGCCGATCACTACAACAAACAGACAAATACTTAGAATAATGATTACCACGGTCACACTCAACATTTATTTTGAGCCGGGAGTCTAACTGCTTCTGAACCAAGCAGGGACTCTACTCCCAACCCGGGTCTTAACCCAACCCTTTGGAGCTTTTGCCACATCTTACGTGCAGGTAACCAAATTTTCCCAAAAGAATGCCTTGGTACTTACAAAGCAGTGGTCTTCGCTCAAGGGCTGTTTGGTCCGGGGATCAGAAGAAGTCCTCTCCAAGAATCCCTCGGTGCCGACTGAGGTTCCACGATGCCAGGATCCACCATGGCTCAAGAGCAGAGTCCCATCTGGGTCACCAAAACTATTACCGTTAAGTCAGCAAAATAGGAACTCTCTAAGATTCGATTTGGAGCTTTAGAAAGCAGGCATTCTTTATTGCGGTGCTGGGAGCACAGGGGATCAATCAACATAGTGTGCGCTCCAAGTTGCTCAACTACAGGAGCTATATGCAATCAAAACATACATATTCATTAGATTTCTGAGAAATGATTAACATATTCATTCTATTTCCAAGAACTCATTAACATATGTAAAAGTCCTTGGCACATGCATGTGTATGTCCATTCGTGGTCTTCCGTGGTCCTCTGGTGGTCATCGATAGTCTTCCTCACCACGTCCGCTAGTTGAACTCAGTCTTTCCCCATGCACAGTTTGTTCTTTGGCTCGGTTGCACAACTTCGCCTACACAAAACTAGCTTATTCTGGTATAGCTTTCTTATCTATTCTACCCCAAGATACAAAGTTTCAAGGCCTCCTTTTATCTACTAAGTATGGCAAATGTCTAACCTATCTACTCACTAAGTACTTCAAACTTGGCTACATTGCTCCGATAAAGACAACCATATGTTCTTTCCGTATTCTTTTATACTTGGTATNAGGACAAGCCATGAAACATTTGGGAGAAAAAAGTACGGAAGAGATAATCTGGGTCCAGATTTATGTTCAAAACCGAATAGGTGGCCCCTGTATTAACTAAACATTCTATTTTAGTCTCATCTTTCCCCAGCCTAATTTTAACCAGAGGCTCCGCTGGGGAAGATTCCACCCTTCAGTCCCTTGCCTCTATGGCTAACATGGGAGTGTCTGGTTCCCCAAATTTCTGCAGTGATGGACGCTCTCTTTCCAGTGCCCCTCTTTTCTACTACAAGCGCACTGTGTCTCTCTCCTAGTGGGGATCTTGGGAACACTCTGCCACAATCTCTTCCTTGATAAACGGGTCCAAATCCTCCCCTGGATCCCCCTTGAGGGCCATAGGCTCCCTCTAGTGCCACGATCAGCCTAGCATTCCTTTTTTTTTTTCTGCTGATCTCTGTTCCTGTAGATCACCCTATCCAGCAATTTTCCCAGGTCCCTGGCTTCTGCTCCATGTAACTTCTTCAGCTTTCTTCAGATATCATCAGTGGACTGTCCAATGAACAAGGCTGCTAACTGATTTTTCCCTTCCTCTGACTTGGGGTTAAGAGTTGTATACTTTCCAGCAGCTTCCTTCAATTTATTTAGGAAATTGGTGGGAGACTCCTTTCTATCCTGCTTAATTTGACCAATAATAAAATAATAAATTGACCAATTTATTGCTTTTGGTATAGCATTTTTGATACCAAACAAAACCCACTCCTGATACTGCGTTAATAACGATTTCTGCCTGTTACCATTAGGGTCCCAGCCAGGGTCTGACGGGGAAAGTGGTGCTCTAACTGTCCACTTTTCTCCATCTTCTAGTTTATATAGCGGCCACCATTGATTACAATACTTAATTAGATTGTCCTTCTTTGTGACCTCACCAGGGGATTCCGCAATTCATTTCCGATGCCTCAGGATACAACCCAAAGGTGATTTCCTTAAAATTCCCCTGCCTGTGGACGATCTGGTGCCCATTTTATACACAGGGAAACACTCTCACAGACAAATCTTTTGTACAACACCACCACAAATAGCCGATCACTACAACAAACAGACAAATACTTAGAATAATGATTACCACGGTCACACTCAACATTTATTTTGAGCCGGGAGTCTAACTGCTTCTGAACCAAGCAGGGACTCTACTCCCAACCCGGGTCTTAACCCAACCCTTTGGAGCTTTTGCCACATCTTACGTGCAGGTAACCAAATTTTCCCAAAAGAATGCCTTGGTACTTACAAAGCAGTGGTCTTCGCTCAAGGGCTGTTTGGTCCGGGGATCAGAAGAAGTCCTCTCCAAGAATCCCTCGGTGCCGACTGAGGTTCCACGATGCCAGGATCCACCATGGCTCAAGAGCAGAGTCCCATCTGGGTCACCAAAACTATTACCGTTAAGTCAGCAAAATAGGAACTCTCTAAGATTCGATTTGGAGCTTTAGAAAGCAGGCATTCTTTATTGCGGTGCTGGGAGCACAGGGGATCAATCAACATAGTGTGCGCTCCAAGTTGCTCAACTACAGGAGCTATATGCAATCAAAACATACATATTCATTAGATTTCTGAGAAATGATTAACATATTCATTCTATTTCCAAGAACTCATTAACATATGTAAAAGTCCTTGGCACATGCATGTGTATGTCCATTCGTGGTCTTCCGTGGTCCTCTGGTGGTCATCGATAGTCTTCCTCACCACGTCCGCTAGTTGAACTCAGTCTTTCCCCATGCACAGTTTGTTCTTTGGCTCGGTTGCACAACTTCGCCTACACAAAACTAGCTTATTCTGGTATAGCTTTCTTATCTATTCTACCCCAAGATACAAAGTTTCAAGGCCTCCTTTTATCTACTAAGTATGGCAAATGTCTAACCTATCTACTCACTAAGTACTTCAAACTTGGCTACATTGCTCCGATAAAGACAACCATATGTTCTTTCCGTATTCTTTTATACTTGGTATCAAGAGTAAGAAGAAATTCTCTGTAAACTGCAGGAGCATCTGAAGTGGCTGGAAAGTATAGCAAGGAAACAGTCCTTGCAGCATTGGAAAAGGACAGGGGACCTCTTTCGGGAGGCTACCTTTGAGGCGGTAGCTATGGAAGTAGATGTACTAGCTTTGTATAGGTCATCTTCAGAAGAAGTGTCATACAATACTACATTAAACAAATGTAAGTGAGCTCCTGCATCACCAGAAGAAAAGCAATGCTAGGGAAGCTATTTTCATACTAGAATCCAAACGCTAGGAGTTTAAACAAAACAGTTCTCCTGAGATACATCTGGAGAAATTGACTGAAAGTGACAGGTCCAGAAATGAGGAGAAAACCATGGACCAAACGTGTCTGAAACAGTTCCTGAAAGATCCTTCCGATGGAAGTCTTAATCTGGGTCTGGACTGACTGAAACAGGAGAAAGAGCATCGTCCTTTCCAGAGGACAGAGGGGCCAGGTGAAATTTGGAAGGGATTTTGAGTCAGTGATTCTCGCCTGAAATGGAGCTGAACTTCGTTAATGGGTTGACTGGAGATCCATAACATTATCTGCAATGGAGATAGACTGGGGATTGAGCAGAAATCTGACAGTTAATGTTGGGAGAACGTTTCTGCAACTCCTGTCAAATCTGTTGCACTCAGGATAGGTCAAAAATCACAGCTTGGAGTTTTGAGGGGTGGTCATTGGCTGACTCTTTCTCTAGATGATCCCTAGATCATTTCCAGCTGTGATGCTGCAGGAGCAGTATAATGTAGAAATGATAATTCATCACACAGCCTTTGCTGGAGAAATGCATTGGCTTTTGTATAGCATTCAGTAGTCTTAATTCTTTAAATGATCTTTGGTCACTTAAATACCTTGTCCTAAGGTCCTTGTCCCAAGGACTAAAAAGTCTTTTAACACCTCTCTGTTCTCTGGCATATCATGTTATTAAAGGTCACAGCTATATCTGGCTGTAATTTATTAAGGTGTAATAAGTTATTAGGGGATATTTTAACAAGTTGTTAATATGTAGTTACATTATCAAGAGTCAGAAAGTTTCTTATAACAATGGCTTATAATGCTTTAAAACACTATTTTATTGATGTGGCAGTTATCTGTCAACTAGTTGTACTACTTGACTGTTTTAGAAACTTAGCTAAAACGTTAACTGCTTGAGAAATGTTGGCCGTAATTTAATTTCTGGGTTTATATGCTGGCAAATGATGGCTTGCTTCAACCATTTCTCAAGTAATCATCTTAATAGCACTGTAGTACAGTATTTGCCAGGAAAGGAAGACACTGTGAAACAAAATGCATGCCATTCACACTTCTGCTGCCTAGCTGGGAAAATACTTCTACATAGATTTATCTAGATATATTTATATACATATATTTTTTACTCTGTACAAATCAAGTGCCTTTCTGACTGAACTCTTAAATTGTCAGTCTTCAAACCTTAGCAGTTAAACTGTTTCATATATTTTTATTCAGAACATCTTCTAGCACTTCTAGGTAGCTGTATTTTGGATTGTTAATGTTTTTACAAGGCAGTAGTTTTGGCTACCATTGAGAATTGCTGGTTATCACTTTGTATATTGAAGTAGTACAGAGTTCATCCTTCTGTTATGACAAGGTTTTTGGCTGAAGTCATATATTTTTGACTGAAGCTCTCCGATTACAGAGAATTGGTAACTTCATTTTTTGGGACAGATCCACAACCGTATTTGTGATGTTCTGTCAAGTTGACTGTATTTTCTCTTCATATGTGATTTTACAGATCCCTTGGAAAAAAACTGTTTTAATCAGTGTTAACATCCTGTAATACATTTTTGGATTTGTCCTTGTTTTAAACTGCTATTCTTATTTATAAGGAAAATGAAAACCATTATGAGTGGAGAATGGTGAGAATCATGAGGTTTTGATTTCGTGAACGTTCACTTTTATAACAATAGAGAATTATAACTCTCTGTTCTGAGCGAGGAACGATTAAGAGGATAGTGGTAATACTTCATTCCAAGGATGGACAAAAGTATTCTCATATATCTGGAAATAGTTTTGCTTCTTCATGGTTCTGTGGCATCAGGTCTGATGAACACACACACTGCTGCACGCTCTACTCCAGGTCAGTCATTTGAGAGAGAGCTGCTGGGGTTTTGTAAGCTTTTAGCACCTGGCAATTCTGTTTCTGTGTCTGAGATCATCTCTGTTTACTTTTGTAAGAGTCTTTTTGGAAATTACCTTCTCCTTTGTAACTTCAGGGAACCTCCTCAGAGTAAAATGTGTCCTGTAACTGATTTCCCAAACCCTGAAATAATGTCATGGCAATAATTACTTTAAAATAGGAAATTTCTTTGATTTTTTTTTTTTTTTTTATGTAGATGCCAGCATTTTTTCTCCTAGATTGCTGTGCAGAAGATATCTCAAATTAGCAGATACTATTTTTATAGCGTAAAACTAGTTGATATTTATCCCTTAAGGCATATGTGGTAATGTATTAAAGAAGTGAAAATGTATTGGCTTCTGTGTACACCACATACTCATTTCTTCTCTATAGTAATTTTCTCCCTTCTCAATACAACCCTGACTAAAGAGGCAGGAGTGTGTCCTATTTGCATATGCAAACTGTGAAGCTTTGTGAATTGGACGAAATACGAGGAGAACATGATTAACAGCTGTGATCTGGCCAAGTCCCCACTTCATCCTCAGCAGTTCCCATGGGCTCTGAGTGAGTTTCTAGTCTCTTCTCATCCTCTCTCTAGGGATATTAGACAACCCCAGGCTAGGGCAGGGTTGTGGCAAAAGTCATCTGATGCTTGTCCTTCTTACAGGTTGTTTTTTTTTTTTCTTAGAGCCTTATAAAGGTTAGGGTAGAAATGTTACCATGCTTTGTGCTGGCTTGGTTTTGAGACAGGGTTCCATGAGTTCACCTCGGGACTTGAGCGTGAAGCTTCTGCGCTTCAATTCCCACCTAATGCCCGTGAGGCTTTCTGGATTTACACCATCACAGGAAATAAACACGATGAGGATGAATCTGATGGGGGTGAGCAGAGCCTCACGTTGCCTGACCACACTTCTTACTTCACATTTTGGAAGCCGAGGAAAGGGATCTTGACTCTGGGTCCTGACATTTCTTTTAAGTAAGCAGGCGAGCTTTCCAGAAGCAGCTGTAAGGAGAGGGACTTTGAGTGACAGGCATTAGCTGAGAGGACATCGGTATCTACAGACTGAAGATTTTTTGGGTTAACCACTAGGAACTGTGCAAACGCAACTTTGCTATCGAATTTAGTTTTGACCTCCTTTAAGTTGCCTCTTTTTACTACGTATCATAGTTGCTTCTCACTAGATATCTTATTCATGGAAGATACTAAATGTTTCAGGAACTAAAGTCTTGCTGCAATTGGGAATAGCCATTCAATAGCTCATTACCCACTATAAAATAACGTCATTTTCACACATAGGCTGAATAATTCATGTTATATATAAATTTTGAAGTTTCATGTTGGCATGAATCATTCAGGAGAATAGAATTCCAAGTTACATCTTTTCCCAAGCAGAGGATAGACCCAAAGTCATATTTCAAACTATTGATGCACTGCTGCTTTCCTAAATGCATCATCAAGTGCTACTGTGGATTTCCAGTGCTTTTGGCCAAATTGTATATAAGTGGACAGGTCTAGTAAGCAATCAAGTAATTGATAATAGCTTTACTTCCCTGGGGGATATATGCGGTTATCCTTGTGCCACCCCAAAACTTTAAACTGTGTATTTCACTTACTTGCTGGCTTCTAACTCTGCTCAGTGCATGATTGCTAACTCATCCTAACATTGTGGGTTGTGTAGTGTACTTAAGCCAAGAGTTACAAGAATAGTGACTACAACTAGCAAATTGCTGCAATGATCTTTTTAAAGGACAGAAACGGAAAGGGACATAACTGGAAATTAGGATGACAGGAAAGATACAGTGCGTTAAGTTACACCACGTTAGTAGTTTTACCATTTCTAAAAGGATGCGTAAGCATCTGTATCAACTCAGTAGAGCAGTGTTACAGCGCAGTTCTCTCTCCTTTTTTTACCTGTCAGTTTGTTGTAGCGTGACAATGGCTTCTCTCAGTTTGTCAGTTTGTCTTCTTTTTTTTTTTTTTTTTAAATATATTCGGAACGCACAGTGAGCTCCTTCAAAAGTACAAAGCTCTATATTTTTTTCTAATTTTGAAGTAGGCTCACCTCTTTGATAAGGTCTGGTATGGAGGGGAAACAGTTATGATGAATTCTTCCTGAAGATGTATCCTCTCAGTTGAAACACTTACATGTAGTACTGTAAACTGCTGGGACGTATTTCACAGAAATAGCAATAAATGAAAGCAATTGAAAAATAATGTTGAATATATCTCTATTTTATGTAGCTTTGTAAATAACTTCATACAGGGAAGCAATCGTTTAGTGTTATAAAACCTGCAAATCTACTTTCTTGGTGGAAAAAAAATTGATGGATGCTGCGTATGCTATTGCACTTTCTTCATCTGCACATTAAAATGTAAATTTTCACTTTGGATTGTATAGAAAACCTTTTCATAGAATTAAAGTTAAATTAGGTGTGACAGTTGATCATGACTAATCACCAGTTATTCACTGCATAGTTTTGCTTCTCAGTGTTGAAAAGTAGGGTTCTGCAAGTAATTATACACAGTGGGAAGCATCAACCGTATTTTTATGAAGTCTGAAAGACGGGAAGCATGTCATGTCAATGGGTGCTTGTGTGTTTTACTTAGAGGTTACAGTGACCTTTCTTTTGTTACCTTAAAAACAGGTAGTGAGGTGGAGAGAGAATCATAGAAGAATTTTGATTGAAAGGTGACTGACAAGTCAGACTGCCCAGAAAGCACCATGTCTGTGAGAGTTCTTCATGGCCTCCCGTCATTGCTTGGTGTAGATACCAAGGGTGAAGGAGAAACATTAAGCTTGGTGCAGGTGCATTTTCATACAGGCTTCTCTGAAAGAAAGTGTTGTGTGTTTCTGAGCATCTTGAGAGCTTATAAAACTTGTTAAAGGCAAAATGAGTCCCAAGAACCGTGAAAGAACTTTGAAAATCTTTTGTGCCCCCCTCAGCTTTAGCTTCAGAATGAGCAAGGCAATAGGTGAAGTACAAAGTGGATCAGTCTTTTTACCAGCCTGGATCTTGATATAGGAGTTGACATTGGAAGACCTTTACTACTTCTGTGACTCCCAAGTTTGGAAGGACTTAATAAATTACATGTATTCAGTGTTTCTGGACGTGCACAAGTAGTGTTTAAGCACAGCTTAAGTACTGCATTCATTTTGAAGGAAGTTATTAAACTATGAAATATAAAATAGTGACATTTTACTTGCTAACAGTTTCTAACACCGGAATTGTTACTGTGGAATTAGATGGAGCAATGCTGTATATAGGGCGTTCAGGTGAAATTCTAATTGGGTGCTAAATAATTCCCAACCTCATAAAGAGGCTAAATTCTTTACGATGAGGAAAATTTTCAAAGATCAAGATGAAAGATTTCAAACAAGATCACATTCTGGTTTATAGTTGGTTCTTAATGAGTTTTACTTCATAAGTCTGTGTTTTAATTATCTTCTGTGTATTAGCATGAGCCAACCAGTATGTTTGCATGTGTTAATTCTTTCGAAAGTTATTTTGATACGAATAATTTTACCTGAATTTTGTGCACGTTAATGAGCCTTGTAGGGTTTGATTCTCCAGGCATCTGCGAAAGTATTTGACAAAACACACCCCAGTGAAAATACTGTTGCAGCTTACATCCTAACATAAATAGTAAAAATCATTAGAAAAAATCACATTAAAATGAGTATTGAGAATGTTGTTATGAAAGAATAAATTTCAGGTGATTTTGATTTTTGAGGCTTTTTTCCCTCCCCCTCCCATCCCCCCCACCCCAAAAAAAAAAAAAAAAAAGGCAGCATTTTGCTCCCATTCCCACATCGTTTCTTCAGAGTTGTGGTGATAGTGTGACTCTGATAACTGTGTTAACAACTGTGAAATGCAGGTCATTGTGGAGATTAGGCTGGCAGCCAGTTGCATCATTATTGCCTGTCAATCTTATGTGCTTGGTAAATTATGAAGTACTGCAAGAGATGTAGCTGTATGTATTAATATTTCTTGAAGACTTCTCAAGGATATTGTAATAAGCTAAAACAAATGTTTCTAATACTGCAGTAGAGTTCTTAATTGGATGGAATATGTAACCATACAACCGTAGATTTCCATTGCCAGAAATGATAAATGATAGTGGTTGGAGTCGTTCTCATGCAAATGTAATTACTGGCAGGAAAAAGCAGCTCTTCATTATGCATTCTGCTTTTCTCTTTTTGGTGGTTTTGCAGCATTATCTTACACGCTACTATGACCATCTTTTGTATTTGTTAAAAACCTGTGTGCCGTATTTATGTGGATATTAAGGGCAGTGAACGTGTATTTGTAGGCCAGACATTTGAATGGATATATACACGTACACAAACATGCGTAGGGCATGCACATACATACTGTTTTGTGTTCCTGCACATCTGGAGAGATACGAAACTTGTTAAAAGCAAAATCAGTCACTGGAGAATCAAGGTACAATGAAAGAACCTTGAAGAGCTTATTCTATGACACCCGTTACGCTTTTGAGTTGCTGTTGCAGAAGCACATGCTGAGCACTAGACTGACATTTGACATATGGCAAGTGTCTTATTTGTTGGCCCTCCGGAATCCCCTTTCCACATCTAAGTATGTGCATCCAGTCCCACTGGAATAGCTCAGGCACTGCTACATCTTCAGGTTCCTACAGTACAAAACATTCTAATGCATATAGATCATAGCAAGGTTTGGCAAGAAGTATTTAGTTTGCAGTTAGGAGCTTCTGCAAGGCATCCTTCAACTTGCAAAGATTCTGGTTTTTTTCTTTTCCCTACTTTGTTGAAGCAAATTACTTCTGAAACAAATAGGAGGATTTTTGCTGTAAGTTTTATGAATTCAGGTTTTCAAAACCTTCTCAAAAGAGCTCAGATTTCTCACTTCTGTCTCCTCCGCAAAACTTAAAGAGGCTAGGACATGTTGCACATCACGTTTCTTTTTACTTTTATTTGAGATTGATGGTTCTGTGAAGGCAAAAATAAGCTGTGGACTGTCCTCTTTTTTAACAGTGTTGTGGTTTCATTATCTGTCACCTTTTCAAGTCCTGTATAAGAATATTCATAATTTTTCTGGTGATTCAGTCTTGTCTAAAGTTTGGCTTCCAGAGAGGGAGCTTATTTGCAAGAGCTAGAGACCTGTCAGCCTGTGCTCTGGCTCTAAGTCTTTCGTAGTGCAACACTGGAAATTCTGGTGCTGAAGAAAATGGCAGTGATGAAACTTTTTCCGTATTCCTTAGTATGTATAATTAATAAATTCATTTTCACAGGCATTTACCAGTTCTGTAAATATGGCCCATGTCTTAAGTATTTTACTTGAAGGAATAGCTTGAGGTATCTTTCCCCTCCACATAAAATAATTTGGACTAATAAATGTAATATTAGAAATCCACAGCACGTGTAAGATTTAGCCACGTAACTGCTGTTGCTTAGCAGCTCTACATCTAAAATTTCTGAACAGTTTTTTAAAAAGTCTCTTTCTGAAGGAACTACTCAATCAAATATGACAAATGCTAGGGAAAAGGTCTTAAAACCATAAATACTTCTTTTAACAAGAAGTATGCAAAAGCTGGCAAGTGAAATCTAATAGGGTTTTTCGCTGAGATTTAGAGGTATAAGTGCCTACGTTACTTTTTAAAATGTTGCATGTGTCATTTAGGGCTAGATCTGCACTCTGATGCTGAGAAGGTAGGTACATGCTTGACCCTGAACTAGGACACAGACCTCATGTTAGATGCCCATATTCCCCACACGGTGAATGAGGAGACTTCACCATCACAAGGTGAGATCTCAGCTGGACAAGGCTGTAAGCAAGAGCTCAAGTGTCACACCACTCGCATTTACCTTGAATTAGCCAGTCAGTAACTCTGAGAGTGAGGTGAATTTGGGGGATTCTCTTGGGTCTGCAGGAACATGGTATTTTCCACCCCAGCTCCACAGTCCATGCATTCCTTTTCTGAAGGCACATGCCCATACCCTTTCTTTAAATACTTAGGCAGGAAAGGAAATGGAAAAAGTCACTCTCTTCTCTGAAAACCTCTCAGTGTGCCTCTGTATCATAGTCCATTTCGCCAATATGTAGGGGCTTAGGTTCCACTCTTTACGTAGGGGATTCAAGCCCATACCTTCCACCTCCAAACTGACAAAGTATTGGACAAAGAGGAGAGAAAGCAGAAGAGAAATCATAGCCTTGCAGCTTACAGAAACTTGTCTTCCTGGGGAAGGGGCTTCTTGGCTTCTCCTTCTGGGAGTATTTCACTGTTCCACATGAAAGACATTGCAGATAAAACCAAATTTGTGTCCTGTCTCCTGAAACACTACACTAACAGTGGGTCACATTTCCTCTAATATGCAGTTTATCCAATGAATGAAAAATGTTTTTCTTAAGATCCTTTAAGATCTGCTTTAATTAAATTTCCAGGCAGGAAAAAAAAAAATCTCTGAACAAACCCAAATATATGGTAGACTTATTTAGGCAGAGAGATGCCTGATTTCTGATCATATGCTTCCAGCTGCTTCATCTTGCCAAAAACAAGATGCAGAAGCTGTCCTTTCAGGTATTATGGGACCTCACTTGACATGGAAGTTGTGGTTTGCTCTCTGTATGGAGCGTGTCATCCCTTTAGAGGCTGGTGGCAGCTGAGAAAGGATTTTTAGGGTCACGTGATGGGAATCGGGAGACCTAAAGGCCATTATGAAGTCTCGGTGTAGGTACCCAACATCAGCATTCAGTCTATACCTTAGGCTATTTTGAATCTTATTGCTGGTATTTCGGATTCCATGCTACAATAAAAACAAATGTGGTTTCCATTGGCATTTGTCTTTATAGAACATGGCAGATGCAAACTGCATCTCTCAAAGGTTTGAAGCTTGTTGTTGTTTTTCTTTTTCTTAAATGTTGTGTGGAAATTTAGCTGCCAACATTCAGCTGTCTGGGATAAGGTATAATGGAAATTGTATCCGTGCCAATTTAAGAATCCCTGCAAGGCTTTTCTGAGTATATATTTGCATAATGAAGCATAGAGGTATTTCTGTGGGATGTTTTTGAAAGAATTTTGCTGTGATATATTATAGTTAATATTTATATACTGAATTTAGACCTCCCCTTCCAAGACAGAATAACATTTAAGTACACAAAACTTAACTTTATAGGCTTGCTTAAATTTCACTGACTTGGTATGTTTAAGTACTATGCTGAATTACAAAATTCCTCAACTAGTTTCTTTGGAAATATTATCTATGTTTGTTTATGGTTCTGGTTGATTTTGAGATATTTCAGTGGGAAAACGAACTTGGCTTTGTAGAAGCTTTTTTAACCTCATTGCTCTCTAACTTCTTTAAGTGTTGGACAGTTAAGTTATGATTAGACAGTTATAATTTTCACTGTGATATATTTTATTAATGCACAGTAATATTAAAAGAGGACAAGCCCAAATGTTCTGCATCAGAAGAAAAAAAAAAGTAGTATTAAATGATTTATCCCAACAATCAGAACTTTTCATTGTGTGCATTCCAGGGTGCAGAGTTGTCTCCTTGACCTTTTAGTATCCACAAACAGATGGAACAGTTGAAGACTGTTAGAACAATGTTCTGAGTACTGAGTGGGTCAACACAGGAGTCACAGAATCCAATACATGTATGTGTTGCCTGACTTAACACTATTAATGCACAGCCATCTACCATTTCTAAGTTTCTGACCATAATGCCTAATAGGAATAATGTCAAAATACTGTCATAAGCTCAAACCCAGTGAAAAGAAGAGGAAATATATGTATGCTTTATAAATGCATTTATTAAATACTGTGTATTTTCTTTTAGTTGAAAAATTTTAACTATCGGTTTTCATTTGCAGCAATGATGAATCAACAAAAGTGAAGGTATGTTTTCTAAGGAACAGCACTCTTTTGCACCTTTCAGAGTTAGCAAATGTCCTTCTTTTTGGGTATAAAAAACCATCTCCATTTCTGAAAGTATAAATCAGCCTTTTCTTACACAGCATTGAGTGCTTGCAGCTCATTTTATTGGGCATCACTGATACTTGGCATTTGTGGAAAACACTGCCTCTGATGCACATATTAGTAGCAGTCATTTCAAATTAGCCATCTGGGTATAACTACAGACATTGGAAAATACCAACTTAGCCAGCTATGGCATTTAAATGGATGAAGTCAGATTGCTTGAAAACAGACATGAGATGACAAAGCTAAACCACCACACATCCAGTCATGTCACCCGTGTGAGCATCAGTTAGGACATTGCTCTGTCAGATTTATAATGGGGTGGCAGAATATGGCCCATATGTTTGTTGGTGAAAAAAAGGTATTTTATTCCTTCTCTGATAGTTCACACCATATGTGTTTTCTTTGTTCCATTTAAGTTTGCAGAGGGATTATAGTGCTACTACTGAAAGTGATGCTCTAGTATAATTTACAATTCACTGGAATAATTGTGAGAGTTGTGCAAACTGCTTTATACCTCTTCTAATTCCCACCGGCTTGATTAGCAACACATTCACTCTTATATCAGCTGAAAAAGTGATAATTACCTCTGACTTCATGAATAAAGCTGGAAAAATTCTTTTTTGACAAGTCATGAATTTGCTAAGAAGCAGAGTTAGTTAGGCATCAGAAATATTTGCATTTTCAAGGGTAGTTATTGCCAGCAGTTTTGACTGAAGAAGAAAGATGATTTCCCCAGATGCTGCAGTGTCTTGTTTCAGCATTTTCAAAATTAGATTTTTACTTTTTTTTTCAAAATATTTTAGAGCTTTTTACTTAAAAAATGATTTTTTCTTAAAGACTGTTCTTAAGGATTGAATAGCTTGAAAATAAAAGGAAGCATTTCATTTTGAAGATAATGTTTCAAGTTGACTCAAAATGAGATTTACTATTTGTATTATTATTATATTATTTTGCAGCAATATATGTTCTATTTAAATTCGAACTCTCCCTCCCCTTTTAAAACTTTTTTGTTTACTTTTGAGAGCTCAAATCTGTCATCAGCCCAGCTCTCATCCAGAGTTTGTATGAAAAATCACTTGAAAGTTTCTAGCAAAATGCCTGTAATTTATGTTTCAGAATATGTACAATATCTCCACATAAAAAAGACAGTCCCATCAGAATATCTTATGGGAATATTACGCTTTGTCAAGCAGCTGGTTTATGTTGGCAGCTTTACAAACACGTTCTATAAAAGTCAGAGAAGATTCATCGCTTCCTCCAGTTTCCTGGAGAGAGCTGCAAACTGAGAACTGGTGATCCCCATCGAAATCCACATTTTCGGAAGGTATAGGCACAGCCTTATGGGATGGCGTATTCAATCCCTTCTCCTGCAGCATCACAGGCAGCTGAGCCAGGATGGCTGCAGCCCTGGGCTTCAAGTGAAGTCTCGTGGTCTCATAGAAAATGAGAATCGGCCACATCCGTTGTGGATGAAAGCCGAAGGAATTGCTCTCATCTGCTTGCAGGTCAGCCTGCATTCAGTTGGTTGAGTATTAATTCTGAAGGTTAAAATGGTTGTATTGAGTATCAATTTCGACCGCCTCCCTTCTGATCAGAGAGCCTTTGAAAGAAAAAGGGCTGTTGTTTTATATAGGTCCGTGCAATGGCCTGTGAGCGTAACTTCGTGTTGTTGAGTGGGTTTTAGATGCGGAGATGCTGGAGTGGGTGCTTCCTTCTCTGCCCTCGCTGGAGCTCATCCTCCCTGCAAAGGGGTCCTCGGAGCTTCTGTGCGTTAAGACAGGGATGGCTCACCTTGCTTAACCTCTTCACTGTTACCGCTAAAATTACCAGGTTTTCTTCCAGCTGTTTGATTAGGTGGATGCAATTTCTCTTCTGGTTAAGTAGAGGTTGTTGTGTACCTAGACAGCTCACGTGAAAGGCTTCTAACCATGCTGTATTACCTTTCCAATAAATAATTTTCTGTTTAACAGCCTCTGCACGCAAAGCAGTTCAGATCTCCCCAGGGAATAGCCCAATGAAGCTATTACTGGGTACAGTTCAGATATATTTTCCTGTCTATTCTCTTTTCCTGTTGTGTCACGTAATTTTTTGTGCCTGCATGTTCTTGTCAGGTCAAGTACTCTACAACTGAAGACACATGAAAATCTTTAATTAAAAAAAAAAAGTGTCATGACATATCAATTAGGTATCTGCCAAATGACTGGGTGGCAGCTGTATGTGTTTCAGGATTGCCAGTGAGTACCCTTTCAGGCAACGCAATTTGTGTTTGTGCCCGTTTTGTACTTTTTATCTGCCACTTCTCATCCCAGGATGCAAAACCCATGTTTCAAACTCCAGGCTTTCATTATTGACTTCAAGGTATGACAAGAAGATAGTGTATCCTTGGGAGGTGACGTGGACTGTTTATTTTTTGCAGTTAAGAGAAATAAAAGTGTAGTAAATATTTCATGATGTTCCCATGAGCACCAGGTAACTCCTACCATCTACAGAAATAAATATCCTGAAACAAAAAAATAGTTGTGCATCAAGCTTTAATGCACAGGTTTTCTGTGCGTGCCTCTTCCGTGTATCTTAGTTTGCATGCCTGGAATTGGGCAACTTCAGACAACTTAATTCTTCTCAAAACTGGAACGGCTGAGGAATTCAAGGGGAAAAACCCACAGAATTATGCCGTGGCCTCTGCAAGAGCTGCGCTTCGATGCAGTTACAGCAGCAGTAGTAGAAGATGAACGTGCTCCTGCGCACACAGCGGGCTATGCAACCTTGTTCATCTAAGCTGCTAGTCATCTCCAAGCACTGGAGAAGATGGAGCCTCCGCCTTGCCCTGCCTTTTCTTGAAGGCTGCAGGAGGAGATGTTCGCCCTCCCTCTGTGCTGAGAGCAGGTTGAGGGGAATAATAGCTCTGTGTTTCCCGGCGGACAGTGAAGCGTTTGCCTGGTTTGCCCGTGACTACACCCATGCTTTGTCCCTCCTCCGCCAGGAGACTGCCTGTTCCCGGCAGTGGCTTCTCACAGCCACCTTCTCATGTATTTTCAGAGGGGAAACCTGCTTCTTCCAGCCTCTCTCTCTGCTTTGGTCTTGGTCTGCGACTGTGGTCGTGGCTCTCCTTGTAAAGGTCCTGTCCTTAAATGGGAATCGCTTTAGTATGGGTTTTCTCCCATAATTAGTTTGGAATTTTATCGCGGTTTGAGGTGGGGGCCTTTGTAGAGTCTGCTACTCTTTGTGCATCTACTACTACTTAGTGTCTTTGCTCAATTGGGTGTTCCTGGCTGACCACACAGTCCATGCTTTCCCAGAATGAGGTGCCTGTCCCTTTCATGCAAGTGTTTGGTAAACCTGCAATAACACCTTTCTGGCCAAATCTCACCATTTACACGCAGCTCGTCCGGTAGTGTGTAGGAGACTGGCCCCTCTCACCTGCCCAGCCTGAAAGTACAGGTGCTGCTGGTGGTGTCCCTTTGGTGCCTCGCTGGCCGGCCTTGAGGAAGGGGCACCGGAGCCTCTCCTCCTGCTTTGGGTTGGACTTGGGACCAGGGCTATGCCAGAGACACCGTCTCCAGCCTTGTTGAGAGTGGCTGCAGTCCTGGTGATGCCAAGCCATGGTGGTGCTTCATGATGCTCTCAAATGGCTTACAGCTGGCCAGCACTGCAGGTCACCACCAGAGGTGACCCGGCAGAAGCGCCACACCTTGGCTGGCACAGCCAGGGGCATCTCCTTCCCGACCATCTCCCCTTGCTGTCTGCCCGTCCTTCAGCAGGGGCTGGCTGTGCCACCCTCTGGCACACCACAGTGTCAGGGCTCCTGCCTCACCTTCAGATAACTTTCCTAGCTTCTGGTAAGAACAGAACCAATTTTCTTTTCAGTAATTTTACTTTTCAGTTAAGTCTTTTCTAACTAACTGCACTTTCTGAACTTAATGGCATATTTTTCAGACAGTGTGTGCTTCCAGAGAGACGAGGTCTGATGTTTATAGTTAATACCAAGGGATGGGATGCAGAGAGGCTCCTGCTTACGCTTATCGCTGTAACAACCAAGGCAAACCAGCTTTGTTATGTGCCCTGTTGGAGAGTTGGAAGCGGAATAGTGTAGAGGTGTCCCACCTGTGGGGAGGATCGGACAGGACAGGTGACCTCAAGCTGACCAAAAGGGTATTCCATCCCATCTGCATCATGCTCAGTGTAAAAGCTGAGGGATCAAAAGGTCAGCCTCTTTCTGCAATGGCCAGTGTCCGAGGAGGGCTCTGTCAGTTCGTCTGCCTTTGATCCCGGTCAGTGCATTCCTGAATCCAGATCTGGAATCCAGTTCCCGTTCATCACTGAATCGAGTCTGAGACTTTTCCAGTGCCTGCTGGTGACATGACTGTCATCCAGGGAGCTTGACATGGATTTTGTATATATTGTATGTATTTCATTGTCTTCTTATTAATATTATTATATTCTCTTTTTGTTATTAATATTCCATTAAAGTGGTTTTAGTTTTCAACCCATAAGTCTCTCTGTCTCTTATTCGCTCCCCTTTCTCAGGGAAGGGAGAGGGGTTAAAGAGAGCATCTTGCATTTGTTTAGTGGCCAGCCCAGCCTAAACCATGACAGTATCCATGGAACTGTCTACCTGATTCCAGTTAAAATTGTAGTTTATCACTGTTTGCTATGGTTATCTTCGATATATCAGTCAAAGACAGAAAAAAAAAAATGTCTGCAGTGATTCTGTAGTATGACTTGTGTAACACAAGCCTCTGATTTCTCTAAATTCGGGAATTAATCCTATTTAAATTTGAGCAGCCTGTAGATAAATATTGATCTAGATTTTAAAAAATGTTTAGTAATGGAAAACTGACATTCTTACAAAAATGTAACTGAAAATCAATATTGATGATCCAGAGAGCTTTTTGGCTTAGCTGTTGAATCGAAGTCATCCAGACTGGACTGCCTATCTTGCTAACATTGTTTAATATTGTTATAAGTTATTGTTGGATTAGAAGTACTCTGCTGTCATTATCATGATATATTATGTCATCCAGTGTTTTCTCAACTGTAGAACAGAAATACTGCATTTACCACTTCTTTTTTTGCATTATACTTGGTGAGCTATATGACCGTCATGAATCTTTATCCTGAAATACTGCAGAGAGATTTTATGGGTTTTTTAATTCTACTAATCACAGACTTTTTCTTGAATCCTTTTAACTCTTGTAGCAGTTGTCATATAGCTGATAGTTTGTGGTTTCTGTGCATCACCCTCTACTTCCACTGTCTCCTATGCCAGCGAAATATCAGTGGCTCATAAACAAGTAACAGCATTTCTAGGTAGAGTGTCCCCCTTTACTTGCTCTCACTCACACATCCTTTCCAACAAAAGTTCTAATTACTCATTTTAATTATCTAGTCATGCTTTTCTTCCCACACCAACATTTTTTATTATTCTCAGCTTGAATTTTTCCCGATAAGTGAATTGTTCTGGCATCTCCTGTCCATGACCCAGGTTTCTAGTTCTGATGCAGGCACAATATCTTCTCTTCCCATCTTTAGGAATTTCTATTAAAATTGTTTTGAAAATCTTTGACTTTTGCGCTGGACAAATATTCATTTGTTCTCTCTAGCCATTTTCCTTTTTGTTACTAGTTTTATCATGCTATGATTATCCTGATTGACCTACTTCTTGCAAGGTTGGCTCCCCTTCTGCTGAGTTGGAGGGCATCTGGGTTATCAGCCTTTTTTCTTAAGAAGATGGGGGATAGTCCTGCACGACCAAACCCTTCTGCCTTTGAGGGCTGCTAACACATCTGTTCGCTGCGTTAATCCTGGACCAGAGGGAAGCCTAATAACGTTTCGAGATCAATGGCGATTTGGGAGGATGTGCAATAGGGAACAGATGTTGCATGTGGATATTCGTCCCAGTGCTCCCCTGTGCTGGCCGACATTTCCAGTTTATCCGAGTTGGGCCCGCACCAGCTGGCTTTTATCCAGATGCCAAACATTTGTCTTAAGTAGGGGATGGAACTGCAGGGCATCTGTGAGAGGTGACATATCTCAGCGCAGCAGAGGCGCTGCAGCCCAGTCTTTGCCAGGCATGCCTGTGGCTTCCCCGGGGGAGCAGTGCTGGGGGGGGGC
The DNA here is from genome assembly GCA_013398295.1 of Chionis minor. Lineage (NCBI taxonomy): Eukaryota > Metazoa > Chordata > Aves > Charadriiformes > Chionidae > Chionis > Chionis minor. The sequence goes on along the minus strand of VZSF01004659.1, from coordinate 1,896,015 downwards.
AGCCGGGCGCAGACCCCCGTCTTTGCCCATTGCCCTGCAGACCTCAGAAGCCTCAATGATTTTGTCCTAGTCAAAGGCACGAATCTGCAGGAACTCCCAAACTTGTGAATATCTAGAAAAATCAGAGGTCAAATGGTGCTCGAAATGGCTGACCACTGCATTGTGGAGACGCTGTCCCTAGAGTGGGCAGGATGGAGCTTAGCTGTACCTTCACAAGGTTTGGTTTACACAAAACATGTTTGCTTCTGTAGAACAATGTTTTGCATGACAGCAATACGCACTCCTGTGGAGGTCTGCATTGCTTGCGAGTGGACAGTAATTTCCAGCTGCAGTGAGTTTTTATTGAAATTCCCCAATTGCTATAAATTCTGCAGCTGCCCTTGAGTGGTTTGTCCACTCTGTTAAAGAGGAGCTCCACTAGAGTGTGACCACCTCCCTGGCAAGGGGGAAAGACAGACGTCCCCCAGCCCTGTAGCTGGGGGACCGAGGAGGTGACCTGTGTCTGTACAGTATGCTATTTGAAACCTTATAGCACATAAGGATGGACTAGATGATCTTAAAGGTCTTTTCCAACCTAAATGATTTTAAAAAGACTGAATCTGTAGTTGCAGTGGTAGGGGGTTGGGCTTTAAGTCAGGGAGACTGCTGTGCAGGAGAACGGAGGAGAGCAAGCCAAAAAAAGCATCAAGAAACTGACTGTAACAGTGTGAGTAGCTCTAGGCTTTCTGGCTTTGTTTTGTTTGGGGTTTTTTATTATTATTACTACAAATAAACCTGAGACCTCTTTTTCAGTTAACCATGGAAACATTTAGTTGGACTCTACAGCCAAAGCAAGTGGAAGCTTTAAACTTTGTAGCTTTGTAAAAAGCCAATAGAGAAATTAGTAGATTGACTCCAATGCCACAAGTCATCTTCTAGCACCTTCCCTTCTGCATTTTAGCCTAAGACGAGGACAGAGCCTGGGCTTGGATCATCTGAGGAGCGAATGCTTCTTGTCTAAAGATAATGCAGTCATGCTTCTCCGCTTTTTCGTGCCTCCCAAACTCTTGGCCCCATGTCAAGGGGACCTTGGCTCAGGTCCTTCCACTAGTGCAGAGCTGATGACCAGCACAAAGCAGAGTGCTCACCGTGATGTTCACAGCCTCTCCTAGCAGGGCCCCTTCACCGGACAACCGAGAGGATTCATGGTATGTAGTCTTGCTATCAAAGGTGACCACTGTTGTCTGCCAAATTTCTACATTTGTAGCCAACTTCCACACTGTCAGTTCACAGGGTCTGTGTTCAGGCTGGACTCGTGTGCATTGCTTGTTAGGAAGGCTGTGGTAGATGATGAGGAAAGAAGTATGATAGATATAGTTGGTCCAATTAAAGAAAGGTCTAATAATACATATCTACGAATACCATCTTGTTGAAAGTCACTTCACAGTGAGTTACTAAAATTTGATTTTATGACTTTGTTGGTCCACTGTGAATAGTGGTCAGCATGATTAGCTGGGGACCTGCATTCAAAAGCCAACCCAGGGAATGGGGGCAGTCTCCCTCCCTCCTTCCTGCCCTCATTCCTGGGCAGAGGTGGTAGCTGGACACCAAAGATGAAGGCAGGCTAATGAGGAATATATTTGAAGAGGCAAGGGCAAGTCAGAGACATAGTTATCTCTGGTAGCTTTAGCGGGAAAGTTTTAGAATACCATTCTTTTTTTTTTTCCTAAAAACATTCTTAGCAGCATAAATCTACCTGCTTTCAGATTGTGAACTTGCTTCTGCAGCCTTGAAAAATTCTTCCAGTTTTAGTGAATGTTACAGGTAGCAGTTACAAGTTTGATCTCTTGCATGGGCTTATGTGGCTGCACGCATTAAAAAAAATATAATCACTAAATAGCATCAAATGCAACAGTCCAGCTGAAACATGGGTCACTACATAGCTGTACTTTGTTCTGCACAGGGTCTTCTCTTCCAATGTAGTTCAAGATCTCTCTCCTGTTTGAAGCCCTTCTGGGCAGACACATGTAATTGCCTGCGGGATCATTTCTCCTTCTTGCTGACTGTTCTCAGCAGCCATGTCTGACAGCAGGGGGAAATGTTCCGTGATAAGTAGAGCCGGGCCAGTGCCAGCCTTTAGGCTGTGGTGAATCGAACCGAGATTAACTGAACTTGTTCCTTCAGGAGCTGGAAATGATCACAGGTTGCACTTCATGAAGATCTCCACGTAAGATTTAATTTTCCCAGAGTAGCTTTCCCTTGATAAGTTCTTGATATACTCAAATTACTTGATAAGTAGTTGATAAATTCAAATTAAAAAATATTAGAAGGAATAATTGTTGTTTTGTAAAACCCTAGTGACAGGTCAGGTGATAAGCTATTTTGGGGGCATTTCTGAGGCCAACTAAAGTGAAGAGGTATTTTTACCCAGAGACTTCATTGCTGCTTTCAAGTGTAGTGTCTCATAACTGTGTAGTCCTTTCCTAGGGAAAAAATGTGGATTTGAACTATGAGCATAGCTCTATAGACTTTGTGATCTAAATGCTTTGGTTTCATGTTTATTTGGCTTTTATACCAGTATTGATACCATAATTTACTTCCTGATTTTAGCCAGTTCATATAGAATGTTTAATAAAAGCCGACGCTCCAAATCTTACTGTTCACTGAGTAGCTAATATCAATGTTTTCTGTTTGTGTATAATCTCACTGAATTTAGATTGTTATGTTAAAGGTGATCTTTAGCAAAATCCTGTAGCTAGAACTTGAGAGAAGCAGCTGTTATATTTAAAATTAGCACATAAAGTGTCATAAAAATAATGCTAGAGGTTCACAGAGTTGCATTCTAAGTGCTAATCATCCTATCTTGTGGATGGCTTGACTGCTGTGCCTTACTCCATGGTGCTTCATGGCTTTGGACGATTGGCCTAAATTAATTGGTAAAAGGCTGGAGGTGGTAGGAATAAGAGCACAGATATGGATAATATGCCAGATATCTGCCTGCTGAACCCATCAGCTAAATTAAAATGTCTTTCTCCGTCCTTGATCTTTGCCAGTGTCACTGTTAGGTATGTTAAACTCAGTGGGGTGTCCTGAGGATTTTCAGTGTACTGACTTGAATTGGCGGGGCGAGAAAAAATTACAATGGACTAGGGATATTCTAAGTTGTATGAGGACCTAGAAAACTCCCAGGGTTGGGGGTTTGTTTTGGCAAGCTAAAATAGCTGCATGAAGAAATTATGATTGGCTAAGATTGTCCAGGCTGTATTTATAATCCACGATGGCTCTTCTCTGTTCATTTAGCCAAGATTTCATAAAAGGACTCAGTCAGTCAAATCAGCACTCGTATCTTTACAAATGTACACTAGTCTTTATTGTTTATCTGCTCGCAAAATCATTATTTTCTATAGTACTCTAGAAAAGGCTAAAATTCATGTAAGACTAGAGATTAATTGCAAAAAATGTGCAAATGGTTAGAAAGTCTTTAAATGTTAGAGTAAATTAAGGCAGCAAAGGGAAATTTGGGGTTTTTTTAAATTGAAAGCCACTACAATGGTGGTATTTGTCTGTAGCTCACTGTCTGTATGCTTGATCATACAGATCGCAGCTTCTGCTCTTTCAGGACTTTGATGCGCTTTAAGAGACCTCCGTCTATTTTAAATTGTGTATGAGCACATGTCAGATAAAATCTTCAAAGAAAGGGATGGTAACCCACACATCTGGGAATTTCAAAATAGATTGTGTGTTTATATCAAAATGCTAGAAGATTTTTCATGGCCTTTCTATATCAAAGTGGTGTTATTCTGAAACTGGTATTGTGTTGTGTCGTGAATCTATGTTGGGAGTATGTATTTTTATGAGCTTTATGAGAATAGATGTTACAGTATTCATTTAAAAATAGAATAAAATGATGAATGTATGACTTTCAATATACATTTTTGGATTCTTATATAGAGGTTGCATGTCAGAGTTGTGAACAGCCACACTCACTGCAATTTGCCAATGTATTCAGTGGAAACCCACTACAATAGCGTTGTAGTAGCCTGTTCTGTCATAGCTGCATTTAGGAACTTAATGTTCATTTCCAGGTTTTAGAAATGTGTTCAGAAATGAGAGGGTATGATTTGTGATAGATTTTTTACGTACTTTTCGATACATTATAAAACACGATGCAACATAGCCCCACAGAAAAATGTGTTAATGGGGAGTCCGGGTCTTCATTTTCACAATGCACTTAGAGAGCAAAAAGCCATCTGCGTGCCCAGACATCTGCAAAACCAGGGTGTTTAATCTCACTTCAGGAAAGCAGCCCCAATCAGGAGAGCATCCAACCCATGTCTGAATCTGAAGCATCCTACTAACTTTAAAATCCCACCGTCTTTTCATCCCACTGATTTAATAGGCACAAGTGATCACTTACACTGACATACTTTTTCAGAGCAGGGGCTTCAAGAAAAAATGCCACTTCTACTGTTGGTATAGTAGCCGATCTGACTGAACTGAAGATCATATCCTGGCAATGTCAATAAATAGAATAATCCTTTTGGTTTTAACTCATTTTAAATTCTGATTTACTTTGAATAAATCTATTAGTAAAGGATAACGGGGACATTTTCTTCTTCATTTTTATTGAAAAGAACATCATGGAGTAACATTGTATGAAACATTACACGTATATGGATCTTGGCATGAACTTGGGGAATAGACATGGTTTGATCTCTGTAGGCGTTTTATTCAACTTTTAATTAAATTTTTACATGCAAATCTCAATAGACTTTTATGTTATACTGGAAGTGATGGGAAAAATCCAGTCCCTGAAAAAATCATGCTAGAAAGGAAAAATTGTACAGAACCAGTGGTGGCTAAAGAAATAATGTGCCGAGACTTTATGTTCGCTTTCTTTTGTCTTTAGGTTGTCATTGACACTTTCATATTTTTATTCCACCCGTATAACGCTGCCAGTAACACTGTCATTGTTATCTGTGCTTCTCTGCTAAGCTGAATATTAAAGAAAGTATTTGACCCAAAAATTCCTGCATGGTTGAAAAATTAAGAATTTTGTTCCTGAACTTCGTATTTTGTTTTCAGTTCCCACTAAGGTTCTTTGAGCTGGTGATGGTGATAGAAAATATACAGAACTTCCGTTAGCTCCCTTATTCATTTGCTTCTCACAGGGAGGAGCGTTAGCCCAGCAGCAGAGGAGACAGCTCGGGAAGGGAAAGCAGCAAAGTATTAATTCCTGCTGTGACACTGATGTCTTGGTGTCTCTTGTCAAATCAGCTGCTCCAGCATTTTCTAATTTGGCCTTTTGCTATTAGGAGTAGAAACTCAAAGCTGAGGACTTTTGTGTGGTTTCAAATCAGGCTGTTTCAGTTCCACTGTGTAATTAGCAAAGGAAATAGAGCTTGTTAGATGAGCTTGGGAGGGGGTTGAGAAGTGGGATTAGTCTCTTCCCAGTCATCCCTCCATACTGTTCCTTCCTTCCTTTTCCCTCTGCAACCTGATTCAATTTTGTTTTCCTCTTCTCTTGCTTTTCTTTATGTGACAAACAACATCCTAAGCATTGCACATATTTATGTTCTGTTATGTTTTCTATCAGACCTCGTCTCCTTTTTTATTCCTTCTATTCCACATATGCTGTTGAAATGTAATGCTCCTACGGAGGAGAGGAGCGTGGACACAAGCGGGCAGGATGCTTGTGTAGAACATGCAGAAGCACAGCTCTGTTTTAGCATCCCTCACCTCTAGTCTGACCGTATACAGGTGTGTGAGGCCTGGGAGCCGCTTTCACAGAGCTGTTCAGTGGAAACCTCTTTTGACAGAAGGAGCAACGTTTTTATCATAAGCTCTGAAACAACATGGGCTCAGAAAGCCTCAGGTCAGTACCACCAACTCAGCTGCTCTATAGCACCCCCAAGGACAAGTCCGCTTGGGTTTATACTTTGCATGGAAATGGCAGGTGACCAGCAACTTTAAACACCCATAAAACTCGTAGACAATTAGATTATTATTATTTATTCTCTTAAGGCAAGAAGACAGGAGTAGTAACGGAATTTTTGTGGAGTATAGGAAGCAAGAGGGAAGCGTTAGCAAGATGTTAGCAAGCTCACAAAGAATAATTCAAGTGAGTCCTATATTACTTGTAGTGAAAGGCAGTTATTTCTGCTGGAAGACCTCTTTTGGTGTGCTTTGATGTGTTTATTTTTTAAAGTGACTGATGGAAACTCAGGTTAGTTTTAAAATAAATCTGCCTAGACCTTTAACTTAGAGTAAGCAGTCTCCCTTTCCCCCCACCAAGCAAGACTTGGGGAACTAAACAGGTTCTATTTTTCTATTGCAAGTAAATGAAGCAAGGACTTCACAGGTCCCCAGGAGGTCCTCCTATTCAGTGCTCGTGCAGCATGTCCACCACTGATTCTTGTTATGAGCCTTTGCTTTCTGCTCTCTTCTATCCACTACACCCTGCTCTGCTGATGCTTCCATCCCCCTGCGTCCTCACGCAAGGCTCCCTTCCTTCAGGGGACTGCACCTCCTCTCCATACTCTTCTCAAAGGATGCGCCAGGGAAGCTGAAAGCACATCAAACAGGCACTGTCCATCAGAGGAGTTAACAGTACTTGTTTTGCAGTCAGCAGTTGTTGTCCTAAATCCTGTTAGGAAATGTTTTCAGAAGCATTTACACTTCTAGCCAGCCAAAACCATTGCATGTCTTTGAGCCTGGAAGGCAGAACGTGTTGGCTGTAGGGTGCAGAAGCTTGCTTTTTTCAGGCTCTTGGGGCAGCCCAGGACAGCCAACTGTGCCTGTTAGTCTTAATGGCTTCATACTTCTTTGTTTAGGTACTTAGTGGTGTTGCACACCTTGGTAGATATGTTCCATAATTAGATTGCGGTACAGAATAAAGATGCCTTTTTTTCTTAGGGACCTTTCAAGAGATGTGGCACAGTGGTCTGTGATCTTTCAGGGCTTAACAGACAACAGGTTAAAAGCCACTGCCTTAACCAGCAATTCTTATGGGGCTCAGTGGCTTCCTTTGCTGTTCTTGCGGTCTTAATGAGCATGTTCAACTCTTTGAGTCTGCAGCAAAGCGCTTGCTTTGTGCAATACGGAAATCATCACTTGGAATCACCGATGTTTTTAAAAAAATACCAGTTATTTCCCGAAATACCTTAAAGATCAAACTTCTGCTGTCATCTATCAGATGTCTTTCCCCAGTTGTTAATATAGGTCCTGTCCTTTGTGTTTCCTTGTTGATTTTTCAATAAAATTCCAGCTGTGCCTGCAGTTGTATCTTCCGGTTGACAGGGGTGGTGGTGCTGGCTATATGGATATATGGATGTTTCCTGACATGGTTGTAAGATACTTTTTGTCATCTGGATTTCAAGGCTACATCAGGTAGTTGAAAGCATTTTGCTCTGTTCTTGCTCAGGAATTGCAGTTTTAATATTTTCCATCATTTCTTATCTGGAATGTTTCTCCCTTCCTTCCCAATGGCAGTTTACATTAATGTGTACTGTATTTTGTACCAGGCTCTTCTTTTAGAGACTTCAGATAATGAAGAATATAGCATCTTTGTGAAATAATGGTGTGGCCTGTTTGGCTTCAATTTCTTTTTCCAGGAGCTTACTACAAATGTATTTCATTGGCTACATAGTGTGCAGATGTTAATATCTTTAGTACTTGCTTGAGTCTGAAGTCTTATGCATCGTGTCTTATTAATTGCCTATATTATATTCTGGCTTCTAACATCAGCTTGGTTTCCCTCAGTCCTTCATTATAAAAACCTGGACGGGGCACAGAGTGGTCATAATAGAGTGATCTGGACTCTGGCGTTCATCATGCTGTTGGTCTGCCAAAACCAGGGTTTGTTTGACCTTCAGAACAGGGCAAGTCGGAATGATTTGTTTGAGCTCCTGCCTTAAACACCATGTTTCTGCAAAGTCCTTTTTCTGATACCATGTCAAGTTGGTTCGAGCTATTTTTAATGTGTGAGATTTCCTGTTATTTATAATTGCTTTCTGCTGTCTTTTTTGAAATTATTTTATGAATCGAATAAGCCCATCATTAAAATTAAACATATGTGCATGCATGCGCACACACACAGTATTATGATGCATCTGAAAGTGCTGGCAATACACTGGTAATACAGAGAAAGGTTTAATAATTATCTCAACATTACTGTAGTGTTTGGACAAAAGGTTAAGTAGAGTTTTGACACTCTGAAAAAAAGAAATCCGTGTTTATTCTTCCTGCACTTGTGGTAGGCAATAGGTTGATGCTGTCATTTCTAGGAGCTTCAGAGCCAAAGATGTTGTAAATGTGCAGCTGTGAATTCCTAAAGGACAACGAGTCCTGGTTAAAAAGCTTGGGAGATTGTTGCATGGAAAGATTAGAAATTATTTGCCTGACTTCTTGAAGGTTATGGGGGTATAATTTTTCATGGATGTTGCACATCCATCTGTATCTGTTTCTTTCTTGTTGTATTTTCTGTAGGATTACAAAAACTGATTCAGATATTTGCATGTAGGCAAAGATGTGGGCATGTGGTTCTAATAATTCCCATTTTGCAGAATTTGAGGAATACTGCAGACAATGAATAGCATGCCCGAAATAAGCTTTGAGATTAAGCAGGACTCGGGAGACATTGGCAAACAAAGAGTATTTGACAGGTTAAAAGGCTTGCCGTAAAGAACCGGGTGCATGGATAGATGCTGTCTGGAGCACAGAAGGTGGCCTATGCTTTATATGAGCTTTCAGTAAAACAAATATGTATATATTGTTTTGTCAGCTTGACATCTCTTTTGTTACTATGCTTTGTTCCCACTCCTAAAAGCACACAGCACTTTATTTTGAAAAGACTCTTACTCTGCACTGTGTTCAAACTTGTCACAGCTTCCAAAAACCGTGACGTTTTGCTGACAACTGAACTTAGTCAAAATTATTGCACAGTCTTTGTGAATATATAAACTCTTCCAAGGTAAGGGGTGAAAGTAGGGGAGAGTATTTCACAAGGGCGCGAGGACAGTGCCAGGTTTATAGGCTGACTCCTGACAGAACTGCATTTTGAAAGACCTGTTTTTCACTAAGCCTGAGCCGTGCCAATTTGGACAAATATGTGTCATTTGGAGTATAAATAAATGGGGCAATCCCACTGGTGTGCCAGTATAAATACGCCGGTACTGGTATAATGTTTATGCAGCTCCAAGTGGCAGTGTTAGAATTATTTTATGAATCAAATAAAGCTTGTTAATGGGATTAAAAAGGATAACTGCAACGCTGTAAATTTATACAACGTATTACTAATATGCAAAAGTATGCTTTACTCTTAGTGCTGTACACACTGGAGTTACACTTGTGTGAATTTTTAGTTTAAAGAAACCAAATGTATTCTTCACCAAATGGATATCCCAGCCAGCATGTCCACTGTGCTTCAGTGACAAGATCAGCAGTCTTTGTGGTAAGTCCAATAAAAAGAACTGGCAGGATCCTAGCCTGAAGCTGTAAGCACAGTAATTTGTGTGATTTCTGGAATGAACAGTGCGTGAGAGTTATTTTTTACAAGATCTTCTGAAGAAGGGAAGAATGTTATTAGGAGTAATAGAATGACAGTTAAAGCGAAGAAAGAAAATTGTAGACTGATGGAGGGAACTATTTTCCAGCTGTGAGATCTGATGCATCCTGTGGAGCGGTCTGCAAAGGAAAGCGATGGAGACGTCATCACTAGAGACACTTAGAGACACAAGCAGGCTGAAAAATACATGATATAATTTACTGCAAATAGCATTAGCACAGCACTGGAATGGAGATGGGACAACTAACCTCATGAAAAAATTACGATTCCTAACTTCCTGTCTTTCAATGTAGTGTTGTGACTTCGCTTATTCTTATTTTTCCTGAAGCAAACTACACTCTTGTTTTCCAAACAGTTTAACATTTTTCACTTAACTTTTTATGCAGCTTGAGTGACAGTCTCACCATCTCAGCTATTAATCTTTATCATTGCCTTCCCCCAACACACACGCAACTAGCTTCTGCTTTCCCTGGCATGCGGTAGAGAAGTTCCCAGTTGACATCCTGTCTTCCCCCAGTCCCTGTCAACTGTAATGCCAGCAGCCTGGGCAGGTGTTCCTGGTCTGCTTCGTGTTATGGCCTGCACAGGTAGAAGGTGGTAGGTGTCTTCGTCGCAAGTACCCCTAGAAGATCACTATTCATGTATATATATATTGATGAGAAGGGGGAATACATCATTTTATTTCCTCCAATGGAAAAATCACAAAGCTTTAAAAGAATCTTAACAGCAGTTTTTAGCATCACTTCTACTTTTTAATTTTCAAGCAGTCAGACTGCAGGGAAAACCTCCACTGAGCCTGGCGTGAGAAAGCACAGGAACAGTTGATGCACAAGGAGGTGGCTGTTAAGATCTGCTGGTAGAGTGGAGGTGCCAGGCAGAATTCGCACAGCTCAAGTGACCAGAGTATATTTCTCCTGTCGCATTTTAACCACAAATGAAATAGCAGATCATACCACTTGTCATCTTTTGGTAATATACAGTGAAATACCACCCGCTGGGAAGCCTTTTGTCCCAACGAGGCATGGTGGTGATCAGCCATGGCAGTGAGGAGCACGGTGGCTTAGCTTGAGAACATCATCCAGGAGCCATGGGATATGGCTTGGCCCCTTTTTCCCTAATCAGCTATCACTGTCTCCTCCCAGCGAGGCAAAATCCTATCTGGAAGGGGTAGCTGAACCAAGGGTAGAGAACAAAAGGTAATATTAATTGTCATTGGTGTATTTTTTAAAGTAAATATCTATTCATAAAAGGTTTTTTCTATGAGGTGTGGCATTAACACCGTCTGGTTTTCTGGCCCTCTGCCGCTGCCTCGGCTCAGGTCTCACTCATGTGCTTAACTCCCTCCTCCAGGAGCCTTGTTGGAACTTTTATCATCTTGACATTGGTGTTCCTCTATCAAGTTTGGCTCAAATATTCTTGAGGGATGCTGATTTAGCATTTAGCAATATAATTGAATCTCTTAATTATTAGAACTTCATGAAGAAAACAGTTTTCAATGTGTTTTTTTTTTCCAAAAAGCTTATGTGTGGCTCCTTCACACAATGCCAGTGTGCCTCAGAACACAAGAGCAATGTGATGTTCCGAAACACACATGCAGGGAGGATGACAAAACCTTCTTAAGGACCAAGATGTAACTCTTAACAAACCATGACTCTTCAGAACAAAAACTCTAGCTTGAATATCTGGAGATGTTTCCTGTCAGTGAGATCTGTATCACTTAGGAATTTCCTTTTAAATGAAAATACTTGTAGCCCCATCCTCTAGAATAAGGTTTTCTGCAGAAGTTATATGTACAGAAAAATCCCAAACTGTCTTGTAGAGGAAATAGTTTACATCCTCAGTTTCTTTGAGCTCTTTCACTGCCCCAGCTTCTTCGGTTTCTAGCTGCTCTTGTTAAGTAGGACTCACACATTTCACGCGTGTGATGCCTGTATTATTTCCAGAAACAATAAACAGCAGCTCGAAACAACAGAGTAAAACTCACTTTGAATCCTAAAAATATGTAATGATTCAGTAATGATTTTAGTTTATGGCATTCGAGTTCAATCCCTTAACAATGCTTGATGCTGTATAAACAAACAGACATATTTATGAGATTTGAAGTAGTTTGTGGTTGAGGTATTATTTAAATAAGATTATTTCTTTATTAGATAATCCACTGAAGTGAATTGCACCATATGCTAATATCTCTTGAGACATGTTTTCAGCTTTCTGCAGATCCTGCATGTTTTAGATGGTCTTGGAAAGTTCTGAATTTTCCTGAACAAAATAGCTTTGGGAGGATGTCCTGGTTTGAGGTAAAACAGGACGTATTTTGTTCAGTAACTTTACTTTTTAGCCAGGCCTCTTCTAACTGCTGAAATAAACAGCGTGTTGTGCAGAAACTGCTCACTCTCAGAGTGGTAAGACCCATGTTTATAGCTGATGCCAAGGGATGGGATGCAGAGAGGCTCCTGCTTAGACTTATTACTTATAACAACCAAGACCAACCAACTTTGTTATTTGCCCCGTTGGAGGGTCAGAAGTGGAAAAGCGTAGAGGGGTCCCACCTGTGGGGAGGAGCGGACAGGACAGGTGACCCCAAACTGACCAACAGGGTATTCCATCCCATCTGCATCATGCTCAGTGTAAAAGCTGAGGGATCAAAGGGTCAGCCTCTTTCTTCAGTGGCCGGTGTCCAAGGAGGACCCTCTCTGTTCATCTGCCTTTGATCCCGGTCCGTGCATTCCTGAATCCAAATCTGGAATCCAGTTCCCGTTCATCACGGAGTCCAGTCTGGGACTTTCCCAGTGCCTGCTGGTGATGTGATTGTCATCTTGGGAACTTGTTACAGTTTTGTATATACTTCATTTATTATTACTATTTCATTAAAGTAGTTTAGTTCCTCCTAAACTCATAAGTCTCTTTTCTCTATATCCCTTCTCCCTTTGAAAAAGAGAGGTGGGGGAGAGCATCTGCCGCTCCGCCTGATTGGTCCAGTCAGTCCCAAACCAGGACAGAGGAGGTCAGCGTGCTTAGCCATATAGGAAACCCAGCATTTCCATTCAGGTGCCTGAGCACAGGCTTAGGAAATTAACTTCAGCCAAGCAAACTTGGAGGATATTCAGATCATTTTCCAAATGGTCAAGCTTGCTGAGGTATTGTAAATATCAATAGGAAATGGATTCACGGTTATGCATAATTACAGTACCCTACTTCTCTTGCTTCTAGATTAAAACTGAGCTGCTACTGTAATAAGTAACCATATAATTCAGAAAAAAGAATTAAATTTACATAAAGTATAATAAAATTGAATAAATTTTCACTGTAGAGAGACAACACAGTTATTCAATGGGTGCTATAACTGTTAAAATTAAGTTTCTAAAAAAACCAGAGGACTGGTCTGCTAACTGTGGGAAAGAACATTACCAGAGGAGCTATCCTAACTTTTCTGTCTCATAATTCTTCCATGTCACACTCACCAACAAATGTTACTTATGGAAACATTTGAAACCTTATGTTTTCTTAATAAAGACTGCTGGAGAGCACTAAGCACAGAGTTTGATAAGAAAGGATTAAAATTAAATACATTCATATTTGTCCTACTTGGAGCCTAGTTCATTAATGACTGCTTTACACGCAGCTCTTAGGAAGTTTTAGATATTTCTAAGCACTACTTCGAAGAGCAGCATTGCCATTTCAAAAATGAAATCTCATTGGAAGTGATTGAAGCCATAGTTCTAAAGGGAACTCAAAAAAGTGTTACTTCTCTGCACCAGGAGGAAAAGTTAATGCTTTCTTTCATGGTTGGAGCTCCCATAAAAAGTCTGAAAGGGTTAGCGTATGGGCAAAGCAAATTGTTGACATTTTGTTGTTTCATGAAGCATATACATTCAAAATCTGTACATTATACATCTGCTGAAAGAACTTAGCCAATTTTGTCTCTTTTTTCAACTGTTTATAGTCCATTACACTCTGACACAGCTGTGGTGACGTTGTGGTAACCATGGATATTCCAGGATGTTAATTTTTCTCTAGTCTTTTGCATTCTTTAAAAGCAGATCTTTTAAAAACATCCTCCTTTCGCAAGAAAAATGCATTCTCTGAGGCACTTTTTCATTATCGTTCTCAGTAACAGTTAGTAAAGATGAAAGTTACACCAGGCTAAAAACATTTACGCCAAATCTCCAACCAACAGCCAAAGTAAAATTCCCACTTTTCACTGCCTCCCAGCAAATTTCAATGTGGTTTGTTGATTGAAGTGTATTCAATAATTCAGTTGTAAAACTTATCAGAATTTTAGAACTTCCATTTACCTTTATGAACTTCAGTTATTAAAAAAATCATAAATCTGTGTAGTAGTATTCTTGCTATGATTCATGTACAGCTGTTGTAGCCGTTATAGATCCAAGTAAGTTGTGTTGGCATCTGTCTATTGATTGTGACTGCTACTGATTCCATTGATCAGGGTATTGCATAAACATTCAAAGTTATTTAGTCAGTTCTCATTCAGAATTATTTGCTCTTAAAGTTCAGGAAGAAAGATTTGTCCACTGTCTTTAAGAGAAGTCCTTTCAACTGGAAGCTGTAGGGCAGTGACAACCAAGCTTCAACTCCCTTCTCGGTATTTTTTTCCATTCTCAGTGCTGTAGATCAACCTGAGAATTACCTTTTCCAGAATCTGTAGCAGTTCAAAGGAAATGTTTATGCATTTTTGACAGACACAAGGAACTGGAATTCAGGAGATGAGCTTATGTGAGATTCCAGAGTGGTCCTGATGACTTTGTGGTGTCTGGGCTGCTCGCAGGATTACACAGAGGATCTTGAGTATATTCCCTCTGCTGCCTGATCTGGTCCAGGGCTTGGAATTGATTGTAGAGGAGATAGCCTTCATTTGTTTCACTTTGTATGACATATCTAAAACATTAATCAGAGTGAAAAAGCAAGACTTAATGATTGTGTAGCTGGGATTTTGGGTATTCATCCATGAATGTGAGACAGGTTTGAGTCCCTGGTCCAGTAAATATTTCAGCTTTCTTACAAAATGTAAGGTCTTTAACAGAAAGGTCTGAGTTTAGAAGAGAGTAAGTTGCCACAGGAATGGTCCTAAAAGTTGTACTGAGACTCTCTGTAAGCCTTCCTCAACTTCAGGGCTTCTGTAAACTACAGACATCAGTGGATACGTGTTTATTTTTATCTATGAAAGCCTCCAGCTGCAAGCTGTGGGGATAACCGAGAATGCTGTAGCTCAGAATTTGCCAACTGTCACTGTTATGATACTGTGCCAAAAATGATGCTTTTAGGTGTCCTGGTTTGATAATGCTGTGCTTTATGCCATTTAAAGATAAAATTCAGGATACGTTTCAGATATAGGAAGTATGAGAAGCTTTACTGGCGGGATTCATTAAAATCTGTTGCTTTTGGTGAAAAATATTCTTCATTATAAAGTTAAGGAGTGGTAAATTTCTGTGAATGGGCTATTGCAGATCTAGGAATGCCTGAAGTAAAAACTGTAGTAATAACTGTGACCATGGTGCTTTTAATTTCTGAAAAGCTAATTTGGGGGATGTTCTCTCAGCTGTAATCATCCTCTTGACAACCTATTGTGTTGTCATACTCTACCTCTGTTACAGGTATGTGATTCTTTACTAGTCTGAGGTGCATGCTATGTTGTAAGCAACAACACATGTAGTTGATCATACTCCTCCCATGCCCTGAGACAGCTCAAGATGTAATGTGCTTCCTTATGAAGTCTTGGGACTTAGATTAGTTGGACATGCTTCACAGTGGGGAATGTTTGAGGAACATCTCCGATTTCACTTGCTTGGGTTCTGGAGTCTACTTAGGAGCTACATGGTCAAACTCTAAAAAGGTTTAAAGTAATTTCTCCCTTGGACAAAGAACAGCTTATCCTGTTGCGAGACATAAGTAAGCTGTTGAAGAATGAGAATGAAAAACTGAAAGATGGAAACTCTCTGTTCTCCCTCATAATGCTTTCACATCTACTGTTGAAAAAAAATTTAATGTAGCTTTCAAGCTCCTCAATATTAAAAAGTTCCCCTGTGTTTGAAATTCCTTACTTACAAATTTGGTGCCACGTTATTTCCCCTTCTCCCAGAGCAATGCAGGCTTCGCAGAAGAGAAGCAGGTGCAAGAGGTGACGTAGAGGTGAGAGCAAGCTCTTGTGTGGGAAGGACAAGATACAACAGTGAAGGATCTTTGCATTTCCTCTCCATGTAGGAGGGCAGCCGCTGTTGTTCAGCAGCTGCTCCCAGTGGGACAGGAAGAGGTTTCCTCTTTGTATCCTACAGTTTACAGTTGTTCGCAGTCGACTTCTGGGGCCAACTGGTGCTGCACAGGATTTGGATGTGTTTAGTGGGTTCAGTAGTTATCACCTGGACGTGCGGCAACAGCAGTGAAGGGAACACTGTCTATCTGATCGTGAAGACTTGAAGGAGGGGGTGCTCTAAGTCTTTGCCACATCTGTAAGCAGCATCCTTGTGTCAATAGCTTTCACAGCCACCTCAAGAGACGTGCAAATGGTTTAGCAGACATAAACTGCCCAATGCCTGGCCTTAACCATTGAGGAAATCTCTGTGGGCCTTTCCTTTTATTCCCTCTTATGTGTCCGCAGTTGGTATCCTTCAACGGATATTAAACTGAATACAGCAAATACCTAAACATTTCATATAGTCATTCTGCTAGCACAGGTAGATCTATACACATTGTCCAATGTATAATCTTTGTAGGGTTACGTGGCTGTTGGTTTGTTACAGTATAGAGCCCTTAGTCTTGGACAGAGGCCCCCCCTCTATAGTAAGAGCAGTGCAGAATGGAAATAAATGGGTCACAGCGTAGTCCCTAACTCAAAGGATGCATCATTCAGTCACAGGAAAGAGAAGCCAATGGGTTAAAAATGGGCAGGAAAGTGCAAAAAGCTGTTTATCTGCCTCACAGTCAATAGCTAAAGGCAATAAGCCTACATTAATAGCTGTAAGCAGTAGGACTACTTGCCTGTCCGCTTGATCGTTATCTTTGCAGTCTTTAATTAGAAGAATTGTGTGCAGAGCTTTGAGAGGATGATATGTGAGCTACTGTTATTGGTGTTTAGGGTTGTTCCATGAAGAGAAGTAAAAAGAGAAAGCAGGAACATCGTTTTGCTCTGCTGGCTAAGAATCTCAGTAATGTGCAAGATGTCGCCTCTGAGATTACCGCTGTGTTCTGCCAGGAAGAAGGTGAATTAACACAGTGGGCATCTTGTTTACTATTGCACGTGGGCAACTGCAAACAATATGCAAGTATGATTTTTGGGGGGAAATGACCCCCACCTGTTATCAGCATAAGAGGGTTTGTTTCCTGCAGTCACTTAGTGGAGAGGTCTACTGGCATAGCAGTCACCTTAATATGACCTACTGACTTGTTTACCGTGGGCTGCCTAATCTCTTAGCCAGAGGAAATTAGAAGAAAGGAAGGGGAAAAAAAAAGAAAAAAGCCCAGTGATGTAAGTAATGCAGCTCGAAGAGTGTATCCGCATAGCTGCGCTGGTGCCGCTCTAGTGAGCGTGGCCACCTGCAGTGCGATTCCTCCAGGAGCAGGCAGGAGCTGGCGCACGGAGCAGCAGGGATTGCAGCTGCCTGGCTGCCTGCTCCAGGTGAAGGCGTTTCCGTGCTCAGGGATGACGCAGTTTGGCCTGTGACTCCGTTGCAGATGACGGGTCGCTCCCTGTTGATGAGTGGTATTAGGGGTGTAGCTAGGTGAGATTGATGCTTCTGAATCTAGCCTGTTTCTCCCTCTGCTTCGTATTTGCGGCTTCTTAAATACATCATAGCTTTACCGAATTTTGAGTGACTGTCTCCTGCTGGGGGGGGATGCTTCACACCCCTTTGGTCCTTTGCTGTTTCAGGGTGTTGGCTTGCTGAGTTGGGGTTCATCTTCACGAAGTCTGTCTGTGCTGTAGAGGGGGAAGCTGGTAATACAAAACACTCAGACAAATTTCTCTAGGTACTGCTATCATATGAGACACTTTTGCACGTTTTAAGACCCTCCCTGCTAACTACAGTGCGTATAGGGACATCAATAAATTATAATTTGGTAATAAAATCTTGTGACTACACATACAACTGACTGATACATACAGTGACCACACGTACAACTGTACTGATACATACAAACAGATTTCTCCCTTTTTGCCAACATGAATGCTGTCTGACATTTCAGGACTATCAGGGCTTCCTTGTCCTTTAGTTACTCTGTTCTTTAGGATGGCATCTATTTATGCATCTGGCTGCTGTTTGTATTGCTTTTCTGGCTCAAATAGGCATCCCAATAAAGCTGTTAGCATTCTTTCTCCAGTTGGTGATGTTTGTTTTCCTTTGCTTCTGGGAATCTTTTACATTGATTTCTAGTTATGTTGCAGTGTGATTTTACTGTTAAATGGGCATTGAAAGAGAATTCCGTCCTGTCCTGGGACCAGATTCCCAATCCACTGATGATACAGGGAGGCATTGTTCTTTCCCAATAATAATTGGGCGTATTTTGCATTCATAGGGGTTCAAAAGTCTATGAAGCAACTTTTTGGGCCTCTTTTTTTTTGCTGTGAAAGTCTGTAGGCAGATTAAGAAATGTAACAACACAATTGCATGTCTACAGCACCTAAACTTTATAAATAATTGCAAAGTCTTCGATGTTAATATGCTTAAATTATGATACTAGCTTACTCACAAATGCAGCCTCTGTTACCTTTAGAATCTCCCAGGTATTATGTAGAAAATACTAGACTTTTTGCTCAGGCTCCCTAGTAAGTTGAACATGCACGCCCCTTCCCACATTGATGCCGTTAACCAGAAAGATTTGCAGGCTTGTCCTTTATTTCAAACTTGGAATAACCGCAGGTTCTCCCAGTGCAGTGCAACGTTGGAAAAATCCTATTCCAGTAAGAGACTGTAGGTGACTTACTCATTTGCTCAGTGACAAAGATTCAATGAAAAACGTCTGGTTGGGGAAATTCTTCTTTCCTTTTTGCCCTCTCTCCAATGTGATGAAAAGAATCCGTATGTAATAAGTCTGACTAGGAAACAACTGTTTCGTTCTGGAAATTGATAGATTTTTTCCATAGGTAAGGCACACATTCAAGTAGGACCCAAAAGTCATCACCATCCTTTGGTTCCCTGAGAAATTGTATTATTTTTCCTGCCTACTTTTTAATAGAAAAATGCGCGTGTCACACTATCTGCCGTCATGTTCAGCTCCTGCAAATAAGTAATAATGGATGGGACATGTAAGCCACATATTATAGATAAGCTCTATTTTTTTGGTATTGATGAGTTAGCAAGGTTGTTTGGAGAGCCTCGTCTTGCTTTCGAGCTCAGCAGTGCCTCTTCTATGAAAGAAAAAAGATAATCCTAATTCCTTCAGGAGCTCTAGTTCACTCTTTTTTTTTTCTTCTTTTTTTCTTTTTCTTTTTTTTTTTAAATGAGGGCATGTATATTCTGCATATGCAATAATACTAGATTTTCTACTTTCCTCAAATGGAAGACTAAAGCTTTATATGTCTGCCTTTTTCCTAAATTGTATAGCTGGATCTACGTTAATATTTTTTCATGCTTCTGTATTTCCTGTAGCTGACAGCTCTATTTTCTTGAAGTTTGTACTAGCACACAGTATAGTCAAGCCTGTTATCTTTCTCCTTGTAACAAAGTAGTGCTAAGGTAACTGGAGTTCATTTTGTTCAGAAAAAACAATTATATTGGCTGTTGAGGTATTTTACCAATATATGTTCTTCATTTCTTGCTGCATTTTCATCAAGGTGCATGGCTACAAAACAATATTTTGACTTCTTTTCCTTTTTTTAAAAAACATTCAGTTTGTTTTTTTGCTATTGCATCCACCTAACAGTAGCAGAGTTCATTGAAGAGGTTCTGGTTTTAAAAGCCAACCAGCTCTTCCTTCACATCTTGCTGAGACCTGGTTTTAAATTAACTTAGGCTGACCAAACCCTTATCTGACTTGTATAAAACCAGACTGCTGTCTATGATGCAAGTTTCTAAAGGAGTTTGAGGCTTGGCAAGACATAAGTAGTGTAATCAGCAAAGAAGGCTTATAATGTCAAGAATGTCATCTGAAAAGAAAAACTGATTCTCCAGAAAATGTTTGTATGGTTCTACTTGATCTGAGGATGCTATACCAGATACCGTAGTCTTTGATTCCTTTGCTCATTGACCTGTATTAAAACATGTATTCATGCACATGCTGTAAACACAACGATCCTTTGCAACCTGGAAGAAAATATGCAAATAGAAGGATTTGATCATACTTTAAAGTGTTTGAGGACTCAATTAAAGGACAATCAAGACAGAAGCCTAATTTCTTCTGATTCCTTTCTTTTGATGGAAGTAATAAAATGCACAATATTATTTCTTCTCTTTTATTCACATTTCTTTCCTGAGCTTCTAGCTTGTCCTTTTTTAAGCTACAATACGGTTGATCTTTTCCCTACCATCGTTCTGCTCTTAAGAGGGATGTGGAAGTGACTCACTTTCTGCCCACTGCTGCCTTTAATTGATGACTCATCTGCTCATCCCACCATTAGTGGTCTCTTACGCGCTGAGGTTGATCAGTGGGTGTTCCATGTAGCCTCCTATTTAGACACAGACTGTCACAGTGCCGTTCTTTAGGTGTAAATGTGCCTAGCCTATTTGGCAACAGCTTTCTGATGTTTTCCCCAATCAATCATTAGGACACAAAAGGAACCACCCACTGACAGATCCCAAAGGAGATGGAATGCATCTTTACAGCCAGAATACTCAAAAGCTTCTGGAAGCCTTTCACTCCTGAACAGGGATGGTACCTCTCTCACTCAAGTCTTTGCCATGTGAAGCTTCTTAACAGGAGAAAAAGGAAAGTTTCTATGATTTTTTTTTAAAACCAAGAAGGTCTTTTTACATCAAGGCTGTCATCAACTAAGCGTTATCTCTGGTTTCAGTTTTACCCCATCCTTTTCAGCTCTGCTATTCAGAACCCTTGTCATCGAGTCTAAACGTGACATTGAGCATTGAGTCAGCGTTCAGAAATACCCATTTTCGGCTAGCTCGCCGCAGCTCTTGTGCTCTCCGTTGCTAGTTCGCACAGTACTTGGGTAAAAATTGTGTTGTTTTTAACATTATATTTAACAGTAACTGGAAGTGTTGCTTGTTTCTGTTTAGATGAGAGTCCTTACACAAAGTCTGCAAACCAGGCAAAGGCACCTGATGGAGCACTGTCCATGAGGAGACAGAGTATTCCAGGTAAGACTGGCTTTGCTTTTTATAACACCTAAGTTGGTTGTGAACAGCAAGGTAATACTAATCCAAATTCAACTAGTTATAAAAAGCAAATAAATTACAGTTGCTACCAAGCAACTTTGTAAGGCTGGCTCCGTGGAAGCTGTAAGGAGTTTCCACAGTTAGGTTACCTCGGGTTTTGCCTATGAAGAACATTCCTGTGTCTGTCTTTTGCAGCAGGTTTCAAACGTTGATCACAACAACCTTTCCATCAGAGGCTTGTATTTTCAGGCACCATTAAATCCATTCTTTGATAGCTGATTTCAATGGTGTAGGGAGATTGAATCATATTTTCCACTGCTGAGTGGACAGGCTCGGGAATCCAGCAGAGCAACACTCTGTCAGAGTTCTCATCTTCACGTGATTTTCTGCCACACGTACATCATCCTTGTTATGTCTGTCATCACATCGTGCAAGGCTTGGCCGCTAGATCAATGGTCAAAATATGTGATCTTCGAACTTTTGTCTCTTTTCATTACTTCAGACAAATCTGCAAAATGTGCCCATGAAAAGCAAGTTTTTTGCATGTATATATTGTGCAGCATTTTAAAGGGTTTTTCACCTCAAGTAAAATTTTAGAGATCTTTTAATGAAAACAAATGAACACTGACAAAGGTTGTGCACAGGTGGAATAACTGATGTTGCCATTCTCACCTCAGGCACAGTAACCTCTGACTCGAAGGGAAAATGTATTGCAATAGAAATCAGAAACTGTAAGGTCGTGTCAGCCACCCTCTAATGACTGATGTTAATATTCTCTGCGCTCCATCGCCTTATTGAACAAAATCACACATCTCATAGGCTCATAGGCTATGGACGCAGGGGATGGAGCTCAGACCTTTAGCACTGCCAGGGTCAGATCTCATCCCAACAAATACAGTGTTTCCGAAGGGCCAAAGTACATGTTTTGTGGATGCTTTGCGTGCGTGTTTGTATATGTGTGTGTGTGTGTGAGAGAGAGAGAGAGAGTGCGCACACTGGATGATTTACAGTTGCTCATAATGAACGTTTTTGTCTGCTGAAAACATCCTCGTGATTTAAAGTTTGTTATTTTTATGGTAGAATCATGAAAATTATGACCATTGTGAAATGACATGGTTACAGTGTCCAGTGTGCAGTTATTGTTATGAGAAACTCTTTAATTATACAAACACCAACCAGATTTTTTTTCTCCGAGTCGATATAAATCAAGACTCGTTGTTCTTCAGAGTGAATTAAAACCTCTGTATGGGTACCTCTTCTGGTAATGCTTTAGCTCATAGGTCACTAATACTTAATGTACTAAGTATCTACTTTTTTTTCAATCTTTTTAATTTTTTCACTGTGAACTTAGCAATTGTCATTTATGATGAGCTTACTGTATTTATAAAACACGCTAAGGTCCAAATACAGGCTGAAGTTCATGGTTTCACGTGACATTGTGAGAACTCCTGATTTTCAGTTGTATTCTTTAAAGGTTTGGCGAAAGTGTAACAGGTGCAATTTTTCTTTAGAGCATTTGGTAAGATTAGGAATTTCAGGTGTTGAATAGCCATCATGACCAATGACCATTTGTTTTGAATTTTTTTAAAAGTTACTCTATATTGTGGAGTTTTTGAGAGCATTGCAGATAAATCTTTCCTGTATGCTCTGCGTGAGTCACAGTTTGTTCAGAGAGATAATACTGGCAAGCGTTTGGTGAGATGTACTCTGTTTATTTCAGGTGTTCTGAAAAAAAGTATCTAAGCTTATGTATGTTCTTCAGCTTTTAATATAGTGAAGACATTTAATGCATTGTTACATGTTACATATCTTAGGAGCCTCAAAGGATAAAAGAGATGGAGCTGGTTGGATATTTAAAAAATAATAATTGAAACTTCTTCATGCCCTGACAAATTCACATTCTAGCACAGTGGATGTTGTGGGTTTAGATACATAAATACCTTTGTAAAACTAAGCGCTGTTTTCAGAAAGAACTTGAACATTTAGGAGTTGACTTAAGCTTCCGAAAATAACCTGTGAACTTTTATATCACTTGGACACTGAGAAAATTCGACCCCACATTTCATATGTAAGCTCGTACCTCGTAAGTAGCATCTATTGTCTAAATAGCATCTAAATAGCATCTTATCTGTGGACAGTATATCCACATTACGGATTAGTCTTGACACAGATGGAGACGTATCCCAGCTAGCCAGCTTGGCAGTAGGATGAGTACTGGTAGTATTAACAAATAGCAGTAACTAGTTTGAGACTGGAAGTAGTACAGCTGCTTTTGCTTGGGGGCAGGATGTAGGTCAGCTCCAAATAGCTGTTGAATTGGAAGGCGTGATGCAATGAACCTAGTAAATTCTTTTAGACCTGGATGGAGAGATGTCGGCTGGAGTTACTGTCAGTCATCTTTACATGGAGAGCATACACTGTATGGAAAGCATTCATTCCTATTTCCCTCAGATGCCTGCTAAAACACCACAATCCTGAAGTGCTATTTTTTTCAAGCTTGAAGCACGGCAGTGCCTTCGACAGTATTGCTGTCTAATCCACTTGATGCTCTGTCATTCCTGAGACACTGACAGCAGATCTCCTATTCCCAAGGAATGCTCTGGCCGATGAATCAGCCAAAAGAAAAATGTTAGGCTTTAGCAAGGTACATGATCTTGTACTGGGCTTTGCACAGGTTTGAACAGTCTGTGGAAAAAATACTAGTGGAAAAAAAAAAAATATATAGGTTCTGTGGTGTAAATCTTCCAGCGTAGTGTGGGATCGTGTCATCTCCCTGTGCCTGGTGAGAGTTCCTTCTCATGACATTTGAATTCACTTTAAAGGATTTCAGTGCCCCTTCCTTTGGCCAGATATCAAAAAGAGGGGGGCTTTTGTTGCTGTGAAACTACTATACCAACCTCAAGAGGTTGTTTTTATTCTTCCATGTGAAACTGTATTGAAAGTGCAGTATTGATGAGCAAAGACTGAACACACAGAGAAGTGCTATAATTCTATAGAGGTTATGTGGAGCTCAGGCTTGGTTTATTTTACAGGGAAAAAGTGTTGAAATAATCATTTTATAATTAAAGTCAAATGAGCACATACTGTGAAATCAGTGCACTGAGTTTAATTCCTTTCATCCCCAGAAGCAGGGAATGGATTAAGCATCTCTCCAGAGCAGAACTTGCTTGCTTAAGATGCAGAATGCATTATTCATGTGATGAGACTACATGTCATATTTATCATGTCTTCACATGCTGCAAAATCAACAAGCAACAGATCCTTTCAAAGGGATTTACCGAATTGCTGGAATTATAGTTAATTCGAATTACATGCATTAATATAATTGCAGTTTGAAACTTGGACTTAATTTTGCAGATGTGTAGGTGTTTAGTTACACTTATATATACATGATTGTTTGAAACATTATTTAGCTTTACAGTCAGAATTTCTTCATGTAAATGTGAGGTTTGAGGTAACGCCAGCATGACAAGCAGCCCGCAAAGTAAGAAACAAACAGATTTTGTCCTCTGAACCTTTAAATTTAGACTGTGGAACAGTATATAATGAACCTTTATCGCTACTCTGCCCGTGTAGTAGGTTACAGAAGCCAAGGAGGGGTGTGCTGTGCCTCATTCAGGGAACTGTCACTGTCAGACTAAGACTTAGGCGCATAAATGAAAGCGCCGTGTTTCAAAATTCACAGGTAAGACCCTTCCCTCAGAATCACAGATGCAGTTAAAAACGTCTGTCGTTTAAAAATATAGTGTTTGAAACTCACTTGTTAGCTGACCTCTTGAATCCCTAGGTTTAGATGGCCGTAGTTCCCATTGAGTTCCTGGGCTGAGGTTTCCTCCTGGCTTGCCAAGGGTGCAAAGCAGTGCCTAGCCAAGGGCAAGCGTTCAGGCAATAGCACTTGAGTCCAAAGGTGTCGTTCCTGTGGTTGCTTATTCCTGTGGGAGCTTTGAAAAGGACATCAAATATTCCAGCGGTACTGATACAATGAACAAGACAATGACACTGTTAAAGAGGCATTTTGAAATCAAGGAGACTGTAACGTATGCCTGAAGATAAGCATGTTCACAGTGCTGTCCTGAATAGGACAGGCTGACTACCTGCTCCCGTGCTTTTCAGGCAAAATTCAATGCCCTCTTACCTGTTTTAACAACATAGAAAAATCTGTTGAAACTAACGCTGTGAAAATTGTTCACTTCACTTATTTATTGGTCTGTTTTCAATTCACTCACTGAAAATGGTAGGGATAGAGAGGAAAGAAATGACCTGACACAAGCATGAAAATAATTCCTTCATGAAGCAAAAAAAAAAGACACCATAAATTGGAGGCTGATTATAATATTTCATGAAATCTGCAACAAAAGTTTCATTTCATTTTTATTCTAATTCTATACCTGCTTTTCATTGAGTCTTAAAAGTTACTATTATTAAAATTGAAATAAATAGTCAAAACCCCCACAGTTTTTAAGAACTGAAATGTTTCAGCTTCTCAATATTTAATTTTTGTTGGCTGAAATCATCAGTTAAATTCTGCAAATAGTTTTGGTTGGGTTAAAAGTCTATTTTTTGGGGAGAAAAGCTAATTTGTACCCAATCTATTTGACAGTAAATTAAAAAAATCCATACTTTTTACTTCTTGCATCTACTGACTCAGACATCTACACTATGGGAAACATCTAGAAATGAGAAGTTTTGTTGCCTGATGTGGTCAAAGACTCAAAACAATTATAATGCAAACTGTAGCCAGGGATGGCTACTTGAATCATCTGTGAACTGAAAGATTCAATTTAGCTAGGAGTATTTCAGTCATGTAGCTGGCTCTCTCCTAGAGTAAGTTCTCGTTTAAAGAACCGGCGCCAAATAACAAGAAGACATAGCATGAATATTTCCTCAAACAGAGGAAATTTCCTTTTCTGTGGGACAGAAGAATAGCACAGCTGCCTGCCTTCTGCCCTGCTCAACGCACGTAGCAAAAGGTACGTGAAGTCTTGTCCCTCATCATGGTGTCTTTGATCCAGTGTTGTTTCAGCTCCCACATAAACCTTGTGCTCCAGCTGTTCTGGCCCCTGGGGTCCACAGGAGCTGTTACACCTTCCCAAGTCTCATTCTACCTGGACTTAAGCAAAGCATTTGACACTGTCCCGCATGACATCCTAGTCTCCAAATTGGAGAGTCACGGGTTCGATGAATGGACCACTCGGTGGATAAGGAACTGGCTGGATGGCCACACTCAAAGGGTTGTGGTTAATGGGTCAATGTCCACGTGGCGGCCAGTGACGAGTGGTGTCCCGCAAGGGTCAGTACTGGGACCAGTGCTATTTAACATCTTTGTTGGAGACATGGACAGTGGGATCGAGTGCACCCTCAGCAAGTTTGCCGATGACACCAAGCTCGGTGGCGCGGTTGACACACTGGAGGGAAGGGATGCCATCCAGAGGGACCTGGACAGGCTTGAGAGGTGGGCTAATGCAAATGGCATGAAGTTC